>JAUMHJ010000021.1:21496945-21510847 GCA_032361105.1 Microctenopoma lineatum | reverse complement strand
ATGTGCAGCACTTTGGTCAACGTGTGTTGTTTTTTAAATGTGCTTTATAAATAAAACTGACTTGACTTGACTTGACACAGAACAAACACGTGAGGGGGAGTCAGGGGGAAGGTGGGAGAGTTACTGACCTCCTGATGTTGGACACCGATGACGACGAACTTCTCCCAATCCTCTTGGCTGCAGCAGAGGATGCTGGGAACTTGGAGGTCTTGAGGGGGGAGGCTGGTCCCTGAGCCCCCCCCATTGACAACCTGAGCGGCTGTGATGTCGACCTGCCGTGCACCTTCATCTCCTCCCCCCTGAAACAACGTCCGCAAACCGCTGAGTGCTCATCCCTGAGAGCCGACATCCAGCCAGGAATAAATCAAATTCCAACTTTGTTTGTCACATACACAGTTACACAGTAAACAACATGCAGTAAAATGTGTTCTTCTGCATTTAACCCATCCCCCCCTGGGGGGAGCGGAGGCCTTAGCTTCTGAGCCTGGTTCTGGTACCTTAGTGCTCCAGGGGTGGTGGTGGTGCGTGGGGGGCGACGGCTCTTTAAGGCTCTCAGTTTGTCACCCTGAGTGAGACCCGGCCCGGCGTCTGTGAGCTCGGTCTGAGAGAGAAAACATTAAACACAGGTCAACACAATCACACAATGTGTGCGTGTGTCTGTGTGTGCGTGTGACACCGCGTGTGTGTCTGACCTCATGCAGACACTCTGGGGGTCTACACGCGTTGCTGTTGTGGGTGGAGTTTAAGGTGAGGTTGCCCAGACTGCTGATGAGATGAGGCACCGACCTCTCCTCCAACTTGGCCTTCTGGGAACGCTCGTTGTCACCTAGCAACCACAGAGCTGACTGTTTCCTGTCAAAACACACACACACACAGAGTCAGTTTACCAGAAGTTAAACCCCTCCCTCATGTTCTGGTTGCAGCTCTGGCGCTGGTTCAGGTTCCAGTCAAGTTATTAGCGGACTGTGGAATTAAGGTTTGACTGAACACACGGAACCTTCTGGGATTGACACGAATCGTTTTCTGGCATTAATAAATCTGTAAGCTTGTATTTGTTAACACTCATCGCTCACGCAGCACACGAGGACGCTGCAGAAACCAAAAGCTCTGCTCTAAAGAGGTTTACTGTTTTACCACCCAGAACTATTCCACAGCATCAGAGCTGCTGTTTCCTTTTGTGCTGTGACATTTAGAGATTGTAAACAGCAGCTTTGACAGGAGTGAGGAACTCATTCATTCATTATCAGGAGGCAAGAGGACACTGGTGGAGTCGCCCTTTAATGAAAGTTAATAAAGTTAGACTTACTCTTCCAGGAAGTTCTGCTGCGGTCCAATCACAGAACCCGGTCTGCAAATCCTGATCCATGCGATGGCTTCACCTACTGTGAAGCGATAATGCTTCAGCAGGTAACAGCCAATCAGAGAGCCCGTCCTGCCCAGACCAGCTGACGGAGACACAGAGGTTATAAGGTGAAACAGGGACGGAGTCAAACTGCTCTCTGCTGGACTGGAACATTAGACGCTGTACGACGACGTGTTACAGATGTTTCAGCTGCTCGCACACACTCCTTTATGCTGCAGTGCACTTTTTAAAAAGAAAAGGACTCCATGGGACAAATGCAGGACGTGACACGACATGGAGACACAGCAGCAGACAGGAGCTCTTTACCTTTACAGTGGACGGCCACGGCTCCCTCAGTGCTCTCACAGATGTGCAGGAAGCGTCGCGTGATGAGGTCGCTCGGTGTGCTGCCGTCCACGAAGAACAGGTCGTAGTGGTCAAAGCCGGCGTCTGTGAAACGTTTTGCGTCGTAGATCTTCTTATTTAAACGAACAACGGAGGTCACATTGTGCTTCCTGAAGTAGGGGAAGTAAGCCTCGGGGGCATGGAGAGGGTAACCTGCAACCACAGGTGTTAGCGCTGCGTCACACTCATCACCTGACTCAAACACTTCCAGGTAATTAATGTGGAAAAGCTGGAAGTGAGCAGCGTGTTTCCCATCAGCTGTGAATCACTTTGAGTTTTCCTTTTTATGCCGTGATACTGTGTGCATTCCTACAACTGTCTGGAGATGTGGGATCAATAAAGTCCTATCTTATCTCTTAACTTTTGTGATGCGAGACATTTTCCTGAACCTCAGCAATGACCTGACTGAGAACTGATGATAGTTTAATAATAGAATATACAAAGCATGTATCAAGGTCAGAATCATTTAACTGTGACAAATATGGAAAAATCAAGATGCGAGTAAATATTTTTCAGCAGCGATGCGTCAGGACACAGAACTCTTCCTGTGGTCCGTCGGTGAACTCACCGTTCTCTACTGTGGTTTTAGGATGCGGTCCGCTGAAGGCCAGCAGCTTCCCCGGAACAATCCAGTTCAAATCTCCGTTCTCCACCCGCTGCAGGTTCAGAGAAAAGCAAACCACAGAACATGCAGGTGTCACAATCAACACGGGACTGAGAGGGTTGAGGGGAGCAGCTCAAAGGGTTAGGCGTCAGACTGGGATGCAAAGGTCGCAGGTTCGAAACCCCGTCTGACTCCTAGTCCATCCCTACCAGGTGCTTTGGATAAAAACATCTGCAAAGTAAAGTAAGGTCCTGCAGTCTGACTGCCGTCTCTGCAGTGTCAGAGATCCACACTATTCAGCTTACTCCACCCCACCGACTAAATAACATAAATAAAATCCAGGGGGAGGACAAAGCACAGGTTTATAAACCTGCTGCTCACACCAGTCAGTCAGACACGAGAAGGTCCTCAGAGGTAAAGGAACTAGAACGTTGAGACGGATATTTAACTGCAGTGTCTGTTTTTACCTCGTAGTGTTCGTACTCGTCTACGCTGAAGGTCTCGAAGTCGAAGAAGCCGTGCTGCAGAGCCTGAAACAGCAGCGCAGGAGAAAACGAGGACGTGATTATCATATCACAAACTGAACCAACATGGAGACACTGAAACAGTGATGATAATGTGACGAGTGTATGAGCGGTCAGAGCACACACACCCCAACACACCGTGTGTGTTAGAAACTCAGGACCAGGATCAGTCCAGGACCTGCAGGCTCAGTAAACCAGCTCAATTCAAGCCTGAATCAGAACAGAGACGCATCGCCCTTACCTTCCTGATGCCCTGCAGACAGTCGAGCACGGTCAGGTTGTAGGTGCAGTTTCCAAAGGAAGCGTCTCTGCAGAGAGAAAGTTAATCAACAACAACGTTGGTTTGAGTCCATTGATCTACAGCTGATCTCTGGCATTTTAAAAATAAGTAATGTGATTAGTTTGATCCTTTATTAACTTGTTACTGTTGTAAACGTTCAGTGTAGAGGAAGTCTACGTAGAGGAAATCTGTCTGGTTGCTGTTCTAGGACCACTCAGGTTGATGCTGAACTCAGGAGCCTCAAAGAGAAGCTAAATTAAATGTTCCAGTCAGAGCACAACCACAAACACACAGACCATCCAGAGAGGAAACTCTTGTGACTGTGGAAGTCAGACTAAAGGGAGGCTGAACTGGACTCTGACACAAAGTCCAGTTTGTTTATTCACACACTGAGATCAAGTACCACCAGGACCTGCAGTAAATCCTGTTTAATGACCAGATCATCAGTCTCACTGAGCTGAAGCCTCTCATCCATCACCGACTCCTTCACATACAGACTGCACACATCAGTCCATGCCTGGAGGACATGGTAGTCCCTGTGGACCTGGACTTGTTCAGGGTTTGCAGGGGATAAAGATACACTCACCACACACCAAGTTTAAAAAAGAAATCAATCAAATCTGACAAAATATATTAATATTTGAATGAAAAGAGATTCGATTGAAAAACAAACTCTCAAAGTGTGAAATCTAAAACAAAATGAAGAAGCTGACACTCAGAGCAGGGACCTGATGCTTCCTGTACTAACATCTCATAGTAGTTACACAGTAGTACTTCATTATCTAAGGAATTTCTACCATCACATGTACAAGTTGGACCAAAACATCAAACTTCACCCATAATGCACCTGATGAACCCCTGACAGGGTCAGAAAGAACAGGAACCCACCAGAGTAAAAATGTCCTGCAGTCATTAAACGCCTCAGTGTCAAAGCGACAGAACAACAAGCTGCTGCTGTTGCATAACGGCTCAGAAACAAAAAGACCTTTATCCTCCTCACACACAGTCTAAGGTTCTGTCGCAGGAACGTCCTCCGCTGCTGGTACAACTAATCCTCTTCTTCTGCAGCAAACAGGTGGAACACAAACACAACCAACTGAGCGATGCTCTACATGTCCCATCCCTGATTCTCAGACAGAACACATCCTGCTCTGTACGGTCCAGATACTGTGCAGACTGACCTGAAGGGCAGGTAGGAGGCATTGGAACCAGAGATCAGGGCTCTGTAGGCTTCCTCTGGAGTTTTCTTTAGGTAGATCACCTGACACAGAAGAGGAGAAATTACACTACTGAAAATCTGGTAGGAACACATTGACGAGTTAGGCCTTATCAGGGTGCTTTGTTGTAGTATCTCAGCTTTTGCGAGAACTGAATGGAAATTGCTGGTGTCTTCTTCTTGTAAGTCGCTTTGGATAAAAGCGTCTGCCAAGCAAATTAAAATAAAGTAAAGTAACATCACAGTAGAACTTTCGGGTACTTGTGAACAGAATCTGATCATTGTGTCACAGCAGCTAGATTAAAAAACAGGGGCGAGGCTGTTAAAACAGGCCGTCACCGGTTGGCTAATACCACGTGTCTCCTCAGACACCTGTGCACACCTGCCCCGCAGCAGCAGGAAGTGTTGTACTCACAGCATAACCCCCGATCAGCACCGCAGCGTTTGACCGCTTCCTCTGGTCAAAGCTGGTGTAGTGAACGATTCGTTTCCTGGTCAGGGTGAAGGACTGCAGAGGAAGAAACACAGCATGACGATGATTGGTTAGACATTTATGAACGGCTGAAGACGACAGTGAGGCTCACAGAACCGTTACAGTAAAACTTGATCTACTCTCATATGTGAGTGTGAAGACGAGGATCATTGATTCTCGCCTCAGTGTTTGTAAGAATCTCAGGGAGCTGTGATTTTCTCCATCAGAGTCCAAGATTCACAACAAAACACAATGTACTGTCAAATGTGAAACTACTGCTGCAGGTCTGCTCTCCCTTCTCTAGAGGACACATACAGCAGGAGATGCAGGTCCAGAGCAGCTCGGATAGTTAAGGACCTGTCCCTCCCCAGTAACGGACTGTTTGAATATCTGCAATCAGGCAGAAGGTTCCGGGCTATCATCGCCAAAACCAAGAGATTCAAGAGGAGCTTTTACCCCCGGGCCATCAGAGTCCTCAACCAGAACCACGCCCACATAGCATCACAGCATCACATACCTCTCGCTGCACTATCTGGACTCAATGCACCTTAACGAACATGTCATTACATTTGCACATTGTACATACAGAACCTATATGACTACTTTACATTACTTAATGCACTTTTCTTCTTATACTGAACTCTTGCACAGTCAGGGGGGCTTTCACTGCGCGTTGTACCAGTGTAACTAAGCATGTGACAAAGAAACAATCTTGAAGAATCTTGAATTTTTAAGAATCTGAAGCAATCAGTGTCAGACGCCACCGTCCCGCTGTGAATGTTTAGGGATAAACTCTCAGCACAGAGCTAAAACTAAACTGAGCAGCAGAGCAGGTTTGTTCATCTCTATATTTACTGTTTCACTAGGTTTTCCTGCAGCATCTGCTCTGATTCACAGACACCTGATGAGACTCTGGAATAAATTAAACACTTATTCTACACTATTCTAGTACATATTAAGTGAGAGTGTAACTGCAGTTTGGATGACTCTAACTCGTCCTCTAATTCGTCCCCTAAGTCTCTTAAAGCATCATATTTTTACAGTCATCGTGAGTTTGTGTTGAACAAAGATCATGTCGGTGCACGAACATAAATTAACTGATGAATAAAGTCAAGTGCATGAATCAGGCGTCACGTCGGGGACACCTGGACAAACTTTGATGAGCATGAGTAAGAGTGAACACAGGGTGTGAACACTGTTGTCATTGTGACAAATGACAACAGTCGAGTGGAGGAATGTTGTCACCATGGCAACAAACATAAAACACACAAGGCCAAAAGTTTTATAAGATGAAGCAACAAGCAGGACAAAGTGCAGACTCAATATGCTTCATGTGGACGGAGCACTGATTTTACTCAGAGATTAAAATGATTATGTTACAAGACCAGTTAGCCCAGTGTAGTCTGACCAGCACAGACCAGTACAGTATGACCACAGTCCAACCACTTGCACACCAACATGCTCCACGTGATGACAACACGAGGCAGCGTGAATAAAGCTGTGTAAGGCTGAATGTGTCCTGTTGCATTCTGGACATTCCTGCTCAGGGAGAGGCGGCAGGAGAAACTCACCTTCAGCTTCTTGTTGAGTTTGCAGCAGTATCTGTACAACATGGCCAAGTTCAGAGGACCAAAGTCTGCATAGAAACTGGAGACACAGAGGAGCATCAGAAATTCTGCTCAGGTTGTTGAAAGTGATGAAAGTTTGAAATTTGATTTCAGGAATATTTGTGTTTCAGAACAAACTGAACTGTGAGATGCATAAAGAAAGGAGAAAGCACAAGGATCCAGGACTGAGAGCGTTCATCTCAGCTTCACACCAAAGCTCCAGTGAAGCTCTGCACTGAAACATGTGAAAACATGTAAACAAACAGTGACGACTTACTTTTCATAAACAAACTCCTCATCGGTGCAGAAGTAGTGAGTGTTGGCCGTGCTTTTCGGTTTACTGCGTAATGTGGCAAAGTACAGACGCTCTGAGAGAGAAACACAAAGAGGAACAATCAAATGTCTGAACACAACAAGTACTGGGCTGTCGCACAAATGGGCCTGTTGTAGAAGAACCAGCAGTAATGACTGCAGTAAATGTTCTGCATTATAAAGAGCTTTTCTACCTAGACTCAAAGTGCTTTACACTGCTTCTCATTCACACACACACCGGAGTCACAGCTGCTATGCAGCTGATCTGACACACCGGGGGGAACTTGGGGTTTCCGTGTCTTAGCCCTGGACACTTTGACATACGGACACTGGAGGTGCCGGGAATCAAACCACCGATTCTCAGATTCACAGCATCAGCTCAACCCCCCGAAACCACAGCCGCCACACAGTAATAGAAGCAGTAGAATTCCTATCAGTGTTAAATAGTCAGTTCACAATTTTGTTAGATTAAAGATTAAATCTGACTTATTAGAGATGAATAAACATGGTATTTGTCCTTTTTCGCCTGGTGGCTGTTAAATATTTATTTAACTAAAACCGTAAAAATGAACCACTCTAACTGATCAATCTGATCAAAAATGTAATTAATATTAATTAATTTCTTAAATATTTGATTTTAAAACATAGTCTTATCACTCAAAACTTTCTATGAATAGAATAGTTCCTTTTTTCATTTAGCTCTAAACTAATCATTATTATTTATTCTTTAAAATTATTTAATCTTTGAATTATTTCCTCACTATTAAACTTATAATATTTATATTTTGTTGTCTTTATTATATTGACCAAACCGTTTATTTGTTTGGGAAAAGTTGATTTGTATTCAAATCTATTTGACGAACGGTTTGATAAAGTCGCTTTTTAATTTACCTGCTTTTGAAGCTAAACTCTTTACTTTTATTAAACTTTTTACGTATGAAAAACTAACGTGATGTTAAAAACTGTACCCTTGATGAACTGCGCGGCTCCCTGCAGCTCCGGGTCCTCGCTTGTCCCAAACAGGGCAGACAGGATCGGCGAGTGCCTCACCCCCTCCCCGGTCATGGATCCGTCTAATTCCTGGTCAGCGCTCAGAAACTTTTCAAACTGCTAACAGCTCAGTTAGCTGTTAGCTGCTAGCGCTGCCGCTAGCAGCTAACAGCGACTGTTTAAAAAGTTAAAATCTTGGTCATCAGTTTCCCATCAGCCTCTGTGGCCGCTCCTCGCTCACGAAACAACGTTTTTTGCAGTTTCCGTTGTTTGGCTTTCCGTTTTGTGTCCGGTACATATTCCCGGGTTAGCGCGTTAGCGCAAAGGCTGCTTCACAACGCCGCGAGACTCTGAAACTCTGATTGAGCAAATCCCTCCTTAAGAAACGTTACCGTAGCAACAAGAGTCGCTCCCATAGCAACCGCGGCCAATCAGCAGACTGTGCTGCGTTCAAGCTCCGCTGGAAATCGCGGCAAATGCGGGGTTCAAAGACAAAGCTTACAGAGCTGGATTAAATAAGTAAATTTCACCACGTACATTTGTTTTTCTCGCTCTTTCATTCAGCCCATTCCTGCACATATGCCTTTAAAGACAAAAATGTATGGTCGGAATAGATACTCAGTGGAAGTAAATTATTAGTTTGACCTGTTCTGATAAGGGACAAAATAAAAGTAAAAAGATGCATGTAAAGGTGCAGCAGATCTGAACCCCTGGTGTCCTGACATCAAAGGTTCAAATCTGCTCATCTATAATAAAACAGTATTCAGTTTTAATTATTTAATCAGATTCTTTTTTAACTATCTGCATCCGCAGAGTAAGATTAAATTAAAATGCATCTCAAACTGTCCTTAAGTAGAGTACTTGAGTAAATGTATTTAGTTACTTTCCAACACTGAGTATCAGACTAAAGACTTGAGGTTAATCGAGGTTTAAATCCCGGTTTAGTCCTTTAATATCTGCTGGCCTGACCTGCAATAAGTGAGATCCACACACAGTTCGGAGCTGGTCCTGGTCCTGGTTGGAGAATCCTGGGGCCCTCCTGTTGCGGCCTCCATGCCCCAGCATCTGCCATGCTGCAGGGCAGCTAGGAGGCAGCGAGGAGACTGCGAGGATGGAGCCGGGCTGATCTAAGGAGGGTGTCAGATGACCCAGATCGGGTTTCTCCTGGTTCCAGAGGGGACAGAGGTGTGAGTTTACAGGCTCCTCGGGTTTCAACACACATTCAGGTCTGAGCTGGACTTTCTGCTGTACATACTGTACATGGACTCACCTGCTGCAGTGGAATTAGAAAGGTTAGAGGGACAACAACATGACACCACACTGGTGACGTCACGGAAAGCAGACGAGGACCACAGGAAGTCTTGGTCGAGGTGCACCAGTCCAGAACAGGTCACATGTCTTCTTCATGCAGGGACAGACACACCTGGATGATCACACCCGTTATCCCACATGTCACAGCTCTCTGACTACAACAGACTACACAACCCACAATGCAACAGCATAACTGATGTGACTTCACCATCCATTAAACAAAAACATCAGATTAAATGTTGACAAAGGTTTTATTAAAACATTTTTAGTTTCTGCTTTGACTCAGATAAAGAAAAACATGGACTGAAACCATCAAAAACAGACACCAGTGCTTCTAAAACCTGCATACAATATTATCTGTTCTCATCTCGTCTCTAACGAACTACTGACCAGGCAACGTCACCTGCACTGTGCACAAAGATCTGAGATGAAAGGTTTCGCTCGTCCTGTACGGGGGTCTAGCTGTGATCGAGCAGGTGTTTTTCCCTCGCTCCGTTCGAGCTGCAGAGCGCTTACATGCAGAGGAAGAGACTGTGACTACATGTGAACACGTCGCATCACATCAGCCTCAACATCTAATCTTTTCATGTTGCTTGCGACATTCTCATCTTAAACTGTGTGAGCAGGTTTCTACCTGTTGAACATGAACATGTTCAAATGCATTAAAAACACATTAAAAACTTGTGGGAAACAATTTTATTTATTTATTACAGCATTTAAGGAAACACCCTGAGAGACAGAAGCTAAAGGGGTCAGCTAAGGGGTTCGGCCAAGACGGGAGCAGCTGCCGAGTCCAGCAGAGAGAGACGGCGTGTTTCGTGAGATTCACTGCGTGTTCAGCTACAGGTTCGGGTTGGTGACTCCGGATCCTTGACATTCGATGATGTACGTGACGTTACTGCTCAGCTCGTCCTCACACTTCGTTATTGTGAACCTTGCCTGAAAATTTTTGTTGAGTAGATGAAGCAAATGCAGATGGAAGGACGGAAGTTTAAATGTCTCCATGAATTTAAACTCACCGGAGTCAGTTTCTCTGCGATGTGGATCGCCGTCTGTGTGTGCAGCGTCACCGCGCCCGTGCGAATCCGCGATGTTCCCTTCGCCAGTGCCATGAAGATGATGAGCTGAAGAGGAAGAGGAGGTCACAGGTCAGAGAGGGGACGGGAGGGAGGGGGGACTTTACTTTGCTTGGCAGACGCTTTTATCCAAAGCGACTTACAGGGAGCTGGCGCTGGGTGTCTGGATCAGGGACACACCTGGTAGGGGATGGATTAGGAGTCAGACGGTGTTCGAACATGCGACCTTCTACTTCCCAGTCTGACGCTTAACACATTGAGCTACCAGGCCGCCATACAACAGCACCCAGCAGGCGTGTCTCACCTGGTCCTGTAGGAACTCGTCTACGCAGCCATTGTGTCTGATGTTTCTCAGCAACATCTCCGCAGCTTCAATTCCAATTTTATCAGCATACACCCCTGAAACACACACACACACAGCTGAGGTCACACTGAAGGCCGCGCTGCGATTGGCTGGGAATAACCTTTTTTTTATTACACAACAGAGTTTTAGGATAAACATCCTCTTTGACTTGAGTCCATTTTCATTTACAGTTGAATCTTGCTTCAGGTCTCGGACTCAGTGGAACCACACAGTTACTGACATTAAATGGTGACGGTGTGGCCTTTAATTTCATAGTTATTCTACATTTTAGAAACACACTTCCCATCATGCTCCAGGTCTCTGGAGCCAGAGACGACTGTGTGTTTCCTCCTGTGAATGAAAAGCGTTTGTGTTTGCTGCCTCCTGCTGGTTCAGGTGAGCGTCTCACCTTTCTTTCCCAGAGCTGAACCTGCAAACAGACAACCTGTCGACGACTCCGCGATGATTCTGAGACACAGAGAGGAAGAGGAGCAGTCAGAAAGCAGCAGCTGGCAGCAACACCGAGTCTGGACTCGGGTAAAGCTGGTTTGATTGTGGCTGTGTTAGTATCAATTAGATTTGATATTTCCCACACTGCCCCTGGACTGTAAACACAACAGAGCAGGTCTTACATGATGCCGTTGCCGTTTCCGTAGGCCTTCTCTTTCTCCTGCAGCGGCTGGATGTTGATGTACAGTTCTTTAATTTCCTTCCTGATGGTTCGAACAGCAGCAGCCGACATGTCTTTTGCCAACTGTCAACACAGGAAAAACAAAACAAAGCTGCAGTGACTCGAACAAAGACGTTCTTCTCTGTCCTCCTCCATCACCACCCTTCTCCATGTCCATCACTGTTTGCTTTGAAATAAGAAATAAGAAATGAAAGATGTGTAACAGTGTGTTGTGAACTTTACTTTGAAGGGCAGGACGCCAGCGACAAACGCTCTGCCGTGGATCTTGGTGATGTTTCCTCGCTCTGTCATGGTGACGGGCTGCAACTCTTTAGCCGGATTCACTGTCACCATCACCTCACCTCCACCTTTTGGATAGTAGCCCCTAAAACACTGACAGAGTCAGACACACACACACAGACACACTTCTGTACTACTGAGCAGCCAGCAGTAAACTCACCTCATTCTGACGTCACAGTCAAAATGGACTCCGAATTTCTCCACGACGGGTTTAAACACCTGAAGATCAAAACACGATCAATCCGCACGTCTGACAAAGGTTAAAGGTGAGTGCGAGTCCAGTGTGTGAACACACCTTGACAGTGTAGTCGATCTGAGGAGCCATCTCTGCGTTGGTTCCTCCCTTCAGACAGAGCTGTGAGGAGGTGTCGGCGTACACCGCACAGGGCAGAGCTACCTGCAGCAGCAGACACACACTCCTGACACACACACACACACACACACACACACACACAGTCAGCTCACACTAACGATGCAAACTTCATCATTAACATGTGGAACATGTTCTACTAACAAACAAGAGGCTGGATAAAACCGCCGCTCAACATTTTCTAGAAGGTTCCAAAGGGGAACAGTTCCACGCGTCTCACCCTGCTGTCTCTGTGTCGGCCATGTGGTTTCCAGACTGGATTTTCCCTGGAGTCAGACTGATGTCTGTGGAGCCAATGCTGGCTCCCTGCAGACTTCCAGAACACAGATCTGAGACCAGCTGGAGGCCACTCAGGTGCTGCGGCCTGAACACACACACACACACACAGGAGAAATGATCCGAACACTCCTGCCAACGCTTTTTAATGTGGATAAAAGTGTGTGGAGACTGATGCCGACATTTAATGTGTCCCGGTCCCAGAGAAGCGTCTCTGGACACGCTGGTAATCTCAGTTCAGTTTGTTCCGCGTCTTTTCTCAATGAAAGCTGCTTTTTATCCGGACAAAGTTTGGTGAAAGTATCATCCAGGAGAAACTGTTCCGTCTGGACATCGGATAAATCGGAGTGGGTTCGGTCCGAAATCCCAAGGTTTACATAACAACGAGAACACGTGTGTTTATTGTGATGTTCCGTTATCTGCTAACTAACTTAGCCGACGCTTCAACTTTAATGAATAGGCTAATGTTAGCCTGTTAGCCGGGAGCTGCTAACTCACCTGAGCCCAGGTGTGGTCCTGCCGGCTCGGATTTTGGTGATTTTGACGGAGGAGCCGGTGATGCAGCTGAGCGCCGCGGAGACTCTCAGGATCTGCCCGCCCTGCAGAGAACCGACACCGGGGAACACAGCAGACAGCAGTGAGCTCAGGAGCGGCTGCTACCCGCCGCTATTAGCCGTCTGCTAGCTCGTTAGCAGCGCGGAACTACAGCCGCTTTTCTGTCATTTCTCCGGTGAATAAAGTGTGAGTACTCACTCCCTCCATCACGCTGCCGTCTATCTCCACCGCCGCTGAGTCCATCGTCATTCACAACACGGAACTTTAACTTTTCCACAGAAACCAAGTTTAGCGCTGAGCTGCAGCCGCCGGCACTTTTCTTCCTCTGTTTGTGATTCTTCTTCTTCTTCGTCTCAAACAAGGCCACTTCCGATTACCTTCACAATAAAACAAAAGTTTTTGTCTATCTGAAACTGTTTAATAAACTAAATAAGGTAAAAGAAATCGCATAATTTAGAAAAAAAAAATTTAATATATCCAAGAAGACATAATGAAGTCACAGTTGCTCTGTCACAGTAAGAAAAAAAAGAAAACTACAATTTAAACCAGTGTATATTACAATTGTAATAAGCAAATAATATTATATTATTCTATAACAGCAGGTTGTTTATGTAATTAGCCTGAGTGTAATATTTGTTATTTCAAATGGAGGAGATGTACAGAGAGATGGCCACAGCATATAGTATAGAAAATCCTGAGCATTGTTTTACAGATACAGAATGACCTAAACAGCCTCAGGAAATAAACACGACTCTGGTTCTTCCTGTACAAATCATTCGTGTTTTTAACACAGTCCAGTTTATTGTCAATGTATACTCAGCCCCAGGTATTTGTACTCCTCCACTTTGTTAACATGACTTGTCATAACCCCCCAGACTTTACTTTACTTCTTTACTTCTCCTTGCCATCTTCAGACATTCTCTGATGACTCTGCAGTTGTAGGATGAATTAATGTTCTTAGATATGTTTTACTCTTCCAGCAGCATGAAGGTGACAGACTGGAAAAACTAAGTAGGGGGGCTGGTTCAGTTCTAGGTGGTGGAAGATGGATTGGACATTCTGCCCCCTACACAGTGTCGCATCTGGGCAGAGGAGCCCGTTCCGCCAGAGACTGATCAATGACAAATGCTCTGCAGAGACACATATCATGATGGCCGCCCACCCTGAGCCTGGTTCTGCTGGAGGTTTCTTCCTCTTAAAGGGAGTTTTTCCTTTCCACTGTTGCTCAAGTGGGACTGTTGGGTTTTCT
>JAUMHJ010000021.1:21466851-21486955 GCA_032361105.1 Microctenopoma lineatum | reverse complement strand
ACCCTGAATCCAGAACCTAGGACCCTGAATCCAGAACCTAGGACCCTGAATCCAGAACCTAGGACCCTGAATCCAGATCCTAGAACCCTGAATCCAGAACCTGCGCCTTATTTACGATGATTGGGAGGTAAATGTGCATGTAAAGGAGTTTTACTGCAGTACTGATAGTTTTAGAATGAATTTTTAGATCAGGTACTTTGTACTTAAACTTGAATAAAGGATTTAAAGAGGTACATTTTCATGTACTCGCTGTGTACTTCTGTACTCGCTGTGTACTGATGTCACCTTGGGCGTCATGTGACCTGGAGGCTAAAATTAACAGCAGCTGACCAGAGGTCCGATTTCAGCCAAGGGAAGAAGCAGCATGGACGACGGCGCTGCCATGAGATCATAACAATACTGCAGTATTACTACAGCCACGCGACTCTACTACAGGGAAACTACAGTTACAAGGTGATCACACACTGAACAATACTACTGCAGTACTCATATACTGTTACAGAGATACAACAGAACTGTACTACGAGAATACTAACGTGGTACTACTGCAGTACTCAGACACTTTACTTTGCTTGGCAGACGCTTTTATCCAAAGCGACTTACAGGGAGCTAGCACTGGGTGTCTGGCTCAGGGACACACCTGGTAGGGGATGGATTAGGAGTCAGACAGGATTCGAACCTGTGACCTCCTACATCCTTAACCCATTGAGCTACCAGGCCACTGCAACACTTAACCAACACAGGACGATCAGAGGGAGGCTGCAGGTCAGAGGTCGTCTCACCTGTATGCTGTGACATCACGTAGCTGACAGGAAGTGCTCATGATGGTGGGCATGGCTGCCTGCAGCTCAGTCGGGTCCATCAAAGCTCTGTGGGAGACGAGGATCCGCAGGATTGAGGAGGAGGAGGCGCAGAGGAGGACGGTCAGAGGTGTGGCCACAGGCAGGTAAGGACATAAATAAACACGGCATAAAGTAGAAAACCCAACAGTCCCACTGGGCAGCACCAGGACACAGTGGATAAAAACCTCTTATTTAAATAAAGTTGAATTCAGTTTAATTGAATTGAGTCACATGATCCATCTCTAGGGTGTCTGCCTTCAGAACCATCAAGGATCAGTAATGGGTCTCCAGTCTCACCTGTGGTCATCAGGTTTGGGTAGTGACAGAACACAAGCAGCTGACATGAGCTGGGACACCACCTCAGACAGGGGGTCCGGTAGACCCAGACCTGGGACAATCCAAGTGAGAGAACTGGTCTCTGATGTTTGCTGATGTCTGTTTGTGGTTCAGGCTGAGTATTGGAGTCTGGGAGGACCGGGCAGTTCTGGCTCGACTGAAACAAAAGCTGCAAACAGAAGACGGACGACTGATCCTCCGAATTCACCAGGAGGAGTGGAAGGTACTGTCAGGCGGATTCACCCGGTCTGACTTCTGGACCTGATCTGTTTTTATTTTGATATTTTCCAGTCTCTACCAGGTTGTCTGGTCCAGCTGAGTCAGGTCCAAGAATGGCAGATCCACCGGACCGGACTGCAGAAGATCCCTCATTTCATCTCCAGCTTCCAGAACCTACTGGTTCTCGATTTGTCCCGCAATGGGGTCAGTGAGATCCCCAAACAGATCGGTCAGTGTGTCTTTCAGTTCCAGTAAAAACAGCAAACTGAATCAATGCTGTAGATGATGGTCTTCTGCTGTCCTGGTCTCAGGAAAGCTGATCCGGCTCAGAGAACTGCTGCTGAGCTATAACAGAGTCCAGGTTGTTCCTGAAGAGCTGAGCTACTGTGAAAGTCTGGAGAGACTGGAGCTGGCAATGAACCGGGATCTGGACCACCTGCCAGACCAGGTGCAAACTTGAGTTCCAGAAAGACTTTAAACCCGTGTAAAATAAATCACACAATGAACCAGGTTTGGATGCAAACCTGGACCGGGTTTCAGACCAGTTGCATAAATCGGTATCGGTTCCTAGTGCAAAATGTTTGTCACAGTTTGTGTTTGTTGTGCTTTAATTAGTTTTTTTTTTACTAATCGTTAATTCTATAATTCATCATTTAATCATGTTACATTTCTGATTACAGAAGATTTAACTTTTTGACTCTACAAATGTTTACTTACAACATCTGGTGCCTCTGGTTCCCTGCACCACAGCTGAGGAACCTGAAGAAGCTTCAGCACCTGGATTTGTCCATGAACGACTTCCCCTGCTTGCCGGACTGCGTGGTCGGACTGCCGGCGCTCGAGTGGCTCGATATGGGAGAAAACCGACTGCGGCATTTACCTGAAGACATACACAGGTGAGACAGCCGGGACAGTGACATCATCTAAGCCCCGCCTCCTCAGTCATCAGCCAGTGAACATTGAGACTTGTGTCGTCAGGATGGAGAAGCTGCACACGCTGTGGCTGCAGAGGAACGAGCTCGAGAGGCTCCCAGAAAACATCAGCAGGATGGCGAGTCTGGACACTCTGGTCCTGAGCAGCAACCGGCTGAGAGACATCCCGTCTCTGATGGAGGACATGTCCAAGCTCAGGTGAGACAGGTTCTCCCTCAGATCGGTGGATGTGTCCGTCTCTGCAGAACCAGAACTGACCTGCGTCTTGTGTTTGACAAGGTTTGTGAATTTTCGGGACAACCCGCTGACACTGGACGTGCAGCTGCAGCCCAGGCAGGCGACGGACGGCGACGAAGGCGACAGAGAGATGTTTGGGCGGGAGTTCATGCACATGTACATCCAGGAGGCCCGAAAGAGAGCGCACGCTGTGCTGAATGTGCACCGCGTCAACCGTTAGTACCAACGCCGGTCTGGTTCTGTTGGACTCTAACATTTTCATCTTTAACACATTAACAGTGTGGACCTGGACCTGAACTGAAGCAGAACCGGTTGCATGACAGCTTCAGTGTTTAACAGAACCAGTTCTCAGTGAGGAACACAGACCACGCGAGTGCAGTCAGGTCCATAAATATCTGGACAGTGATGTTGTCAGATCTCACCTGAACTTTCACTTCCTGAAGGTAAAACAGCTGCAGAAGACCAGGGCCATGTGCTGAGTCTCCTGCGGTTCCAGACTTCAGTCCCTGTGTGTGACAGGAATGAACATTAAAAGTGTTAAAAATAAAGATGAAGTAAAACACAGAGACACGCGTGTGGCCCTTTAAACCTCTGATGGCTTCTGGATAAAAGCTGCTGTTCAGTTTCTCGCTGATTTATCACCAACTATAACGTTGGTTCGTCCAAAAATGATTTATTCACCGTTTACCCTTAATCCTGTTTGTAACTGCAGGACACGTGACTGGTTCTCTCTACTGGTCCCAGTGGAGAGTTCTGCTCCTGATGTTTTAGATTTTGGTTCTGGGTCCGTGAACCGGGTCCATGTGTGCAGGTTGGAGAAATGTTACAAAGTGAAGAACAAATAATTCAGCTATCTATCATGTATACATCATGTATATGTATATAATGTCTGTTACATATATACTATATGTTGGGTAGTACTGGTGTTTAGTATTAGGTCATATTTTTATATTTATTTTGTATTTTTATGTAAAAAGTCTGTGTTCTGCTGCTGAAACTGAATCTTCCAGAGGGATTAATAAAGTTCTATCTAATCTAATCTAACAATCTTAGAAACTGTAGTAATAATAACAATAACGTAACAAGGACTGAATCTCAGCAGCACCGTGTCTCGACAACATTTTTTGTTCTTAACAAAATTGTTTCGTGATTATTTTCAGAGCCGAACGACGAAACCGATGTTTCCTTTTCGGCACCTGCTGATTTTGGAATCAGTGAAGCACGAGATTTTTACGTGTTGGACTCTTGATGTTTTATGTTTTCCAGCTGTGAAAAGATGTTTCACTTCTTCAGTCTATGATAAGTTTCACCACAAACATTAAAAAAGATTTTAGAAACATCTCAATTCGTCTGTTTTTTCATTTTCGTGAATCGTCACAATAAGATCAAATGAAACCGGTTAAACACTGGTCCTGAAGACACTGGGCCTGAAGATGGACTCTCTAGTCCACTGGGAGGCCTTTAGTTTCCCTGGACGTTGCCCTGAGGTTCCTGTGACCTCTGGGACTGTTAAACACCTGCTCTTGGTGTGATCTTTGCTGGTCGACCAGTACTGGGGAGGCCGGAGGGTCTTCGCTCAAACTCTTCTGTGACCGTTTCCAGCCTGATGAACAACCTGTGTTGTTAGGACCAGACAGCAAGAACCTATATGTCTGTTCTTTGACGGAGCCTCAAACACGTCTTTAAATGAACTGATAACAAACGGAATGATTTCAACAGTACGTAAAAGAAGAAGTTTGGTTCTTTTAGGGCTGATTCTGTTTTACAGGTATTTACTGGGGTTAGTACAGGAGGAGTGTTACTCTGTTCATACAGCTGAAATCTTTGAAGGTTTTTAGAATAAAATCTGTTTTCACACATTCCTGCATCAATAACTAGAAAGATCCCGGCAGAAAAACTACTTTCACTTTTCATACTTTCAGAAAATCCGTCTGTTATTTAATGATTATTTATTATCGTGACATTTTATATCCGTTGAAACAGGTTGAAATGCAGTACTTTTACTTGTAACCGGGTACTTTTACTTCTTTTAGTGCCGCTTCCACCTCTGTGAACTCAGTGCCATCATGACCCTTCTGCTCACAGGTGCATGCTGGGAAGTGAAGTCCTTTAACACTTTGTGAACTCGGCTCTCTCTCACGACACCGACTACATTTCCCATCATGCCCGGCGTTTCATTCCTTCCCCCTTCCCTTCCTGCAGCCTCGGCCCTTCTGCCGTGAAAAAGGAAGATGAGAAGCCGCCGCATTCCGGCGACACTGGGCCCTCACTGAACCGAGCCTGACTTCCAGCGGAATGGCGGCGGAGCGGCTGCTAACGGACCGGAGCCCGAACCCAGCTGCCGTTTTCTGGCCTTGAACACGACGCGAGCGCCGCTGGAGCTCCGGAGCCTGGAGGAGCGGCGGGTGGAGCTGCAGCCTGGCCGGCCGAACCGCGCTGAGCCGGACCGAACCGAGCTGTCATCTGCAGTCCTGCTGACGATGTGGAGAGACCCGCAGGACTGAAGCCTCGACAGCATCGCACCCTGGAACCAGAGCCCATCTCTCCACGTCCTCTTTTTAGGTATGATACCAGGTGCACATCTGGATGTTTACCTGCTCCCCTGGGTCACTCTGACACACACCTGGTTCCCTGGCTACTGGCACACGTCCTAGTTTGGTTCTCTGTCCAGATCTAGTCCTGATCCGGTTTTGAGGTGAGACTGGAAAAGATGTCAGAGTGAAATCATGAGTCTAGCTGATGCAGAGATGTTTCTCACGTTGAACCAGGTGACCTCACACAGGTGACCTCACACAGGTGACCTCACACAGGTGACCTCACACAGGTGACCTCAAACAGGTGACCTCACACAGGTGACAGGAGTCCGACAGCACCCAGAACTTACTGTACTTAAAACAGATTTTAAACGAGCAGCTCAGCTGCAGCTGTTTGGATACTAAAAACTCAGACGGGTAATGTTCTGAGTGAACTGGTTCTGTTCAGGTTTGTACCTGTTGGTCCAACAAAGATCAGTTCAGGAACCAGGAAAAAACAGTCGGCTAATAAAATGATGTTTGTGTAGTTTGTTTTCTGTAAAAGACAGATGTCTGATAGTATAAGTCTAACACCTGTCCCCCCCCCCCATTCACCCCGCCCCCAGTCTGTGATGTCACTGCAGGTGATTTACCTTCTGACAGCAGATACTGTGTAATCACCTGTGTGTAGACCTCGCACATCCTGATCCTGTCCTGTTGTTGCAGCATCTCTGAAGGCTGCAGCATGGAGCGCTCTGGCAGCATCCAGCTGGACATCCCGGACTTCAGTAACTCGGTTCTGTCCCACCTTAACCAGCTGCGCGTGCAGGGCCGTCTCTGCGACATCGTCGTCAACGTTCAGGGCCAGAGTTTCCGCGCCCACAAAGTGGTCCTTGCTGCTAGCTCGCCATACTTCAGGGACCACATGTCTCTGGGTCAGATGAGCACCGTGTCACTGACCGTGATCAGAAACCCATCAGTGTTCGAGCAGCTGCTCTCTTTCTGCTACACGGGCCGCCTCTGCCTTCAGCTAGCCGACATCATCAGTTACCTGACAGCTGCCAGCTTCCTGCAGATGCAGCACATCATCGACCGCTGCACCCAAATCCTGGAGGGCATCCACCTAAAGATCAGCCTGGCTGACCTGGATGAGGATTCCAGAGAGGAGGTGGCACGGGGCTCCAGGGGCACCAGGACCCTGGAAGCTGTGGTGAGAGGAGGAAGCCATCATGGTGGGTTGCGCCTGCTTGGCCCTCGGGGAAGTGCAGAGGTGTGTGAAGCAGTCAGCCCAGCTGAGGAGCCACTCAGTCCACCTCCAACAGTGGAGCACAGCGGTCTGGAGGGGGCTCGGGCCACCACTAGCAGAACAGGCAAAGAACCGATCCTTCGAATCAACCGGGCCGGCCAGTGGTACGTGGAGACGAGCAGCGAGCTGGAGCGGGCTGGCAGTGCTGAGGAGGGAAGTGGTGTGGATGGAGTCAGGATCAAGACTGAGAGGATGGAGGAGTGGATCGGAGCAGGAGAGCCCCAGGAAGAAGGCGGGCCAGTAGAAGAGGGGGCCACGGTGATGATTGACACTTCAGGTCGCAGCACGGTAGTAACGGGGCCAGTGGGAACTCTGGGGGCACGGAGCGTCCAGCCGTCCTCCAGCTTCAGTGAGACAGACAGGTGAGTCACCGCGATCACGCGCCGCTGTTGTCACCCGATGATGTGTTTACGCTTGTTTGTGTCTCAGGTTCAGTCCCACTGGCAGCGTGGTCGTGCTGACGGAGCGTCAGAGAGCGAAGAGCGAGTCTCCCAACCGGCCGGACGACCTGCGGCAGCCGAGCTCCCAGGTAGAAACACTAACGACACACAGCGACAACAGACCAGCTGGTAACTGCTGATCCTGAGTTTGGTTTAATCTGATGACAAGAACTGAAGCAAAAAAAAGTTCAGAACAGCAGTAGTTCCCTCCTGCACAGGTTTTAAGATTCTCCAGATGTGTGGACCTGCACATGCTTACTCTCTGATGATGTTTGTTTTCATCACCCCGACCTCCGACCTGAAGGAGAGGAGATGTACAGTTTTATGGCCACAGGCAGAAATGATGTGGGAGGGTGGGTATGTGCTGCATTGCGGCCGTCTCTATGGTAACCAATGACCCAGAAGTACTTTTCAATGACACTGATCTTATCTGAGGTCAGCAGTTCTTTCATGTTCTCCCGGATCAGTCTTAGAACCGTGTTTGATTTTGGGCTGACCACTCCTGGAAAGGTTCTGCCTCTCACTGCGATTCTGGTCCCAAAGCCTTAGAAATGGTTTTGTAACCTTTAAAGACTGATCCATCTGATCTTGGATATCTTTACACGCTACTAGGATTGAAGGACATGGGGGGCTCCTACCCCCCAGGGTAGTAGGAAGGAATTAGCGTATCTAGCGAAACCTAAAATAGACTTCATTCATTTGATCATCTCATGTGCATTTTGAATGTCTTCTTTGGTTTTTACATTTATATATTTTCAGTCTAAATTAGTCCATGAGTTTGGTTTGTGGTTGTGTTTATTAAAATATGCATTAATGCTTTTATAATATTCATAATACATAATATCTAAAGGTACACACGCACACAGATATATGTGAGAACAGCAGCATTACGCAGCGCTGTCAGGTTGATGGTCCTCAGACACACCTGTAGCTTTGAGCTTTGAACTAGCACCTTGTTCATCCAGGTCTGTCCTGTCTGCAGCTGTCCTGACCTTATTTATTGTCTGTCAGGGGGAGGAGCATGCATCATTTGACATGGGTGGCTATGAGGACTACCTGAGGGAGCAGGTGGGAGACCGCTGGTTCCGTTACAACCCACGCCTCACCTGCATCTACTGCTGCAAGTCCTTCAATCAGAAAGGCAGCCTGGACCGCCACATGCGCTTGCACATGGGGATCACGCCATTTGTCTGCCGTATCTGTGGCAAGAAGTACACTCGCAAAGACCAACTGGAGTACCACATCCGCAAGCACACTGGCAACAAGCCCTTTCACTGCCACGTCTGCGGCAAGAGCTTCCCTTTCCAGGCCATCCTCAACCAGCACTTCCGCAAGAACCACCCAGGCTGTGCACCTCAGGAAGCCCACAGCGCCTCCCCTGAGACCACCACCACCTCTGTCACATCCAGGGGCGGTCCAAGCGATGATGCCTCCCCCAGCCAGGAGGAACCTGAGGGCGGTGGGAGCAGCAGTGGGGGTGGCCAGTATGGAGAGGGTCCCCAGGCCTCTGTCTCTACTACGGGGCCCGACTGACCCCAAAGGGAGGAAGGAGTGTAGAGCTGAGGTTGGGGTGGGGGTGTCAGCCATGGAGGGCTGGGCTGGTCCTGCTGTACCTGAAGCCTACAGGCCCGCAGCTGAATCCGCTGAAGTCCAAGCTATGACAGAAAGGACACCTCAGAGTCTGGACTGAGATTTTTCCGCTTTAAACCGCATCTACCTTCACTAACCGAACCGAACAGATTAAGCTAAAATGAAGAAATGCCACACACTCCAGCAACCTCATACACCACACAGTGCAGTGGTCCTCGTTTGCCTCCATCGAGTTTATGTTACAGATTTCTACTTTTTATATTTACAGGTATTACAGGTTCACAATGCAGCATCACAACAGTCTGTCTGGTGGAAACTTTGCCAAAATACCCAGTGCCACACTCCAGATCCTTCATATTTGCCTTGAGACAATCCGGAGCAGTCGGGTTAATTAAAACAACCCTGTGCTCTCTGCAAGTGCCACAACGGCGTAATAAGAATTAGTCGCACATGAAAACTAGCTAGAGTTCAGGTCCAGTGTGATTGGAGTTTCAGATTCTTTCCTGTTTTTGTCTTGTTAGAACAAATTTACACCAATTACACATAACTCTTGTCATCATTATTAAGACTGTAATCACATATGTCCTAACACAGGCCTAGTACCTTAGGGTTAGTTCCTTCCTTACTCTCAGACCAGTTTTAACTGGTTTAAAGATGCTTTCCATGTAAACATTCTCACACAATCTGCTCTTAAGCCACAAAGGCACATTATTTAAGGCAGGCGCTTTATTTTGAAAGGGAAGAAAGGTAAAAAACTCCAGTCTCAATGGACCAAACTGGTAATTTGGCTCCAACACAAGATTAAATTCTTCAGACGTTGGTGGCAGTTTAAAGGATGTGGTTGATTAGACTGGACCATCCGGCAGCCTGTTGATGCACAGCAGGAAAGACTGGACAGTGTCCAGCCTCAGATAAGCTAGACAGCTCAGTTACCTCTCATCACTACGCAATACAGCTGCTGCACCGCGAAGCACAGCACCACCAGGGGGCGCTCTGATCCACCCACACAGAGATCTCCGTCAGTCTTCTCAGATATTTTTATAAACAAGCATGTCTTTGTCGTTTTTTAAATTTTTGTTGGACCCTTTTTGCTCAGACAATGTGTGTGACAGAAGCGCGATGTTGGAGGGGGAGACGGTGTCACGACCTGATCAATAACGTCTGTCGGCCTAAACCAAAGCTGCTGCACTCAACTCGCAAACACACGACTGCTGTGGACAAGCGATAAAAAAGAAGCATTAGCTGCATTTCTTTAGCTGATGTTCACTCTTCAGAGTTAGTTAGCTTCAGTTTTCACGTATAACTGAGGCTAACTAAAAACAGAAAGCCAGCGTTAGCTTGTAACTTTCTAATCTAGTTTTTCGCTTACATACAAACGATATTTAACTGAGGCAAATTATTGTAATTGCATCACAAATACATAGATAATTTAGAGATTGTTCGCAAACGTCAGTTGGCTAAAAAATACTTTTATCTTTAACAATTTACTTTCCAGTCAGTATAAGCTAACATTTAAGCATGCTATAGGAACTAGCATTTCCTGGTCTTAATGTCTGAGCTAGACACTGAAAAGATAAAATAACCCTAAAAAAATCTACGTTAATGCATACAAAAGGAAATCTTTAGTTTAAATGTTAAAAGACATTTAGTGAATTAGCTTGCTAGCTAATTAAATGTCATAATAAAAGCGACTTCCTTCTTTAAAGTTGCACATGAGCAGCAGTGACGACAGACAGTTCTGATCGGTCTGACATCGATCCAGTAGAGAGAGGATGAAGATCCAGAGCATGTCAGACCAGATGGATGTAGTAGCCAGGTCGTGGAGCTGGACTTTCCAGAGGTCAAAGGGTCACCTGCTGGAGAACAGGAGCAGGTTGGACCACCTGACCTGGCAACCAAAGGAGAGAAGGCGCGGCCCCGTCGGTCCTCAAAAACACCAAATCACTTCAGCACTTATCCGTGAGAGATACGGGGTCCGGAACAGAACCTTTTTATAGAAAATGAACGATGACAAATCTACACATATTATCAGATAAACATATTTAAACTACTAAGATGTTCTTTTCGTATTGTAAACAAGCTAGTTGGACTCAGAGGTGTGGTATGCAGGCAGGTAGCACATGAATCGGCTGTTACTGTTTTTCTACAGAGCTGTGAAACAGATTCTCAGTGGACGGTAAAATCTTTATGCAAGTGAAGCCAGTGGCTCTGTCCTCGCTCCGGCTGGCTGGACTTAAAGATATCCTCGCAGATCGCACCGCCACGCTCACTCTTCAGGCTAAACCAGGAACTATCAGGTATACAGACTCTTTTCTTTTATTGAGTGAATCAGATGTTCACCTTTCCCTACGTAGCAGAACGCTAACACCTAACCTCAGTCACCTGTAACTACACCACAGCAGCAGGTAAGAAATCCCTGCAAGTCACAGCAGAGGATGACAAAACATACAAAACAGGGCTGGGCAATATGGAGCACGACTCACGATAACCACGCGACCTCTTTAATGGAATGGTTTCTGATTGGTTGACAGGTATCTAACACCTGTACTGGCTCATACGATGGTGTTTTACCACTTTGTTTTCAGCGATCAGGATGTTACCACTCCCACACTGCAGCACATTTCACTTTGGACTCCAAGAAAAACAGAACCACCACGAAAAAAGACTATTTCAAATACTGCAGACAGAAATTCATTGATTGATTTTATCATGCACTTCACATAATTATGCGATTTACACGGTCACACTTAGACACCTGTTCATGCGTCCGGCTTGAACTTTCTGTACCTGTGCAACTGGTTCTGTTTAGCTACTGCTGCATTTTAGTTCAGCTCTAAACATGCACACAGTGTTGACCCAGAGGAACGTCGACATGTTGCCCAGCTCCGACACAAACTCAAACTGAACGAGCTCAGATGTCAGTGCAAAGGATTCTCTTCTGTTCCATGTGAACAGTATGTGAAACAGTCTTTGAGTAATGGACAGAAAACCTCCCTGAACCTGTCTGGACCGGTTTAGACTGGTCCAAACTGGGCAACAATGGGGTCAATGGGTTGAAAAACACTTTTTTCTTCTCTGCACTGAGCTGTGGTGAAGCAGAGAAGACAGCACATCATTTCAAGTCAAAGTCGAGCAATAGGTGCTTCAACAACAGCCAGACCGGTTCAGTGTGGTTCAACCTGTTCTGGAGGAATCTGTCGAGAAAGAAAAGTCGGGTCAGTGCTGTCTCTGCAGGAACTAATGTGTACTGTTGGTGGTTCTGTGTCGTCTAGACCAGCATGTTAACTTAGGTAAACCTGCACTTCATTGTTCTGGTCTGAATTAGTTGGTTGCATCAAGGTTCTTTTCTGGGATAAACACAGAAAAACAGCTCCACCCTGAAGCTGGAACCTAACTGAGCCATTCAACCCCAAACTGCTGACCCGACTAGTCGAGTCAGATCCAGTCACCTTCACACCACAACTTAACTTTTCCAGAATTTGTCTGGGCTCTTTAGGCTAAGTTCTTACTTAAAGGGTCTTGGTCCTGGTCCAGGTGTGTTGAAACCACCCACAAAAACAAAACAAACCACAGTTCGATTCAACCAGACAGAAGATGGGTCCAATCTGTCAGTCATAGACCAGAACCCGACTTTTCCTCTTGGCAGAGCCTCGGTTCAGTTCTGCTTCACCACAGTCAAACTGTGAAAACAGACCAACCTCATCATCTCCATCATTGTTCTCTGATCAACTCTTTACCGCAAACGGTCACTTTCACATTTCTTCCGTCTGAAACTTTATTTGTTGCTTTTTATTGTGTGAATCTGATGTTTAGTATAAGATTCTCCAGTTGACCACAACTTGCCTAATTCTGAATCATTTAGTTGTATTCACTTAATGAGATTACTCTTTACTGATTATTGATTATATCCCTAATATATCGAAGCAGAAAATGAGTGAAAGAAAAAAAAGAGTTTATTGAATTAACCTTTAATACTGTACATTTTTTAAAGAGGAGGTACGTAACACGTAGTAGACAAACCTGAAAGGTTTTATGTGAAGATCTTTTATGTTGCATGTCTCTGTTGCTAAAACATGTTGGTGGGGGGGTGGGGTGTGAGGCCAAAGGTTGATTATTAGTTTAGTAAAATGTGAAGAAGCTTCTTTCACTATGACCACTAGATCACTCACAGGTCGCATCTCCTTCAAAGGAAATAAAGCACTTTAAGTGTCAAACTGCAGCGCCTCATCTCGTCTTTACTCCAGCGACGACCCGGCTCGGTTTCACCCGGTACGCGGTGTTTGGACAGACTGGCGTTATCAGCCAGTTAAGAAAGTTCAGCAATATGTTTCTTGTCATCTTGACCATAAACATAGTCTATGTTTTAACATCTGCCGCTTCTTGTTTCGTCTCATCAGCCTAACAGTGTTTGGAACTTTAAATTAAATTGATTTCAGTAAAACTGCAGTAATTCACTGACAGACAGCAGGTGCTGTAGTATCTAACTGTGCTGAGACCTGACTGGTTTGGTGCAGTTGGGCAGAGCTGCAGCTACAACCGAGCTCAGTCCAACTGGAAAACAAACTTCAGACAGTGAAGATTTATTGCAGGCGTTTAAGAGCTGCAGGTCAGACTCCGAGTTGCTAAACATGAACATTTCTATATCGAGATGATGCTGAGCTCAGATCAAAGCGGTTTTTATTGGTCGCAGGGGTCGGCCACTCGGCCCACGAAGAGCAGCGCGTTGATGGTTGACTCTCTGATGAGCAGCAGGAACGGTCGGTCGGCCAGAAAGACCTCTCGGTTTAAGTTAATGGAGCGTCCGACGGCCACTACAGCAGTGGCTGCTGCCGCCTCGCTGCCCTCCTCGTTCACCTGCAAACCACAACACAGGTTTATGAAGACCCTGGATCACTTTGTCTATGTGGGATAAATATAAACGTCAGGCCTTGCAGGACTGAAACTTCAGACTTCACTGTTATTGTACTAATCAAAGAACTAAACTTTTTTAGAACCTTAATTAAACAAGTCTGAGAGTGTGGTGAATGTTTGAGCAGCTGTAGGTCACTGACCTCCAGGAAGGCTTTGTGGTAGGCCTCAGAGATGTAGAGACTATCACTGCCGTCCTCCAGTATCCCTGAAACAAAAACATATGCCTGCTTTCACCAACCAACTGCTCAACATTAAACCAATGTCACATCAGTTTCATTAAAGAGTCACGTTCTGATTCAGTCTGGTTGGTTTGGATAGTGGACTTAAACTATGTCTAGATAAAACCCATTCTACAACATTGGCAGGCTGCCGATGTGATTAATGTTGGTAAGAATTTAATACAGCTCTTGATCCAAAACTCCAAACTCTTAGTGCTTGTGTTCTGGGTGTAGCTAGGGTGACGTGGGTGTAGAGGTAAGGGGGAACCTGGCAGGCTGGCTTTCTCTGCTGCGAACAGGTCGACCAGTCCCATGGCCTGCAGCTTTTCCTTCAGACTGAAACTGTCCTCCACCTTAAACCGAGGGACGTTGACGTAGACATTGGTTTCCTTTATTCCTTCCAACCAGCCTGTTAGTTTTTTCAGGTCTAGACTCTCCTCCACCTCAACCCAACAAAAACAAAAGGCCTTAACTGTTATTATTCTGGTTTGTCATTTCAAAAAGAAGCTTTGCTGACTGAAGCCCACCTCTCTGAGGGTGGTGTCTCTGCTCGGCAGGATGAGCACCATGGTGATGTCGTCTCCACGGTACGGCATCTCCAGCACCTGCACGTGGTCTTCTGGGAAGTTGCTGTACCTGAACTTGGTCTCCTGGTACATCATGTTTACCGAGCAGCTGCGACTCGAACTGACGTGGAAGTTGGAAACATAGACGTTATCTTTGTCGAACTTGTTCTTCCACTGACCCTGAAAAGCAGGAACAACAGAACTAGACATGAGTTCTCTGAAGAAAATTCAACCTTAGGCTCAAGTTATGTTCTTCACTGTAGCTCTGCTCATTATCTCCCGCTTCATTCTGTTCCGACGCTGAGGGTGAAACACGTTCTCTTTATATCTCCTTTATATTTCTGATGTTCTGGGCTCTGTCTCAATTTTCAGTACCAGATGCTAGAAATACATAAATATAAATTAATTTTAATAAAATATAGTGTTTCACAGAGAAACAATAAATTAAAACTCTAAATTCAGATGCGAAGAGCGACTTTATCCAAGAATGTGGAATTAATCTGAGCTGCTGCTGCACTGAAACATGAACGTGTGTCTGTTCAACACCTTAGAAGTCAAATCGTCATCGAAACCAAACTGGATTTTTCTCTTGCCTGGAAGCGCCAAGCACTAACCGATCTAGGTCAGGATCTGGAGTCTCAGGTGTTTTAATACCTTGAAGTAGATGGTGTTGACAAGGACCAGGATCGTGGTGGAGTCCAGTGCCCCCTCTGGCAATGTGTCCTGGATCCGGTTGTCTGTCTTGTTGGCAATCCAGTCATTGATGGTCTTCCGCGCTTTCTGTGGGTCGTTCTGCGGCACAGAACCAGTCGGTCAACAGACCTGCTCTTAGGTGTCCGAGTTTACTAAAGGGCAGTGACGTTACCTTGAAGTTGAGAGGCAGCAGTTTGGCTCCATACACCATTTCACTGATGTTCTGATACGTCTCGTTGAAGGCCCAAGATTTGTCCCCAAACAGTCTGTTGGCAGAGATCAGCTCAGTGGTCTTGTCCTTCTTTCTGTACAGACGACAGTTCAGCTTGGCGAAGAAGAAGTGGACTTGATCCGACGTCTTTTCCTTGATGGTGTCAAACTCAAACACCTGTAGACAGAAACCCACCGACAGGCTACAAGGTAAAATCAAGAAAGTTTGACACCCTAGGGAACAAAGTGTGAGGAACAACCTACTACAACAAATTTACTGGATACCTGACTCATTTAGACTCTGTAAGGTCTCATGATCAAGGCATTTAATGGACAAATACACATCTTTAGCATAAACACTTGTTCTACTTTCTGCAGGTTTACTCGCTGTAAAGTCTTCTCAGTCTGACCTTCATGATCTGATGCAGCGTCTGATTGCAGGCTCCCAGTTTGGTCATGGCAAATGCGGTGGAGACACTAATGGGGGACATGAAGATGTTGGACTCGGGGGTCCTGCCGAGAACCAGCTGTTTGTATAGCGACAGGGCGAAGCGGCTGTTTGCCTTTGATAGCTCCCATACTCTGGGGTTGGTGGCCCCGGGGACCTCCTCTTGCTCCTGGGTGAGGGCTGGTCCCAGGTCAGGGCTGCGGTAGATGCAGCGGGGCTCCAGAGGAAGCTCTTTGGGTTTTGCGCTGCAAATATCTGGATGGATGCCGAGAGAGACAGGCAACAGGAACGCCAGGACGCACAGCCAATCAGCAGCCCTCATCCTGCAGAAACCACATGTTCCTAAATGTTAAAATACAAGATGTGGCAGGAGGTGGAGGACAACAAGACTAAGGCCAACTTCATTTTTTCACAGTGTGATTCATTTTAGTTTAAATCACACAAAGTACATTTCTAGGAACTCTAAAATCTCTGTATCAGTATTTTATGAAAACAAATCCTAAAACTTGTTCCAGGGAGAATGTTCGAGTGTCAAGACGAATTCATCTTTACAGCTCTATGTGAACGAGAGGCTGATGTTTGCAGGTGTAGTTTAAATATGTTGTCATTGATACGAAACGTTCACATGATGACAAGCTGCAAATTCAACACCTTGGTAAAGATTTACACGCGTGACACTCGAGCACTTGACTGTTTGTTGGCGTCGGAGACCAGTTGTTGTCTTTTAATCTGTTGTATTTCAGAGAGGATCAAAGACCAGCTGCTAACAGCTGGAAGTTGTTTATGATCATATCAAACTTAACATTCATGCCGATCGATGCTGTGCGTCGGTGAGGATCCAGTGACCGATAAATAACACGAGCACAGCGTTCGACACTCGGCAGCCTCATCAGCGTGTGTGTGATGTGTTCAGGGTCAGTACAGAGTGTGGGAAATATAAATTTAAATTTCATGTTTTACTGATTTAATGACAAAATGAGAGAAATGTTTTCTGAGAAAAGTTATGATTATTATTTATTGGTAATTAAATCATTAATAATGAATTTAAAAAACAGCGAATAGATGGGATAATAAATAAGTTGATTTTAGTTGATACTCCAGTCAGCTACCAAACTCCTCAGATTAATATCTCATTAAATTGACTGCTTATAAATCTGAACAGCAAACACTGAACACTCTTTTGAATTTAACTGTCCATCCATTAAAAAAACTTAAATATGAACCTTTTCATGTTCTGGTCGTCAGCGTTGCCCCCCCAGCTGTATTTAAAGTTTCTCTGCCTGACACACTCAGGTGAACTGTGACCATTCATTCAGTTACTTTAATATTTCTGCTCGAGATGTTTATAAATGAATTTGACTTTGTAAGAGAGTTTTCTGTAAACGTGGGATTTTTTCCCCTCCGTAAACTCAGTTGTCAGGTTTCACTGACGTATATTTAGGTTACGACTAAGAGCCAAGTCTGTTGGTCTGTATGAGACAGAAACACAGAACAGGACTTACAGGAAAATGAGCTTAGTCTGCTCAGAACCAAACAGATGAACTGTTATAATTCATTTGATGTAGTCTCAGACAAACATGTGACACATGACGCTAAATATTAAATATAAAATGTTTTTCTTTAATGATTGCATGTTCGTTCAGTGTAAATACATTCGTATTATTCTGAACTATTATTTTAGAAACTTTAAAATCAATGTTAAAATACTTTACTTGGCAGAAATAAAAGTAAATTTAAAAAATAAAAAACAGTACCATCGCTGCAGCTTCTTACACTTTAAAAATTATTTGCAGAGAAAGACAAACAGAGAAATAATCTTAAATCTTTACCTGAGCAGGTAGTTGTGTGTTTTCAGACAGATCTGTGCAGAGCTCGGGTCAGTGTCCTGCAGAGCACTGAAACATCAAATCAACCTTTGAGACATTGATTGACTGAGAGTCAACAGCAGCTTCATACCAGGAAAACATCAGGACACAAACACAGCGATGATTAACTCGCCTCTGATCACACTAATCAATAACAGTTACAGCTGCTGGTCCTGGTTTGAACATGCCTTTTATCTAAAGATCCATTATGATGAGGCAACACTTACAATGTGAGTGGAGACTTTCAGCTTTAATTCCAGAGACATTTTCAAAAACAGGTGATTTGTCTTCAGCTGCTGCTGGGTGTCAGAATATTCCACTGTTTTTCACTGTGTACTGTTGATGGTTAAATGAGATATCTTGATCAAAAATAACACCAGATAGTGTAGTAATCTGACCAGATACCTTACATAAAATGTTGTGATCAATAGTGTTGAAAGCCGCACTAAGGTCTAACAGGACAAGTACAGAGAGACGTCCGCTGTCTGATGCTAAGAGAAGATCATTGGTCACTTTAACAAGTGCCGTTTCTGTGCTATGATTTACTCTAAATCCTGACTGAAATACCTCATAGAGCTCGTTCATACGCAGATGGTCACAGAGCTGCTTCCAAACCACCTTTTGGAGGATTTTAGAAATAAAGGGTAGATTGGATATTGGTCTATAATTGGCTAAAACCTCTGGATTCAAAGAGGAGAAATACAGAATCCAGATTCAAGAGGTGGCCACGCTTAAACTCGTCCTTTTGCGTCTCTGGGCTCACCTTCCTCCTTCTCAGTGTTCTAGGCCGGACCACGTGTTCTTCATGGATTCTGTGAAGAGCCACGCATTTCCTTCTTTTGAACAACACTGTTGTGTTGAACCCTGTTTTTTCACTTTACTTGCTGACGCACATATTTTGACCTCATGTTGACAGAACCACCTCCAGAACTTCCGTCAGCTTCATTAGAGGAACACACCTGGTCGCTCTATTATTTATGAAGGTGTAGAAATAAAGTTATTATTCTAATAGTATTATTTATGGACCCAACAGATAAAACCCTGTTTACTGCAGCAGCTCCAGAGTGAAGACAGAAACAAAAAGAAGTTTAAACAACTGTCACAGTCCTACAGACGCTTTATATCACTTTACCTGTTCCCTTCAGTGAGTCGATCCATCCCAGCACGTTCAGGAACATGACGCCACCTCTGACCAGGTGCACAGAGACCCGTCCCTCGTTTACCTAGTAGGCTGGTTTGTCAGAGAGCAGGTGGATGAACTGCATGTAAACACTGAGGAGTGTTTACGACACGGAAACAGAAAACAGCCAAGTGCTAAACTTCAGGTTTATAACAATTCTAATGTGTCTCTAACATTTTGTAATAAAATGCAGCAGGTGCTAAAATATTAAGACTTTTATTTGTGGAATTATAAATATAAATCTGTGCAAAAACATCAATAAAAACAGGAAGCAACAAAATCACAAATTCACATTTTCCAACGTCTGAAAGAGATTTCCATTAAAAACCAGTCTGACAATTAAAACCAGTGAAAATCTGCTTATTATTCCCACATTGAGCACCTATGACTAAAATCAGCTCATCAGCAGCTGGTTTCTGGATCCTTTAGCTGAGTAATGATTAAACCCATCATGACCACAAAAACCAAGACTCAAAAAAAAGAGGAAAAAGAAGATCTGGGTAATCGTCACGGCAGCTCGGTGAGTTGGCAGGAGATACACGGGGGCCATGTCAAAGACACCAGACTACATTTTAAAGTACTCAGAACCAATTAAGCTGCTGGTTTCTGTGAGCTCAGAAGAGTTTGGGCAGCTGCCTCAGGCGGCTCAGATCCAGGATGTTTCCCACTGACCCCTCTGTCTGCCGGCTGCTCGCCCGGACTAGAGACGTCCTCCTGTTGGAGCAGTTCTCCTTGTTGGCAGCGCCGCTGGCTTTAGAGTCTCTGATGAGCAGCTGCATCTTTGGCCGCAGGTCTCTGATCAGCTGACTCTGCGGAAGGAGATCCACATTCGGAGCTTTAGTGAGCGGCTTGCGACTCAGAGACTCCTGAACTGTGGGCTCGTCCTGCTCCTCACCGTCCTCCTCCTCAATCAGGCCGTACCTCCTCATGTATTTCCTGGTGGCCAGAGACATGTTGCTAGGTGACAGCAGGGAGTCGCTGGAGGAGGGGAGGGCTGGTCGTGGCGTCGGGGCCTCCAGAGACAACCTGCTGAGCTGAGAGTCGCTCAGGTAACGAAGGGCGATAGCGTTGGCCTCGAGACTGAGATCCACACTGCCCCCAGGGAACAGAGAACTCACTGTCGGGTCGGAGACGCTCAGTCTGGACACGGCCGCTGCTGGGTTGATGGGTGCCAGAGTACTGAGGAGAAAAACAGCGAACATCTGGATTCTTACTGACGGGATTGGACAGGAAGACATTTAAAGAAAAGCTGCGATGACTGTGTAAAATGGATTATAATGAATCCAGATGCTGCGTTCAAAGAAAGAGAGAAGTACGAAAAGGTGGAACAGCAGAATATACGTCAGTCAGACAGAATTTGTAAACGGGCCAAGAGAGCTGTATAGAAATTGAAGGACTCCCAGACGAAATAAGTTTATCATAAGCCCAGACGCTAATTTGCCGAATAACACATTTCAAGAGGGAAGTGGTCTGGTAGCTCAATGGGTTAAGCATCAGACTGGGAAGTAGAAGGTCGCAGCTTCGAACCCCGTCTGACTCCTAGTCCATCCCCTACCAGGTGTGTCCCTGAGCCAGACACCCAGCGCTAGCTCCTTGT
>JAUMHJ010000021.1:21431569-21443627 GCA_032361105.1 Microctenopoma lineatum | reverse complement strand
ACACACACACACAGAGACACGCACACACACACACAGAGACACGCACACACACACACAGAGACACGCACACACACACACAGAGACACGCACACACACACAGAGACACACATACACACTCTCTCTCACACACACACACCTGTCCCGTCATGTCTGAACATTAACTGACCCTCCTCTCCAAAGGTAATTAACCTTCTGATTGACCCCTCACCTGTCTTTTTTTCCCTTTTTAAATTTGTTGCCATGGAAACGCCTCGGACCCTCCACCTGTCCTGCCCTCCCACCTTTACCTGTCCTGTCCCTCCGCTGCCTTCTCTGCTGTCTTTAAAGAGAGTTACGCCCCACTGCCTCTTTATTCTCTTCGGTATGTTGTCACTAGCTTCTTATTTTGAATTATCAGAAGCACCTGGTTGATTTTTGTTGTTTCTCTTTTTCATTTGTTTATGAAGAAAATAAGTGTCTGCTGGTTTTGATTGATTTGAATTTATTCACAATATTTGCAGCTTTTCCTCAGTGGAAAACGAAACATTGGGGTCAGCAGAGAGAAAATCGCAGATCGAACATAACGTTGGTAAAAGAAGAATCATAGAATTATATTTGGAAACGTGTTACAGATCTTTACACATATTTGTGTTGGTTCTGTTATAGTTCCTAGTTTAATTGACCAAACGGATCAAAGATAAAAGCTTTTATTTAGAAATGAATTCAGAAGAAGTTAGTGACACTCTGCAGGCCAGCACACGAGCGCCGTCACTTAATCTCATTAAGGAACCGACTTATTAGAACCAAACATTTGTGCACTAAGAGGAAGCCTCAGAGCGCCGCGGCTTCATGACGTTAATTAGTCCCTGAACTTGAGTTCGTAGCGTCCATCTGTGTGTAGAATACTTCATTGTTCCTCATCAGATCTGTTGGTAGCTGTCCCCGAGAGGTGCTGGCCTGCAGACCTGCAGGGACAAAGTTCATCTGTCGTCTGTCTGTGTTCAGGTTTAGTGTGAGGAGCTGCACTTATTGTGTTCTTCATCTCATTTCAGTGAACCTGAGTTTGCATGTTGGGTTTCTCTCAGTTTGCATGTCCTCCGTGCTGAATCAGCTGCTCCTGGTTTTTAGTCAGCACTCCCATAATTCATAGCTCCTGCTCAGTGTAATTTGCCATTTGACGTTTCTATGACCCTCACCCTTAATTTCCTCCCTTGCATTTCCTATGTGTAACATGCAGGAGTCCCTCCCAAAGTAAAATGAGATGTTAGTGTTCCACTTTCAGCCGGCAGCATCCTGCTGCTGCTTCACTTACAGGATTGACATCCAGCACGTTACAGAGTTTTCTCACGTGAAAAGCTTTAGGGGGCTTTAGACAGAGGGTCAGTGTGTTGCTCATCACGCTCTGAGGAGCGACTGTTAACCAGCTCTCGTCTCTCCCTGTGTGTGAAGGTGTTTATGGTGACGTGATGAGAGTGAAGATTCTGTTCAACAAGAAGGAAAATGCTCTGGTTCAGATGTCTGACAGCACACAGGCTCAGCTAGGTAACCACCCGCTCACCCCCTCTGCTCCTCCCTGCTTTCCTAAAATGCATTTCATCACATTGTTTACCTTTGACTCGATGGGTGCTGGTCGTCATCATCTCTCAGCTTCTGAATCCCAACCCTTCTGCATGGAAGCTCTGACTCTGACTTGCAGGTAGGATCGGGTTCCTCCCAGAGGCACGTTGGTTATTATGTTGTGGAATAAAGTGAGACCAGATCAACCATTATCCCTCTGATCTCTATGACTGCGCGGTGTAGCGGTCTGTTTGACACGCCGTGGAGGATTCTGTCTCGCTCACACCTACACCTGACTGACCGCGGACATGTGGTCACGTCAGACCTGAATGAACAGGATATAGACTTAAAAACAGCTGTTTCCCTCACTATGAGGCAATTAATCATTTATTTAACGCACATCCTAGTGTCTCTCAGTTCCCAGATTGTCCAGGGACATGTCGAGTCCCTGAGCAAGGCACTGAACCTCGTTCTCGAGGACTAGATGCAGCTGAAGGAGACGGACCAGAGACCGGAGGAGTAAAAACGAAAGCATTGTGCTGAGATGTGACGATGAAAAGCTTTGGCTCCCGTGGCGTGCTCTGCAGTGACGGATCCGGAAGCTGGTGTCCGATGTCCTCCTGCTAGTTCACGTGTGGTTTGGTCTGAAGCTGGAGCTGTGTCTCTGCTTGTGTGTTTTGCAGCCATGAGTCACCTGAACGGACAGCGTCTGCACGGGAAACCTCTGCGCATAACGCTGTCCAAACACACCAGTGTCCAGCTTCCCCGTGAGGGACACGAGGACCAGGGATTGACCAAAGACTACAGCAACTCCCCCCTGCACCGCTTCAAGAAGCCCGGCTCCAAGAACTACTCCAACATTTTTCCACCCTCCGCCACCTTACACCTCTCCAACATCCCGTAAGTCTGTCAGCTGCCGGGGTGGGAACATAATCCAGCCCCGGCCTGTAGTCCCAGCTCAGGGCTGCACCTAGCCCCAGAGTCCACATGTCTCAGGTCTGGTCTGTTTGGTTTTTTAGCCCCTCTGTGGTTGAAGATGACCTCAAGTTGCTGTTTTCCAGCTCAGGAGCCGCGGTCAAGGCTTTCAAGTTCTTCCAGTAAGTCACAGTTGGGTTTCTTCAGTAAACAGCCGCAGCTCGTGTTGGTTCTGTTTAGTCCCTGATACTTAAGAGTTCTGCTGGTTCCTCCTGCAGAAAGGATCATAAGATGGCTTTGATCCAGATGGGTTCCGTGGAGGAGGCGATCGACTCTCTCATCGAGTTTCACAACCACGACCTGGGGGAGAACCACCACCTGCGGGTCTCCTTCTCAAAGTCCTCTATCTGAGCGGCGGACGGAACCGTCTGAATCCTGCGGGGTTCTGTGAAAGCGGACCCCGCTGGGTCACTACACTACACTCCGATCATTCCAACGTATGTCTGCAGAAACCACATGTGACGTGATTAAATTATTTTTTTAGATTCAGTTGTAGGTTGTTTGTCTTCGTGGGGGACGAGGACGTGTCCGGACCTTTTGAGGATGAAGATCGGCGCCGTTCTTGTCGAGTTGTTACCTTTAAGCCACTTTTGCCTTCAGCAGTTTAAGTTATTCCCGAGATCACAGTTAATTATTTCAGACGTTTTCACAATCTGCTCTGACCAAGCTGACGGACCACAGACCGGGCCCCGCTGAAACGAGGCTCCTTAACCTGGACTCGTCCGGGCCTCGTCTGATCCCTGTGCCTTACTATTAGAAAAGAATCTCCCATCATGCCTCTGGGTTTACAGTCAGTTTATATCTTTATGCTCCGTGTATTTTATTGGTGTTGTGTTCTGGTCCCTTGTGTTCGGGTTCTGTTCTGCTGGTTTAACATGTGACCTGTGCTGCAGCAGTGTCGCATTCAGCTGATTTTTAGCCTTGCAGAAATTCTGGACGTATTGAAAAAGTTCTGGTCCAGTCTGTGATGTAGGAAGTGACGTAAGGAGCGGAGACACTGCTGCGGCGCGAGCCGCGGGTTCCTTCTGATGTCTATGTATGAAATCACGTTTTATTCCAATCATATATCGATATTTTAATCATTCCTGAAGTTTTGTTGTTTTTACACAGATGAATGTTGTTCCATTCTGTGGTGTCCTGCTGGACCCGTGTTCTGTCTCTCAGCGCTCTTATTTATACATTTGTGATCCACTACAGCTGAAACCAAAAACAGCCTTCTACATGCAAACAGATCCCCCTGCTCAGGTTTCTGGTTTAAGGACTAAACACAACACTGAACTGGTTCCGGCTCCTGGTGTTTTCCTGTGGGAATGTTGTTGCTCATGACCGCGTCACTGGATTCAGCCCAGTGGAGCGACCCAGATGTTCTGTGGAGTGCCTTCGCCGCAGCACCGAGTCGAGCGTCAGGCATTAATTCCTCTTCGTTCCTAAAGTCTGAACGGTCCGAGAGACGTTACGTGTCTTAATGTTATGTCCACATTCCAGCTGCTCCGATTCCACCTGACGGAGGTTTTTACAGCTGTGCTGCATTCAAGGCGCCTGGGAGATCTGTAGATTGTTTAGAACCATCTGTTGCTGTGCGGTTCAGCCTCGTTCCAGTGGACCGGGCTGATAACCAAAGAGCAGCAGTGGTTGAAGCCTAAAACCAAAGTGTCCCCGTGTGGCTGGTGCTGCATCCCACATCAAACCAGCCAATCGGAGCACAGCAGAAAAATAGTTACAACAAAACCCCAGATTCTGACTGAGCCGGCCTGTGGCTGGTTCCTGTGGGTCCAGCTCGGTTACAGGAGCGTTTCTGTTCTTTTATTTAAGGCGTGATCATCACATGCTGCTGAGTTCAGGGTTACAGCAGCAGGAGCTCAGAAGAACACACGCAGGTTCTGTTTGGTTCTTCTGAGCTCGTGTCAGAGTGTGATCACAGTTTGTTTCTGCAGGAAGCTGATTTAAAACCTTTCATAGGATAACTGTGACCTGGATGACTGAGAAGCTGCTTGAGATTTCTGAGCCGAACAGAACCTGCTGATCGGTGTGGACCAGTCACACGTGGAGGCTCTTGCATGTGACTTGAATGCATCGCGGCGTGGGGCGGGGACTGGAGCAGTGTGACGGGAGGGGGCGTGTCTAACTGTACATACATGTTTTGATGAGAAGTGACTTTTTTATCTGATGAAACGTGTAGATGTTGATGAACGTTCGGAGCCTCACACATTAAATGACTTTTTATCTAAAGCTCGAGTCGCTGCTTCATGTTTTCTTCCAGGTGACTTTAACGATGCTGCTGGTTAACAACAACAAGCTGAACCTCTTCCATTGCCTCTGGGCTTCCGTACATTCGCTGTGGTTGTAGCGTAGAAACATTTCCATGAAAATAAACCCATGAGCTGATGAATGTGAACCAGCAGGTGGCAGCACAGAGCCACGACCGTGTGGGTGATGGTGTGAAGCTGCTGTGATTTAGTGTCATCAGGTAAAGGAGAGAAAACCCAAATGTTCATTGTCCTGATCCTTCCAGCTGGCTGAGCCTATCAGCACTCACTCACTCACTCTCACACACACTCTCTCACACACACACTCACTCTCACACACACTCCAGCACTAAATGACTTCTACCCTGTTTGTCAACATCAGTTTCGAGGCCTAAAACCTGAACCTGTGTTAAGCTGCTGGACTCCGAGGTGGAACTGGTTCTGTCTCAGAAGACGATCAAAGCTATGGTTCTTATTCTGCTGCAGAGGAGGGAGGAAAAGAGCCAGTGACACACCACCGAACAAAGAGGATTGTGGCAAAAGGCTCCGGCACGCCAGCTTGGCCTCAGCTGTCAGACAGAAATCCTTCAACATAACCCCCCACGTCCATGTCAGAGGGTGGACAGAATAACACGAACAGACGAGCTCTGGTTCTGGTTCTGGTCCCTGATCAGAAGGGTCCTCGTCCTCTGACGATGATGGACACTTCACAGACGCCTTCTTCCTTTTGAAGACGCGAATTAAAGACCCCCCGCCGAAGCAGGGTTCCTTATTTCCCTCCTCCACCTCCTCCTCCACCCTGTCCCACCTGCTCACACCGCCTCTTATGGTTCCTGCGGGTCCTGGATGTGGTTCTGTGTCTCACATTGAGGACCCCGGTCCCTGTCACCTGACACACACCAGTGTCCACTGCCCTCGTCCCCTGAGTCGCGGTTTCCCGTGGGCTGGACCCGGATGCAGACCATGTTCCTGTGACCTTGGAGTCTGATGTGAGTCTCCGCTGCGTGTTTGTGTCTCCGGAGTCGTGCAGAGCTGCGGGGAACATATTGGCTCCGCTCACCAAGGTGCGGGCGACTACTTTAAATGCTAATTCTTCCCGCCTTCCACTCTGCACCGGCCCCGCCCACCTCAGCTGCCTGCAAACAAACAAACAAACAGACTGTCAAGCAGCTGCGCCACAGCACAGGCGCGCGATGAGCAGTCACGCGTGTTTGACGTGTTTTTAGCAGATAGTAGAAGAAGAGCAGCTAATGGACGTCCAGCTGACAGGTCCATCACGGGTTTAACTGGTCGCTTCCATCTGTCTGACGACGCTTCTCTCTAAAAGCTCGGTTCACTGGCCTCCACCCCCACCCCCACCCCCACCCCCACCCGGCTGCGCAGGTAATTCTGTCCACGTGTGATGAGTTGTGAGTAATTGTCCACTTTGTCCAGGAGTGTCCTCTGAGAGATAATTAACCCCTTAACTTCCAGTGAAACGACTCTAATTGGTCACATTAAGGTTTGTAGGGTCTCACACACACACACACACACACACTCACAGACACACACACGCACTCACAGACACACACACTCACTCACAGACACACACACACACTCACAGACACAGACACACACACTCACTCACAGACACACTCACAGACACACACACAGACACACACTCACTCACAGACACACACACACACACTCACTCACAGACGCGCTCAGCAGGTCAATTAAAGGCTGATGGACGAATCAGCAGACAGTCCATTAAATCGTCAGTCGGACCCCTGCAGAGACGCTGCGTCTCCTTCACCAAGGACAAACACACGTTCAGACGCTGCAGGGTTCCTGCGAGATCTGTTCTCCTCAGAAACCTCCAGTTTGTCCACAACAGAAACTGTGCTTGGACCTGGATCAGATGGTCCAGACCAGAACTTTCAGAGAGAACAGGAGCCGGACACAGGTGGTGTGTGTGTCCTGTGGATGTCGGTCTTGTCCTCCGTGTCTCTGACTTTGTTGCAGGTGAACACACCACGTTCTGTGGTTCCAAGTAGAACCTGTTTCTTTTCTTGTTGGACTCTCAATTCTAAAGGAGACATTCATCTGTCCCTCACACGCACACACACACACACTCTCACTCACACACACAGACACACGCACGCACACACACACTCACTCACAGACACACACAGTCCTGTCAGTGTGTGTGTGCGTGTCTGTGTGTGTGAGTGAGAGTGTGTGTGTCTGTGTGTGATGAACGAGTTCTGATTCTACGTGTTCTGCAGACGTGCTGCTGAACTCCCTGGTTCAGTCCAACACGGACACGTGACTCAGATGTAGTCATTGATAAACCACCTGCTCCTTTGGACCCCCGAACCGGTCCTGTTCAGTCCCGAGGTTTTAGAACAGGTGGAGACCCTGTGTCCAGAATCTGGACCTCACTGCTGCAGGTCTGGTCTCTGTCTACATACTTTTGGCTCCGTGGGGTTGAGGGGGAGGAGCTGCGTGGGAAGCCCCGCCCAGCAGGACGCACGGGAGCAGCAGCGCGAAGCGGAGCCGGTGAACACAGCGAACGCTCCTGCAGCTCAACTAACTTTCACTCGGATTCTTCTTTGTTCTGTTTCAGCTCGGTCCGCACTGGGGAGCGAGGGCGGAGAACCGCGCAAAGTTCCGAACACGGTTCAGAGAGCAGGGACCCGCAGAACAGCAGCAGACCCGGTCCTGCTGAGGACCCGCGGCGGGGTCTCGAACTTCCACAGCGGCTGCAGCGCGGAGACGTCGCGGGGCTGCGCGGCGGAGCCCCGGTACCGGTCCGGTGCCGGGTCACACAGCTCCAACAATACACAGAGAGGTCCGAAACCTGAGGCGGAGCTGCGGGACGGAGCCAGGTTCCGAGACTGTAGTTTTCAGCAGGACGCACATGGACGCGCGGACTTACGGCGAACACTCGGTCCAGCTGCGCGTCGGTTCTGGTTCTGACTGAGTGACGATGAAACTTTCGAACAGTTTGTGTTCCGGGACGCGGATCTGGATGAGTTCTCCGGGTTTTAAGGACACACGTGACGCGTGAATCATGGATCAAAATGAACATTTAACCACTGATTACTGATTATCGCCCAATAAGCAGCATAGCCGCCCCCCCCTCCTCTGGGAAGCACACAGCCTCGCTCTTTGATGCGTTTCGGTTCTGGTTCTGCTCACTTCGGGTCAGAACGCGCTCGGAGGTGAAGAGAAGAGACGCGGATGTTCGGCGGGACGCAGCGCGCCGCGCCGCCGCTCATGGAGCGCTCCGCGCGGCCGCCGCTGCTGCTGCTGCTCGGCCTCCTGCTCCGACTCTGCGCCGCCGTCACCGACGACCGCCTCATCTCCGACCGGTACGCGGTCCACTGGAACAGCTCGAACCCCAGGTAAGACCCGGTCCCGAACCCGCGGAAACAAGGGGCAATGCGAAAAAAGTGTAAATGATCCTTTAACCCGAGAAACGGGACCAAGTTCAAAGTCCGAGTCAGTTTCACTTTATTAAGCTGGTGCTGGTCCCGGGCCCAGTCCAGTGATCCAGGACTAGAACTGGGTTGAGCCCCAGGCCAGTATAAATGTTCAGGTTCGGTTCAGCAGATCCGTTTTCCTCTGGATCATTGATCTGTTCAGTAGAATCTCTGGTTCTGTCGGACCTCTGACCTCTGACCTCACCTGTCTCCAGCACTGCTCTTTACCTGGCAGCAGACGGTTTGCTGCTCTGATTGGTCAGCTGCCCTCTGAACGTCCAATAGGAGCCTGCGGTGTTTTTATTGTTGTTGCAGTGTTTTATAGTTTTATTTTGGAAAGAATCAGATTTTGGCAGTCGAGCGTTTCAAAATAAGAGCGTGTTAAAGAGAAAAAAGGTTCAGTCCGGAGAGAGACGCAGGAAAAGCTTCTATATCACCAGCTCATAATGTGTGTGTGTGTGTGTGTCTGCATGTCTGTGTGTGTGTGTGTGCGTGTGTGTGGTCCTCCAGATGTGAGTCTGCAGCTGTTTTAGTTTCCAGGTTCGACCATTAATCATCAGCTCTGAACACCAAACAGCAAACGTTGTTCAGAGGAAACTAAACGTTCGTGACCGGATCTGGACCTGTGGTCGGGTCCTTCAGTACTTTAAGATCTGCGGAGGTTCTGTGTGTGTGTGAGATCAGTTTAATTTTACGGCACAAACAGAACATCCTTACACACTTTAGTGAGTGTAGATCCTGAACCCGTTGGTCTGGAGGAAAGCAGGAAGTGAAGTCTCCACTTTTTAAATAAACAGCAGTGTGAGAGTCGAGGTGTGACTCCACGGTCGTGTCTGTGCAGCTGTTAAAAACTAACTGGTCTTCAGCCCGTGTGTGGGCCGGGCCGGGTCACGACTCAGGTTCCTCCCACTTTCTAACACAAACGAGGAAGATGATAAAAATCCAGGTTTTCCTTAAACCAGATGTTGATGTAGCAGTGAAGGTTGATCCTGTGATCAGAGAAACAAAACCTGTGACTGCAGTTCTCCCCGTCACTCTTCCTCTTCTTCTTCTCTTCAGAACCAGGACCAGGGTGCTGTTTTATTCCTCTGAGAAGTGGTTCTTGTCCCGGTGGTGTTGTGTTGACTTTGTGCTGACGCTGCAGTGTAGTGTTCTCTCTCCACACTGACCCCAGAGCTGCTGCTGGTAAAACGTTTGTACGTCTGAGGTTCTGAGGAAATGAAGCGGTCCTCTGTGGCTGCAGCCTCCTGAAGCCAAAAACACAAAAATGTTAACTTCATTAAAGTTTTTCCTCGACGAGAGAAGCTCCTGATGGATCTAATAAAAAACTACGTGTGAGTCGAACAAACAGTGGAAAACATGAGTTCATGCTGAACGAATGGTGATTCACCGTCGGCAGCGTTAAACCGGGTCGGATTCTGTGTGGGAACGTTCAGAACCTAAAGTTTCACGTTCTGTGTCTTTAGACGTGTAAAACGGAAAATCAGTGCAGTGTTTTTCTCTTTTCCAGGAAAGAAATGTGTCAGCTTCAGTTCAGAGTCACTGGAACCAGCACAAACCCAGTTAAACCCAGTGGGTCAGATGTCAGTGTGTTAGTTCTGTTCCTAGATTCTAGACATTTTGCCTGATTCAGGTGAACTGTGTATTTGTCTTTTGATTGATCGGGTGTTTGAATGTTTCTGGGTCGAACCATCGGTACAGGCGCTGGGTGTCTGGCTCAGGGGCGCACCTGGTAGGGCATGGACTAGGAGTCACGCAGGGTTTTGAACACCTAACCCACTGAGCTACCAGAAACGAGCACCTGAACACATCGTCAGGTCTGAAAGTGACTCACTGATCTAAAACGAGCCGAAGAACCAGAATGAAAACTGGATCTGAATTCACAAAACCCGGTTCAGCTTTTCCCTTGTAAGCATTTAGTTTGAGGCTAAATATCATCGTCATCATCACGTCTCGAAGGGGCTTCGAAGTGATCGGTCATGTCGCTGGGCCACTGCCTCCCTGCTCGCTGTCTGGAAGGTTTCTCTCCACCTGACTCCTGAGCTGCTGGAGGAGAAAATGGCGGACAGTAAAAAACTGAAATGCACAGCTGCAGCCGCCATTTTGTTCCACCTCTTAACTCCAGGGTCGCTCAGGCTCCCCCGCCTCCTCGACCAACTTAACCCCCCCAAATCTTCACCCCGACCTGCATGAGGAGCAGCCAGGCGAGGCCTCAGACAGGACGGCTCAACAACCTGCAGAAGTCCAGACACAGCAAGTGTCACCACGAGCTCAGCGATGAATATTTCACCGTCACCGCTGCACAATCTCATGAGACAGACGTTTGTACAGATTCAACATTTAGTCCTTTTCCAGCTCTTATTATGTTGTGAGATGATTGTTAGTCTTTTTATTTTCACCAGTTTAAATGAACAGTGACGTTAAATATGTTAATATTCATGTGACGATGCAGCAGCTTGTTGACTTCTCATTAGCACTAAACTGGTTAAACAGTCCGTTTCCTCGTGGTTCTTGGTTCTGGGTGGTGATGATGCTGAGGTTTCAGCTGCATCTGGTTCTAATCTGCAGCTTTCAGACGTCACAGCTCTGAAATCCAAATCTACATTTTGTCCTGTTTCCTCAGTTTCTGTGGGAGCTGATGTCAAGAGAACCCGAGTCGGAGGAAGGGAACCAGCGTAAAATCACTGGTTCTTCTTCCACGGACACGTTATGTGAGGCTCCAGGTCACTGGACTCGGACACGGACCCGAGTCCAAAGCATCTGAGGTTTAAACTAGAAAACACTTTGGACCGAACAGAACAGTAAAACCTCACTGCAGACCTTTACCTGTCAGGTCTCCACGTTAGGACGGCACTCAGACTACTGACAGACAACCTGACTCGTCTCACTGATCCCTGTCAGTCCGTGCCACAGTAAGAACATTTCAGATGGTTTCCGTGAAGTGTAGGTGGGATGGAGAACAGAACAGACCCTCGTGGCTCCGTGGTGACTGTACACGGGATCTGATCTGTGTTCACATGTTTCACAGTTGGATAATAACTGTTCTATTCCTGGAAACTGACCATGTTTTGCAGTTGGATGTGAGCTGTGCAGGAAATGCGCCTCTCTCTCTTTTCTCTTTTGTGTGTTGGTAGTACGGACCAATGGCGGCGTGGCGTCAGCGGGGAGAGGTTTGTGTCAGAGCTGCTGCTCCTCCAGTTATTTTTATATTCTCTCCTCCTCGTGTCTCAGCACTTCATCATGCTTTCTGCTCCCCGCTCATACATTTTAATGTCTGACCCACATTTCATTGGATCTGTGCGCACACACACACACGCACGCACGCACACACACACACTGGGGAAACTTTGAAGTCCTGGCTCGAGTGCACAGAGGAGGAGGAGGAGGGTGAAAAGCTGCAACCTTTCACTGTTTTCTGATGAAATTTAGCCTGAAAAGCAGCAGAGTCGAACAGGTCAGAGCATTGCTGCAAACAAAACCCTCCGAAGGTTTTACTTCGAATTTTATTTCTCTGTTTGTGCAGCGTGCGCAGTGCAACTCTGCAGAAACATGCGTCTCATTTTAAAGTCACGAGCTGTTAGCCTAGCTTAGCAAAAGACTGAAAGCACAAGGAAACTGTTAGCCTAGCTTAGCAAAAGACTAAAAGCAGAGGGAAAATGATGGCCTAGCTTAGCAAAAGACTGAAAGCACAGGGAACCTGTTAGCCTAGCTTAGTGAAAGACCAGAAGCAGAAGGGAACTGTTAGCCTAGCTTAGCGAAAGACTGGAAGCAGAAGGGAACTGTTAGCCTAGCTTATCCAAAGACTGGAAGCAGAAGGGAACTGTTAGCCTAGCT
>JAUMHJ010000021.1:21416600-21431469 GCA_032361105.1 Microctenopoma lineatum | reverse complement strand
AGACTGGAAGCAGAAGGGAACTGTTAGCCTAGCTTATCCAAAGACTGGAAGCAGAAGGGAACTGTTAGCCTAGCTTATCCAAAGACTGGAAGCAGAAGGGAACTGTTAGCCTAGCTTAGCCAAAGACTGGAAGCAGAGGGAAACTGTTAGCCTAGCTTAGCGAAGGACCGGAAGCAGAAGGGAACTGTTAGCCTAGCTTAGCCAAAGACTGGAAACAGAGGGAGTTTAGCTCCCTCACCAGCTTAATTTTAGTAGTAAAATGTAAATGCAAAAGTAAATATTTATTAAATTCAGCGACTTTCTTGAAACTAAAATTATTATTACTAATAACTAGTAATTTTTATTCTGGTCCAAGTCACATTTTGTTAAATTCCTGAATGAAGTCAAACTGATCTGAGAACAAAGTCAGAGTCTGAAGGTGATTTAAGATGTGAGATCATAAAACAAGTATTTTTTATATGTAGTTATGCACACAGGAAGTTTTAAACCTTCAGCGTTGAATTATATTCAATTCAATTTGTCTTTATTTGTATAGTGCCAAATCATATCAAAGGCCATCTATCTATCTAAAAATAATAATCATCCAAAGCTTTTATGTAGGTTCTGAACCTGAACATCTTTGAGAGTCTTCTGAATCTAAATTTGTGAAGAAAAGAAGTTTGATTTCCAGTTACTGATTTTCTGGTTAATTATATTATTTGTGTCTTTTCTTTTGCTGTGGATTAAACAGGATTTATTTACATTGGTCGAACCATGTTTCATAAATGTCCATTGTTATATAATCAGTATAATAATCATCGAACCACAAATTAAGCCATAAATTAAACAATTAAAAAACCAAAAGGATCCAGAAAGTATTGCTGTAGTCTCGATCGTCTGTCTTTGTTCTCAGCTGGTCGTTCACTCTTTTATTCAGTCCGGGGTTGTTCGGCTCCGTGTTCGTAGCGGTTGTTCAGAGCTGGGACGACTCGCTTTGTTTCTGCTCAGTGTGAATCAAAACCACCAGGAAATGATTTACGGCAGTTTGTGACGTGAATCAGCGCAAATCACTCGTCATATTGAGTTGTTACCTGGGTTCAGGTGTTATTAGTTTATTTATATAAATCTTTATATTTAGACTTAAAATCTGCTCCTGAAACAAACCAGACAGAAGAAGTGGTTTGAAATGTTTTTATTTTAATATAATGTAAATCATCAGAGAAAAATGTTGGTTTATTCATTAAATGAGACAGAATAAACACATGAAGCAGTGGTTTAATCATCAGAAGCTGACGAGTTGCAAGTCTAACACTAACAGAAATGTTAATTATCTCCCAGAACAGAGCTGAAAAAATATTAGATATTAAGGTCAGATCAGGTCGTTTGTCATCTTTTAAAATGAACTGTAGTTTAATTTCATCAGTGTGACGCATGAGGGAAGTGACCGCGTACTGTGACGCTGTAACCTGATACAGAACCACAGGTGGCTGCTGCTGCCGCCCCAACACAGTTGATTCCAGTCTGACTCCTCACTGGTCCGTTGGGTCCTCGGGGAGGGACCTGGGGTCTGTGGGCTTCTGAGCAGATGGTGACCCTCAACCTTTTAGGCAGCCGGAGATTTGAGAAAAGGAAAAAGCACAGAGCAGTTTTTGTCTGATGGAGTCAAACACGTTGAATGATTCAGCATCTAAATATACGTTTGATAAAGTTTAAGTTTCCTGGTGCAGAATCTTCGCTCCACTCATCACAACATCCGACTTTAAACGGAAACGTGCCGGGATGTCTCGGGGCAGTTTTCTTCATGTGCACGTGAGAAGTGCAGACGAAGACACAGTTTGTGTGACAGGAAGTGATGTAACCAAAGTGTGATGTTTCTAGATCAGTTCCTCGGGTAGAGACCGTACCGTTGCCTGGCTGCTGTTTCACTTTGACTCCGTGTCGTCTCTTTCTCGTCCACGTTGGACTGTGTTTCTGTTGACGCCGTTTTCAGTGCGACCGGCAGGATGCACACGTTACTCTCAGCTGAAGCCTCAGTCTCGCACTTTGTAAACCATGTTCTGTTCAGCTGAGTTCCTGTTTACTACACAGGACGACTGGAACTGACCTGGTCCAGCTTGGTGCGATCAGCTGTCAGGACCACGTCACATCCGATAGTCTCCTTTCTTACACGTTGGACGCTCGTCTGCAGGATGATTCTGTGACAAAGCACAAACGGGCTGCATCTGATAGATCTACAATCCAAATTATGAAGTGTGTGTGTGTGTGTGTGTGTGTGTTAACTTTGACTCACGTACGACAGCGAATCACTCAAAGGCTCCTGAAGAGTCCAGTGTCGTGTTTCACAGCATTTTAAAAATGTCTCATTTCTGGCTGAAGTTCTGTGAAACTGAAAGAGGGCGTTCGAGAACTCAAACACACAGTGAGAGAGAGAGAGTTACACCGAGCTCAAAGAATAAAGCAGGTGAAGTAACAGCCAGAAACACTTTGAAGTCTGAAGCCTAAAGGTGCATTTCACACAAAAATAGTACGAGGAAACGACTTCATTAAAGAAGAAGCGCGAAAAACAGACAGGAAATAATAATCAATGTACCTAATCTGTAGAAGGAAGCAGAGCGGTTCTGTTACCGCAGACGTGTAGCGGTGTTCTAATGAGCCTCGAACGTCCAGGCTTCATCTGTGACTGCTGGTTCTTCTGCAGCGTGTTTTCAGTTCTGTGTCCATTTAAAACAGAACAAACACAGTCAAACACTAAAGAACTACTTGGACTCTCTGCAGCCTGTGACTCGTCGGTATCAAGAATTTCTTTCATGTTGATCCGTGGTTCTAATGAACAGGTTCTGGCACGTGAACACGAGTTTTTGACCAGCTTCATCGTAGCAGTTATCACAGTGTTAGACTCGGTGAAACCAGGTTAATCCCCAGAGATCAGGACTGAAGTGAACTCACTTTGAGGTCCGGGACCCAGGTGTGGTCCTGTTGTTCCGGGTTTGTCTCTGTGTGTGGTTTAAACAGGATTAGGCTGCAGCTCAGGTGTTCCTCTAACAGGATTACAGAGTCCTCCTGAGTGATTACGGCCACGTTAATCCAAATTATCAACCGCTGAAAACAAAAAGGTTTGTGGTCGCAGCGGAGACTTGGGCGGTGGGGGGTGTTTGAAGTACTCAGATCTGTGACCGCAGCAAAAATATCATTAGGTACGCCGTAAAATGCAGGTTTTAAATGAAGTAAAGTTTAAATACTACAGTAAAATTTGTCATTGACGCTCCAAACAATAAATAAAACGTGTGGGAAATAATTAGATCCCTTTCTGAAATAAGAAGATAAATGCTGCAGAGGACGTGATGAGCGGAGCCCTGGAGTCCTGAATGATCCGGTTGCTGACTGGTAGCAGGCAGACCAGCGCCGCCTGACGTCTGGGCCCCTGTGTTAGTTTGGTCTCAGCAGGCCGCTCAGAATAAATAATAAATACGAGTTTGTTAAAGGATCTTTTCCTGTGACTCATGGAGTCAGCGTCACTGGATGGAAAATGTCGTCTGCTGGGTCGCTGGTTCTGTCTGCTGGAAAATCAGCTTCATTCTGCAGGACTGAAACGTCCCGGCAGAAGCTGCCGGTTGATCCGGTGCTGGCTGCAGCTGACGGCTCCTCCAGCAGCAGCACAACTGTCAGCACCTCAGTGTGTGTTTGACACTGATGTGGATTTTAATGGTGAGCGCCTGATTTCTGCCTGGTGACAGCCCAGCGGGGCGGTTGGGGTGGGGGTGGGGGGTTGAAGCAGAGTTCCTCTTCCTCTCAGAGGAGAAGTGATCGGACCTCTTCAGGTTCTAATGACACGTGGAGCTGACTGTGGGATGAATGAGACGTTGTGTCGTGGTTGAGCAACAGATGTGAACACGAGCAAACAGAACTTGAGACGAAGCAGAAGCTGTTTGTTCAACTCAACATGCAGATACAGGCGCCGACGCTGGAAACTCATCTGCAGCTCATCTGGTCCGGCTTAAAAACAGGACCGTGTGAGGTGGAGGTGCTGCTTCTCCTCGACTCCACCTTTTGTTTTCCGTGCACGGTCCTGTTCCTCCCCTGAGCTGCTGGGATCCGGCTCGAAAGAATCACTGAAAATCCACCACAGACCCTTTGGAAGGTCTGTGCGTGTTATTGTCTCTCGGGTCAGTGTTTGTGTTTCTCAGCAGGACTTTGGTGTTTGACTTGGATCTGAGACTCAGACTCGGACTCAGGTTCAGACTCGGACTCAGGTTCAGACTCGGACTCAGGTTCAGACTCGGACTCAGGTTCAGACTCGGACTCGGACTCGGGTTCAGGCTCAGGCTCAGGCTCAGGTTTAGGTTCAGACTCAGGTTTAAATTCAGACTCAGGTTTGGGTTCTAAGCCTCCGTTTCTCCCGTGAGCAGGGATTTTCTCCCTGTGCTGCATCAGAGTTTCCCACAGGATGCGTCTGCGTTTAATTAATTATGGAACCAGTTTCCTGCTCTTCATCGACCTCCGGCCTGTGACGATGTTTCTCCACCTGTGGCTCTGACTCCTTTAAAGCTGAGCTCAGGCCTGAGTCGAGGCAGAAAACCCGCGTTTGGTCTGAATTTAAATCTGACCTACTTTTCCCTGTCATCCGACAGCGTGAATCTGTTTTTCTTCTCCTTCGTCGTCAGAGGGGGGGGGGGTAAGCAGGCTTTTCCCCAGACGGAAGGGAAGCACCAGCAGATTTACACCAGGATGAAGCTTTTAGCCTGAAAAGACTTTTTTTGGCTGCGTCTCTCAGGCCTCCGTCATTCACCGACCTGACACCAACTAAATCTGCCTTTTCTCTGCCACTTTTCTTCCACCTGAGCCGCTGCTCCCGTCGCCGCGCTGCCGCGGCTCCAGAGTTAATGGGATTATGCAGATGGCGGTGCTCTTAAAGCGCCTATTTGAAGTGTTTAATGGAGATTATGGAAATGGTCGAGCGACTCGGGCCTTCGCTCGCTCACTGAAAAGGAGACACAATGAGGAGAAAGGAGCTGAGGAGCAGCTGCCGGCACCGCTCGGCCTGGGAAGTCGGGGTGAAGGGAGACTGACGCCTCCATGCCCGGTTGTGCAGCAGCCGGGACATTGGTGTCAATAAAGACAGAGTGATGTTACACGGAGCGTCTCAATGAGAAAATAACAGTCGGTTCAGACCCAGGTTTGTGGATTCAATCAGAACGTTCTGTTCCGTATGGATCAGTACCCGGAACCAGGTGGTCTGCACCACTTGCCCACAGTGCTTCTCCCAGTAGAACCAGTTTCAGGGTGGGGGGACGTCTGCCTCCACCGAGCGCTGATTGTTCTGGTAGAACCTGGTAGAACCTGGCCGCTCACAGATGAGCAGAACATGAGCTCGTCTCTCAGTTTGAAGGGACGGACACAACGTCCTGAACGATCAGAGACAGAATGGATTCCTGTGATTTTCCAGGACGTCTCAGTTAATCATTCTGTGTCCCGATCGTTTGTCTTCTTACCGAGATGAAACGTCCTGACTGTGGTTAAACATGAGACCTGGCTTCTTCTTGTACACTGAGGTTCTGATTCTTCCTCGGGCTCGGTTCTCTGCAGACTCTCAGGTTACTCATTCATGAAAAATGCAGCTTGTTAATATTGAAGCTAATATTTCTGGGCGTCGGGCAGCGAGTGGAGCAGCGAGGATAAACATGGCAGCGAGAGAAAAGAGGAACGCCGTCAGTGTTTCACGCTCTGATTCCTGCGACGTCTTAACGAGGTTTACACGACGGAGCTGGCAGGTCCACGCCGGGTCACCACGCACACACACGACGCACACTGTGTGTGCGTGCGTGTGTGTGTGTGTGTGTGTGTGTGTGAGGTGATTTCACTATTTCATGCATTTATCCGTGAATTTCCAAAGAACGTGTCTTTGCCCCTGAACGGGTCAAAACCCGACTGTTTTCACTGCACCGTGTGTTTTAACTTTGGTTTGCCTGAGTCCAGTTTCTGTTTCTGGTTCTGTTCAGACGCACAGAACAGTGGTGGTTGTGGTTTCACGATTGATTTTACTTTATTACAATAATTCAGTTCAAAACTCCCCAAACCCTCAAATTTCACATAAACTAACCATCATCATTATCATCTTCACCATCATCATCATCATATTCACCATCATCATCATTATCATCTTCACCATCATCATCACCATCATCTTCATCACCATCATCTTCACCATTATCATCACCATCATCCTCTTCACCATCATCATTATCATTATCACCATCTTCACCATCATCATCATCATCATCATCATCTTCACCATCATCATCACCATCATCACCATCATCCTCTTCACCATCATCATTATCATTATCACCATCTTCACCATCATCATCATCATCATCTTCATCACCATCATCCCTGTGTTCAGATAAACATGGGAGAGGAAGGAGGAGAATAGGGGAGATTGGCTAATGATGTGTGAGCCCTATGATTGGCTGACGGCTCAGACAGCTCTGTGATTGGCTGACAGCTCGGACAGCTCTGTGATTGGCTGACAGTCTGGTTCTGAGCTGGCAGCAATAATTCATGTGTGTTACCATAAATAAATCATCATCTGCAGCTCCATGTTTCTTTTTATTCACTTCTCCTTCTTCCCTTGTTTCCTATCCTACCTCTTCTTTTCTCACCTTTCCTGTCCTTGATTCCTCATACATGTATCTCCTCCTCTCCTTCTTTCATTTCCTCTCCTTCTTTCCTTGTCCACTTCCCCTCTGTTCATTTTTCCTTCTTTACCTTCCTTTTCTCTCCCCCCTTCCTCCTTCCTTCCTCTTCCCTCATTTCTTTCCTATCCTCGCCAGCCTTGTTTCCTTCTCTCTCTGCGTTTGGAACTTTTCATATCTCGTCTATATTTTCCTCTGGCACAGGAACAAGGTCACGTTCTGGTTTCAGCTGCAGTAAATTCTCGTCTTTGTCCACGAGATTCCACAGACACACGATTTACATCTGTTTAGTTTTCACAGGAACAAAAAATCTTTGTCCTGCACAATTACCGTGGTTACAGCTCCTAAAGGAACCTTCATGTAAGAGTTTTTTGATTCTCAGCTGATTGATGATGAGTGTAGTCCGTAAACTTGTTTGACTTGTGATGTCACGCGACGGAGGCGGGACGTCACTGAACGGAAGAAGCTTCCTAATAACGCTCGAGCTGATGAATCTGTTTTGGTTTTTCCTGATCAGGATGTTTCCTGTTGGTCAGCGAGTCAGAGGTAACATTTTATTTAAAATCAGTTAACAGTGAATTATAGGGATTATTAGTCAGGTTTTCCTGTGGGACATGTCTAATTGCTGGACACATGCAGGTGTTCATGAGGAAAGCAGCTGTTCTTCCTTCCTAGTCTCACCTGAACCAATTCAGGGGTCCTCTGAGAATGTTTCCATGGCGACGTCTTCTCTGGCTGCCGTGGTGATGAGTTGTAGGGTGACAAGGAAATGAGGTGACGGCAGTTCAGGGTTTCTGTCCTCTGAGTGTCCAGGCTCCTTCTCAGAGCCCTGAGGCATGCTGGGAGCTGCAGTTCTCTGTGGCTGGGTGTGCGGCCTCGTTAGGACGTGTCAGCAGAATGTTAACAGGAGGCACCTGTCACACGTTCCACTTCAGGCCGCAGGAAATCAAATGATGAAAAACAATATTTATCTGTGAAGGATTTTATTTTTGTGTCCGACTGCAGAAAATGTCAGTGAAAAAGGGTTTAAGAGGTTTCTGTGATGTCACAGCTCAACAGTGGATTTATTTACTTTTCTAGTTATAAAAAAGCGTATTTAAGGTCCAAAAAAATTCTATAGAATAAACCTTTATTATCCTATGAGGGCGGAACCGGGGTGGTACAGGAGACGACCTGTCCACCGTGTGCAGGGAGAAGAGGAAGACGAGGACCAACACGTCAGACACATACTGGGGCCTCATGGTGAGGTGGTGCTGAAGTCAAACACAGGCCTCCTCCTCTCCAGGTGCAGCAGGCAGATGACGTCCAACGGGTGGGTGAAGGTGGTGAAATATGATTCTCTTCATGGTCTTTAACATGCGAGCTCAGGGGGACGGCTGTGAAGGGGACCAGGTCAGCCCCATCCTCCAATCACGGTGCTCCGTCCTGATTCCTCCTGTAGCTCGTCATGCTAACCTCGCGGTCCTCGCTCTGAAGGCGGCTCAGCGCCGTCAGCTCATCGATCTTCTTGGGGACAGATTATTGATAGTTCAGCTGGTTCAACTCCAGATCTACGGCCGTCTCCTCCAATGTGTCACGAAAACTTTTACAAGTCAAACTCGCTGTGATGAAGACGAACAGCTGTTTCCTGTTCACTATCGTCAGAGTAAATGAGGAAAAGTTTGAATCTATTTCATGTAAACGAACAGAAAAACGTGTTGAAACTGTGATTTCTGTGCAGTTTGTATCTGAAGGCAGTGCAGCCGAGGATGTTGCTGCTCTGTGTTTCCATCATTCAGCTGCATATTTTATGATTCCCATGAATACGAAAGAAGCTCCTGTGATCACATGAATATCAAACACTTTCTGTTTCTGACCTGATCTCAGCTGATTACTGCAGCAGGAGACTCCTCCACCCTTTACTGTCACAGTGGTGCTCCTGCTGCAGGAGCTGAATGTCTCAGTCTCACTCATCGGCTGGAGGTCGGCGCAGGAATCTCTCAGGTTTTCTATGCGGCACAGAGATGACGTCACATATTTTATTTCTAAATTCATCACATGACACCAAACGATAACGTATTCAGAGGTTACGACCTGTCACACTGTTGATAAAGGTCCTTTTTCTGTGGGACCGTCTCCACGGCCAGTGTTGAAAACCAGGTTCCATGACTGGACCTCCTGAAAAACTGCTGCATAATTTCCAGGTCTAGTTTTTACAGTTGCACTTTTTCTCACGGGTTTTATAACGGTTTTCAAATTGACCGTGTTTTTATGTTGTTGATAATGTTGAGTCCACCCCACATGGTGTTTAGTTGGTGTCTTCTTACGGACCAGCTCTGTTGTCTTCGTCATCGTTCACACAAACACTTTCTGACGTTTTAATATCAAACGGTTTCAGTAAATTAATAGGAAACTGTTAGAAGCCTGAGTCCAGCTCAGACCTGCAGCTTCCATCATGCCTCACCTCTGTGTGGGGGGGGCGTGTTGTTAGGTCAGAGAAAATCACTTCAGTCTTCAATGAATATAAGAACAGCCCCCTGTCTCTGCCCCCCCATGATGCCTCTACTGCTGTATTCACTGTGTTTAAATGGAAGAGACCCACGCTGAGCCCCCCCACCCTTCCACTGCATGGGAATACATCTTCATCATGTCTTCATCATCATCTCTGCTACTTTTTGTCTTTAGCTCTCGCTGCAGGTCTGATAGCAGTAGCAGTAGTAGTAGTAGTAGTAGTATCAGTAGCAGTATTATTAGTAGTAGCAGTAGTAACAGTAGCAGTAGTAGCAGTAGTAGTAGCAGTAGTAGTTGTAGTAGTAGCAGTAGTATCAGTAGCAGTAGTAGTAGTATCAGTAGCAGTAGTAGTTGTAGTAGCAGTAGTAGTTGTAGTAGTAGTAGTACCTCTGCAGCTTCAGAGACAAGTGGATGAGTAGATGTGATTGTTTGAGTCTATGTTGTGTCTTTCATTAAACCCGAACATGTTGATTCTGGACGGTAACACGCTGCAGAACTTCTGCTCTGTCTGGAACGGGTTAGGTTAGTTCTGTTTCTTTCTGTGTGCCATGGTCTCGCTGCAGTGGGACACAGCCGGCAGCTCAAAGCGTGGTCAGCGTGGAGACGGTCTCCTGAGTGTCCACCAACGTCCCCGGCTGTAACAATCTGTCCCCTGTCATCAGGGACCCCCCCTCCTCCCCCCTCTGCAGGTCAGCGTAATTAGTCCCACATTAATCACCCTCCCACTGTGTCCCCGTCACAGTGGGACGGTTCGACCAGCAGGGACGAACAATTAGTGTTTGAACAGGACTTAATTAAATACACTGAGTACACACGTTACTGCAGTAACTGTACTCAGTTTTCCTGCTGTTTACAAGTGTTCTTCTCTGTAGAACTGCATCCTCGTCTCCGTGTCCTCGAGCTCTTCATTACCCCCCCCCCTGCTGGGGGCCCGCTGTGGTAAGACGCCACATTTATACGAGGCGGTTTCTGACAAACAGGCAGCAGCAGGATCACTGATGAGCTTAGACGGCTCACAGAGACCAGGTCCACGCGCGTGTTCTGTCCCGTGTGTCCGCGTACACGTGGTCTCAGCTGATCTGCTTGTTCTTTATTTCTTTCTCTTCTCACTCAGACACTTTTTCTTTTTCACTGCGCTCAGGTAAAGAAAAAGACTCCACCTCCTCCGACACAGGTGAAGAGTCAGGCAGCAGCTCGTTCTCGGGCCACTGCCCTCTACCTGCCACCGTCAGCACATCGCAGCAGAGGTTCTGTTGGGTTTATACGAGCTTTTCCTGTGCGCCATCTCAGAATCTGCCACGTCCAGGTGGTATAGCTGCAGGAAACTGCAGTCTGGGCTCAACGCACCCTGAGTTACGGCTGAAGGATGAGTTTTACCTGGGGATGAGACCTTTCACCCCCCAACAGGAAGAGGTCCCGTCCCACCTGACCTACTGTGATGAGTTATAGCTGGACTTAGACGCTGACGATGAAAACAGAATAAATGAAGACGCAGAGAGGAGAGGAAGCTGCAGCTCAGGAAACGTCATTAGACCCTATGATATGATCAGATCCTCTCATGACAAGAGTCACTGTCAGATCCAGTTCTGACTGTGGGACATCACTGCGTCTCGGACATGTTTGACCACAGAAACATGTCTTCAGAGTGAAGGTGAAATGATTTATCAGCTTTTCTCTCAGCGTCTGCAGCAGGATGAAAGTGTCGATCTACTTTCTTCTCCTGCTGTCCTACGACGGCGTCCTCTGACGTCATGGTCAGAGGGAGGAACTCACTGTGAGACAGAGCTCAGGGGGAAATGTGACCCACTCACTCCTGAAACCACAGAGTTACTGAGGCAAAACAAACAAAGTTCCGTTTCATCCAGAAGATTTTCAGGTTAACACATTTACAGAGTAAAATCCGTTTTTAATATCACACGCACGGTTTTATTTCAATTCTTATGTCTCGTTTGACTTTAATTAGAAATCAGCTGGGTTCTTTCATTAGAGAGACGGGTTCTCAGACGTGTTAGGCCGACGGAGACGAGGTTCTGGAAGGTTTTAGTTTCTCAGCACGAGAACATGACAAACTGCTGAAAACAGAAACGTCTGATGTGACCTGGGAGGTTTAAGTAAAATGCTTCTGTCAGATCCACGTCACAAAGGGGGGGGCCAGATTCATCCGTAGCCGACAGCCTCCTCCTCCACTTCCTGCTGGATTAAGGAGGCCGCGGAGCGCCAGGACACTCGGAGCGTTAAATCCTGTGAAGAATCAGCCGAGTGTGAGTTTATCAAACACAAAGAGGAGGAGGGTGATCAGACACCACTGAAGGACGCACAGAGGTCGGAGGTTTTATTTGTAGCTGTTGTGGTCTCCTCTCGCTCGCTCGCTGCCCTGCCCCGCCCCCCCCCCCAAACACACCTGTAATAAGGTTTGTGAACATGACGCAGCAGCCGAGCGGGTGGAGCTGACGATGTTTCTGTGAATGTTTGTCGTCGTACTTTTTACTGACGCAGACATTTTCATGTTCAACACATTCTGCTGGAGTTTGGTGACGTTGTTCCATCAGAGCCGTTCTTCTAGTAAAGTTCTGTGTGAGCAATCTGGACCCGGGATGCCTGTGACACCGACGTCTGTTCCTCTGTTAACTTACAGTCAGGTCAGTCTAAGGTCAGTAACCCCAGCTGTGCCCTGCGCTCTGACTCACAGGCTCAGCAGCTCCTTGTAGCAGCAGAGAGGAAACGCTGCAGCTGATTGGCCGGTCGAGGAGCCGAACGACAACAACAGTGGCCTCCGTCCAACCAGGACGCAGCTGCTTCTTCTCTCTCTGCAGGATTTGTGTTAAATATTTGAGCTGTCAGATTAGCAGAGCTCCCAGCAGCCACTGGGCCCATGTAATCCAGGCCATGTTGGGGTGCTGATAAGACCGGGCGGGGGTCCACTGTGGCCCCGTCAGGAGCTGAGGGGAACGTGAGTGACCCTGTTCCTCACTGATCAATGAATATAGACTTTAAATCAGTGGTGTCGTGTCTTAATGAAACACATCGAAAAAACAAATTATTTGTTTATGTCTTGTTTTTGGAAAATTCACCTTCTCAGAAAGGTTTTATCCAAAGCAACTGGACTTGTGGACCAGATTCATCCGTAGCCTACAGCTTCCTCCTCGTTTAGGGACAATGAAGTCAGGATCCTAGACCGGGAAGCTAAACACCATCTATCACCCATTTACAATGTCATCTCCACGGTAACCAGGAGGTTCCACAGTAGTTCACACTCTGGCTCAGGTGGTCACATTAACATAGGTGAAAGCCAGAGGGGAGGACGACCCACCAACCACCAACCTGAGGCTCCACAGCGTTTATAAACCTGCTGCTCACACCAGTCAGTCCGACGGAGAACGTCCTCTGGAATGAAGGAACCAAACAGGTCCAGCTGCTCTGGATAGAACCTCTCTGAGATACCATGAGCTAGATGACAGAGACCCTTCACAGATGTTCACCTTCCTGTGGTCAGAAACCAAACGTGACTTTGGAGGAGCGATTTGTTCGTAGGTAAATAGCTGCAGACGAATTGATTCGTTGATGCTGCAGCGGTAATTAAACTGCACGTGTGTTGTTTCCTGCTCAGAGAAACTGTGAGCAGAAGAATACCGTCGTGTTGTTACTGCTGGTTTTAACTAGTTCCAACCCAGGGGTCGAGCCTCTGCAGAGGTTCAATCCACCAACCTGAGCTGCACCACCTGTCAAGGTGGAGGCGGGTGGTGTTGGTTGTGGTTCCTGCTCGTTGTTCGGCTGGTGCGTGTTTGAAGATTCAAACTGATTTTTAGAGGACGGGTCTCGGCGCCGGGCTGAAACGCCGTCGAGTCTTTTCCTTTCATCTCTGTGACGCCGTGTTGGACTGAGATCAGTCAGAAGTGATTTCCTCTCAGATTAAATCAGACTTCAGATCCAATCAGAGTGAGACTTTGTCCTGCTCGAGGATCTTTACACAAACCTCTCTGGGAATTCTGGGAATGATGCAGCTATTGTTGATGCAGCGTGTGATTGGTGGAGCATGTCCGACGCTGACAGCCTTGACAAAGATGGGGGGGTAATGGTTGACCAAGGAGAACTAATCCCCCCCCCCAGCTCAGCCCCCAGACCCCCTCTGACCCCCTGCTGGATTTGCAGGACAACTGGGTCACAAAGAACTGAACGTGGTTTCACTGGAAAGTTGAATCTGTAAAAATTTAGAAAAAATATTTTTTAAAATTATTTTTTTTTTATAAATTGTAATTATTTTGATTCTATTTAGATTCTATTTTTGCAAAATTAACAATCATTTTAAATTAAGAAAATATAAATAAAATAAGTTTATTTTATTTAAGTTTTTATTTTTTTTATTGTTTCTTAAAATCTAAAAAAAAGAAACAGAATTAATCCACTTTAATAATTATTCCACATTTAAATGAAATCATTCTGCATGTATTTCAATAGAGCTCAATAACTAATGATGATGAATATTATAAAGTCTGACGACAATGAATGATAAACTAAGTTTATTAAATATAATTGTTTAAATATAATTGTTTGTATATTTAGGAAATTTCCTGCAGCAGAATATTTATTAAATGCTGCAGATGTCTTATCAAATCCATGTATTTTTAAGTATTTTTATATAATAATGTATTAAAGATAAAAAATAAAATAAAGCAGTATTTTAAAAAGTAAAATAAATTAACATAAAAAATCTTCTAAATAAGACTGAATTAAGAATATTAATGACATGATAAGTCAATAAATGGTCAAATCAATTTAAGTGTTTTACAATATTAGATATTAAATTTATTTTGACTCATGATTTCAGGAGTTTAAAATCTTTTCTGATAATTCTCAGGCTCCTTTAAATTCTTCCATCAATATCCATCAAATCAATGAAATATGAAAAATATTAAATATTCATATTAAAATATATATATAAAAGCAGTTTTCGGCAGATTAAAGGATAAAAATATCTTTAAATGTTTTTGACGTGTTTGCATAAAGAAATCACATAAATGAATCTTAACAGATGAAAATGTTCTGTAGTCAGTTTTATATGTGATTTTTATGCATCTTCTGATATGAAATAAATCTCAGCCGCGCTCTAACGGGAGCGAACCTGCTGAGAACCTTTGTAACGGCGAGCGAGCGAACACACACTCTGGGTTTCTCTCTGCAACGTTTCAGGTTTCAACAAATCAACCGCTGCTGACCCTTGACACCCCCCCACACACACACACACACCCACCCCCCCCGTCTTCACACACTGCTCTCTGAGTCTTCTGATCGGGTCCAGAATCCAAACAGTACTTCAGAACCGGAGTTAGTCTGGAGAAAAGTCCAATTGCCTAAAAATGTACGCTATTTTTACTTCAGTACTTCTGAGTACTATCAGTAGTAGTCTGAAGGTTTACTGTGTGACCCGGACCAGTCCAGTTCAGAACCGTCTGGTCCAAAACAGTCCAGCAGCAGAACTAGAAATTTCCTCTGCAGCGTTTAGACCAGACCCAGTTTCAGTGGGAACACAGTGTCCTTTCAGTAACCCCCCCCCTCTGTTTTCTGGGAGTGGCAAAGACCCCCCCCCCCCGGTTGGGCAGGATAAATCTGAAACTTGTTGAGTTCTGTAGTTCGGGACGTGATAAGTCCAATCACCCCCACCCCCCCACCCCGTGAACCTATGACTGATAGAACATGCAGCTGAACCGCGC
>JAUMHJ010000021.1:21382667-21393340 GCA_032361105.1 Microctenopoma lineatum | reverse complement strand
GACAGATAGAGCTGAGTGTCATCAGCGTAGGAGTGGTATGAAAAGCCATGGGATTGGATGATGTTACCAAGAGAGCGGGTGTATAGTGAGAAGAGAAAAGGCCCAAGGACACATTTCAACTGTGTTTTTTTGTAATAAAAAAAGAACTGCAGTAATACATGAGTTCACAGTTTCCTGGTACTTTCCATGACGTACTAATACTTTTCAGTATGTTTGCACATATTTGTACAAACACCTTTCACACAGAGTTTAACACAGTTAAGATAAAAATAAAGTCTCTCTGGACTATTTGAGTTCTGTCTCTGGCTGCCAGGATAAAACTCTGGTTGCTAAGGCGTTGTTGCTAGGACACAGATAGATGCTGTGGGGGTTGCTAGGAGAGTTGTTACAGTGACTGGGATGGTTACCAGGGGATGGCCATGTTGAAAACTAGTTTGATCATGGGTCACTTGTGCAGCTGATGCGCAGGTCACAGGCTCGTTGGCGGGGGGAGGAGCTTAAATTCACCCGTTATCGCTCGGATAAAAAATAAACTTTATCACTAAAGTTTAACTTTATTCAGGAAACAAAAACAGTCAAACCCATGAAACAGCCTCCTGCTGATTCTCTGTAGCCAGGCACGTGCCTCGGTGGTCGCGGGTTTGATTCCCGCAGGATCAAAGCCCGCACATGTCACGCTAACGTACATTTCTGTATTTGGGTTATTTCTGTATTTAGGTTGCTGACACAGGCTGCGGTGATTGACAGGCCGCTCGTGCAATGGCAGCGCGGCTCTTCTCCATGCAGCGCGCTGATTAGTCGGCTCTGGGCAGAGGGGCGGGCGGAGAGATTACAGCAGCAGGTCTGTCTCCGCAGATCCAGCGGACATCTGGTGCAGCCCTGCCCGGGAATCAAACCTCCGAGCATCAAGCGCCGACGTCCCGTGCAGACCCTGCGCGCCGCTCGCTGTTTCCCGGCGAACACGCAGCGGGCTTCGGTGCTGTTGTCGCGGTTCTCCGAGCTTCATCTCCACCGGGATCTGCTGCTGCTGCCCCGCAGGGAGACACGGATCATTCCTGCCGGTAAAAACACGGAAATACGACTAAAACCCGGGAGGAGGCTGATGGACTGAAGGGATCCGACATCTGAGGGTTTAAGGCCCGATGGAAGCTGCGACAAATCTGGACGTGGTGCGTCTGGATCCCAGGTTCTGCTCCAGTCTGGAATAAGACGTCGCGTTCGTCTGCGGGGATCCAGATGTTTTTCCTCTCTCAGTGTTCCTGTTTTGATCCCTTCCCCTCTGAGCCACGGTCCTGGCTGAGAGTTTGAAGGAACAGGCGGATCCTCCTCCTCCTCCTGCTGGTCTGGATTAAAGCCCATCAGGATCATGAATCATCCCCCTCTGCTCCTCTAATCTGGGTTTTACCGAGCTGGATATAATTCTGAGATCTGATCTGGATTACTCTTCTGCTCCTGGTTCTGATCGGGTCGCGCCAGGCCCGGTCTGAACAGTGCCTGCTTCTGATCTTGGATTTGGTCCTGGCCCGTTTTGCTCCTGATTCTGGGGAGTCCTGCTGTCATCATGCCTACATCCAGGCCTGGTTCGGAACCGGTGGAGTTCTGGGTGGACGGGTCGAGGCGGGACGGGACGGTGGAGGACTTCTACACCTTGAGCTCCGAGCTGGGCAGGTCTGGACCAAATTACTAGGGGGTACAGGCGGAGCTCCTAAGAACCCCTCATTTCCCACAAAGAGGTCTCACGGGTTCAGAATTAAATAAAAATAAACTTATATTAAATTAATTAAATAGTCCACAGGTCGCACAAGATGCTGCACTTACATGGTTTAAGAAAAATGTTGGTGGATTCAGGTGGATACAGGTGTAGAGTTGGAAACAGGTGTAGAGGTGGATACAGGTGTAGAGGTGGAAACAGGTGTAGAGGTGGATACAGGTGTAGAGGTGGATACAGGTGTAGAGGTGGATACAGGTGTAGAGGTGGATAGTTTTGGGGTCAAAAATTTTCTGCAGACAGCTTGTAAATAATCTGTGTAGGACGTTCAAATGATTTTCAACACACTTCATACCATAGAAGTTTAGAGCAGAACGACACCAGGAACCAGACAGCTACGTCAGGGAGAGAGTGCAGGGAAGAAAAATAACTGGAGGAATTCAGAAAGGTATCATATTCTGGATCATTTCAGATTTTGACAACACAGTAATAAAACAGAATAAAAAATACCATATATATCCAAATAATTAATCAACGTTTTACAGTTTTACTTAATGTTATTACTATAATTATTAATATAAATATTTAATTAAAACAGCTCATTGTCGGCAGGTTATTAGGACGGTAACATGTTATATTCATACGTGGCAGGTTATTAGGACGGTAACATGTTATATTCATACGTCGGCAGGTTATTAGGACGGTAACATGTTATATTCATACGTTGCAGGTTATTAGGACGGTAACATGTTATATTGATACGTCGGCAGGTTATTAGGACGGTAACATGTTATATTCATACGCCGGCAGGTTATTAGGATGGTAACATGTTATATTCATACGTGGCAGGTTATTAGGACGGTAACATGTTATATTCATACGTCGCAGGTTAAGCAGGATGGTAACATGTAAATAAAATGAAAGAACACCTTAAAATGTGTCGGCAATATAAATTGTTACAGATAATTGTTAATTCTTTAACATTCTTGTTAGTGAACTAACGATGCGAGTTGGCCCGTTAATGCCTGACGTTGTGTAATGTCAGCCCAGGTATTAAATATTATTATTAATATTATTATTTTTACATTAACATCTTGTTGTTTTGTGTTTTCTTGCAGAGGAGCGACATCCGTTGTTTATCGCTGTGAAGAGAAACAGACTCAGAAACCCTACGCTGTCAAAGTCCTCAAGAAAACGGTCAGTGATCTGTTGTTAGAGGCGAGAGGTCAGAAGAATCTGGGTACTTTACGAAACAAGAGAGTTTGTAGTTTTGTTTTCACGTACTGCTATAGAATGACTTAAAAGTGAAAGCACTTTTATCTGTTTGAAATGAAACAGCAACACGGTCTCAAAGTGATGCTGGACGTCATCTTCATTTCTGGCTCTGAGAATGCTCAGAGGATCCAAACAGTCTAAAAACTGTCATCATCTGCAGTTACACTCCTGCCTCAGTGAAACATCCAGCGTTCACCTCTGTAGGAGAACTTTACACGCGTGTAGTGAGACCTAACCATAATAACACGCGTGTAAAGTTCTCCTACAGAGGTGAACGCTGGATGTGGATGTGTGCCCCATTGTGAACCAGGCGAGTTTCTCACAGTTCGTGAGCTCTCTCATATTCTCCCGTTTCAGATCGACAAGAAAATCGTTCGCACAGAAATCGGCGTCCTGCTGCGTCTCTCCCACCCAAACATCGTAAGTGTCTGTCACTGTTTCACACAACGATTAACTGCATCCACAGAATCGGAGATCATTTGTGATCGTGTGCCGTACAGAACATCGTCTGGATGAATACTAATGATAATAACATGTCACACGTATAATAACTGGATTTCACTCTGGGTAAAAATAAGTTTGTGTCGGGAGCCGACAGATGCACATGAAGCTGGAAGACTTTTTTGTGCCTGTTTTGCTTCAGATTCAGCTGAAGGAGATTTTTGAGACGGACACCGACATCGCTCTGGTGCTGGAGCTGGTGACTGGAGGCGAGCTGTTTGACAGGTACACACGTGCAATGCGCTTGCTACAGCTGCAGAGATGCTGACGCTGACTTATGATGACGTAATGTACACTGAATCTGGATCAGATACCAGTGTAATCCAGTCCAAACTGAACCCAGGCTCACCTGTGTGGACAGGTGAAACTCCCTGGGATCCGCACCGAGCCGTTTCTCTCTGGGTGGAGTGATTTCCTGGAAACTAGTTTCTCCAGGGCACTCTGTCCCCCCAGAGAGAAAACTGTTCCAGCAGGCACCTCCTGTTGTTTTTACACCTCAGATACAACATGTTCATTAAAGAGCCAGGCGGCACTTCATGCTAAGCTACGCTAACCACCGCCATCATTTCCTATTTCTGCACAGTTCACATCTCCACGCCACACAAGCTTCACCGAGTTAGATGAGGTGGTGTAGTAGGTGTAGATTCAAACTGTCCCAGAGGAGCTGGGACCTCAGTGAAGATCCATCAGGAAGCGGGTTCGGGTTAGAACAGAACAGCTGTGTAGTGTTTAATCCCGAGCAAAGCTGGTTTTCTTCTGTAGCTTTGTTAAAGTGGAACAAAAATAAAAACCAACCAGCAAATCGCGTAAAAAAAATAAAAGTTAGTGTAACGTAAGAATTGAATTTGAGGTTTAGATTCGATTTTTTTGGGAAACACTGTGTTCTCTGTCTCCAGGATCGTGGAGCGAGGTTACTACAGCGAGAGAGACGCTGCTCACGTCATCAAACAGATCCTGGAGGCTGTGGCGGTAAGACTGCTGCGTTCACTGTCTGCACGCTGTGTGGGGAAAATCACCACCTGGTTCTGATCAAACAGCTCAGTAGATTACTGCTCACGGCGCTCTGGGTTCAGTCTCTGCAGCTGCAGCGTCAGAACAGTTCTGGGAAAATTAGTTCACTTTACATCAGAAAGTTATAAAGAAACACCAACACTGTAAAAGCTGCGAAGAACATTTATATAAGCGCAATTTAATTTAAATACCTAGTACTTGTACTCTGCAGTACTTCAAAGGGAAACTATCAGTCAAATGTTATTACAGGTTAAAGTGAGAGAGTTTTTTACTTTTACCAGCAACATTAAATGCATCGTTATTTCTGATTAATAATGAGTACTGAGTAATGAGTTTCTGCATAAAGAGTACTTTTACTCTGTGCTACCACATTAATACATAACAGATGAATTATTCACAGATCATGTGATTCACTGGATAAAATAAATGTATTGAGTTGTGAAATCACACTGAGGTGGATGTAATGTGAACGGACACACCACCATAACGACTCGAGTGGGAGTCTTCCTCCTCCAGCTGATGAATCACACGCTTCCTGTTTGACTGCAGATTAATGAAAGTGGCAAAGAATCATCTTCAAATATCAACATGTGATGTTTGAAACCACGGGGCGTTCACTGACAGCGCTGCACTGTTCACAGAGCGACAGTCAGTGATGAGCAGAGCCTGTAATTATGGAAATAATCTTCTGTATCGCGATCAAAGATTTTTAGCTTCTTCTGTCCGTAACAGTGAAACGGGGAACTCTGCCTCACAAGGCAAACTCAGGGGAAACACTGGCACCCGTGGGCAAAGGTTTATGTGGGAGATTTGTAGAAAGAGGGTTTAATGATCCATCACACCAGCTCCTCGTTAACCCTGTGTTTCGGTCGCAGGTGGAGCTGCACTTGGTTTAGTTGCTGGTGGTGTAGTTGCTGGTGGTGTAGGTGTTGGTGGTGTAGGTGTTGGTGTTGTAGGTGTTGGTGTTGTAGGTGTTGCTGGTAGCAGGCAGTGTTGTTGCACATGGCAGCAGCGTGCAGCAGCTACAGGTCTCTTATGTAACAGCAGCTTCCATCCTGCTGCTGAACAGATTAAAACCAGAGAAGATTAACACACACACACACACACACACACACACACTGACCACAGCTGACCTACATTCACCACCCAGAGAAACATACGCCTGTTTATGTGTGTGAAAACTTCCAGCACACCCTGAACACATCATCATCGTCATCACTGCAGGTTCTCAACATCTGGTTCATTTTACACATCTGTAATTAGCAACAGAACACAATAGAAAAGCAGCTCAGAGTTTCCTCTGAGGACATTTGACAAATTCGACCCACAGGACAAACTGTGCTGTGACATTTGCAAACAAATACAGAGAGAGGGGGGTATGTTTCTGACTGAAATGAAATGCTGAACCGAGGCTCCTGTTAAACCCTGTTTTCATAGAGCAGGAAGTGAGTTTTCAGGGAGCAGCAGGGGATGCTGGGAACTGTGGTAAGAGACCATCTGTTAGTTCAGTTTCAGTCCATCCTGCCAGATCCTGCCCAGACCCCCACCACGCTGCGAAGGGCCCATGCCGCCTGCAGGGGGAGGTGGCAGCAGTTTGCACGCTTGTGCCGCAGTGAAACACTGTGTGTGTTGTAACTGTGACGTTGGTGTGTTTCAGTATCTACACGAGAACGGCGTGGTGCATCGGGACCTGAAGCCTGAGAACCTGCTGTACGCTGACCTGTCGCTGGACGCTCCGCTCAAGATAGGTAAGACGAGCAGGTTCGTGCAGGTTCCTGTGTTTGTCCATGTGTGAGTGTGTTGAGAAGTCACCACAGCTTCACAGATGTGGGAGACCACACGAGCCTCCTGCCGCTTTGGACCCGACCTTAATGTGAAACGAACGACGTGCTGGAACGTGACACGCAGGCTGGAGCAACCTGGGAAACCCGGTGTTTCCTGGAGAAGCCTCCAGATGGTTGAACAGCTTCAGATGGAACAAGTTCAAATCCAGCCTCCACTAACAGCTCGCTGCATCCGCCTCCACCATGCTCTGCTTCACCCTCTTCACTCGTTCTCTTTAAACAGAAAATCGCATCAATGTAGAAAGTTACAGCAAACAAAGAATACTGTCTTTTTTATTTAGAATAAATAAAATCCCTCGTGTCTTACAGCCGACTTTGGACTTTCCAAAATCATTGATGACCAGGTGACCATGAAGACTGTCTGCGGTACTCCGGGGTACTGTGGTGAGTCACTCAGAATCCAACGTCGAGAAGCTGAAATAACTTAATATTAAATACGTAGAACGGCGACAGCGTCAGAAGGCCTGGTAGCTCAATGGTTTAAGAGTCAGACTGGTATGTAGAGGGTCGCAGGTTCGAACCCCGTCTGACTCCTAGTCCATCCCCTACCAGGTGTGTCCCTGAGCCAGACACCCAGCTCCAGCTCATTGTAAGTCGCTTTCGATAAAAGCGTCTGCCAAGCAAAGTAAAGTAAAGTAAAGAAGAACAGCCGTGTAAGAACCCAGTTCCTCCTTAGTGCTGGTCCCAAGACCTGATGAATGGGGGGGTAATGGTACACAAGCTAGTAACGGTATTAGGATGATGTGTAGTAGCTGTAGTACTTGGTTTAGTACACGGTGAAGTACATCGTGCAGTAATACAGGACCAGTGTAGTTAGTAGCATCAGTAGTGACGTGTTCAATGACCTGCGCTGTCATGTAGCAGGCGGTGATGCTTTCACTGCAGGCTCCACTCTGTGGGATTTTACATGACTCCTCTGTCCTCAGCTCCAGAAATCCTGCGGGGAAACGCGTACGGGCCTGAGGTGGACATGTGGTCGGTGGGCGTCATCCTCTACATCCTGTGAGTCCATTAACACCTCGCTGCCAGTCGACACACAGACGTGACTCAGTAGTTACTCAGTTCTGTTAATAGAACTTTAATAGCTTCAAAATCTGTGTTTTTACTTTTGCTTCTTTTATTGTATTTTGCAGCTGCTGGTGTTTTTGTACTTTTACTTGAGTAAAAATGAACGCAGAGTAACAGAGTATAATTACACGTTACATGTGCTTTATTTGGGTTTAGTGCTGTATTTTAAAAAGACTGAACGAACGTGTGTCTTGTTCTCCAGGCTTTGTGGGTTCGAGCCCTTCTTTGACCCCAGGGGGGATCAGTACATGTACAGCCGCATCCTCAACTGCGACTATGAGTTTGTGTCTCCCTGGTGGGACGAGGTTTCCCTCAACGCCAAGGATCTGGTCAGTGAATCTACATTGTATTAATGACAAATTCTATTTTTGAAGATTAGACCTCTGTCCAAAGACGTGACTTGCACTCCTGGGATATTTGGAAATGATTGCAAATGTTTCATGTCCTAAATGGTTTGACATTTTGGCCCAGACTAGTCTCCAGGGAGTTGCATTTAACTGGACTTCAGTTGAGCTGAACCTGTGTTTTAATGGTTTTTGTTAAAGCAAGACATGGTTTGACTTGAACCAGTGTCGGCTGACGAGTTCTACTTGTCTGATCCTTAGACTTCCTAACATCTACTCAGCTCTACTCAGCTCAGTTCTTCTTGATCTCACCACACTGACTTCTATCTGATGAGACTCAGTCTGAAATTGGCCCATCCCCCCTTATCTATCTGCAGGTCAGTAAGCTGATTGTCCTCGACCCTCACAAACGCCTCAGTGTCCGGGAGGCTCTGCAGCACCCCTGGGTACTGGGGAAAGCCGCTCGCTTCTCCCATATGGACACCACCCAGAGGAAACTACAGGAGTTCAATGCTCGACGTAAGCTCAAGGTGAGGACTCAGTGAAGACCGAAGCAAACAGCAACAAACATGGACTAAAAACTGACATTTGTGCACTGATCATGTGTGCGTGTTGACAGGCTGCCATGAAGGCCGTCGTTGCCACCAGTCGGATGCACGAGGGTTCACGGCGCCGTACTGACAGCTGTGAGATTCCAGGATCGGGGGCTTCCAGGCAAAGCAGCATGCAGCAGGACCCGCCTCCTGAGTGCACAGATCCCGCCCCTGATGGCAAAGAGACGCCGCCCGCAGATCAGCAACAACCGTGTGACAACGAGCTGAAGCCTGCTGACCAAAGTGCCCTCAGCCCCTCACCCCCACACAGTCCCAAACCGCCTAGCTCTGACGCCACCAACTCCAACAGGCCACCGCTGCGAGCCGACGGGCTGAGACAAGTGTCTGTCCTTCCCAAAACCATGCTGGTGCAACCCCGGCTGCCACAGAAGAGCTTCTCCGTGGTAGAGCCTGCCTCCAGGGCTGACATCACTCCCACGCTGGCCACGCCCCTAGGTCCCAACAGCCTCAGCAACGGCTTTGTGCCAGAGGTGGAGCCCGCCACCGAGGCTGCCCACTGCCAGTGATGTGACAAACAGAGATCAGAGCAGAGGCTCCACACAGAAAGCATGAGGTTTATTATCTAATCAAATTATTGGGACCAGATTACACCAAAACCAATCATCTATAACATTCTGCTAACATTTAATCAGTGTCGCCCAGCTAGCATGCTAAGCTAACATGCTAACAGCTGTGTACTGACTGAGGCGTTTTTGCAGCTCAACACTTTTTCTGTTTTCATTGTTGAGCTGCTGCTTTTCTGGTGGAGCGTGGAGATTATTCAGTACATGATATCAAAAAGCATTTGTCCCATATCAGGACTTTATATCTGCCGTTTTAACCGTGAGTAGGAAAAAGACCCTCACTTGCTAACAAACACTGCTAACAAAAAGTACAGCATCATTTAGAAGCCGTCGTCATCGACATTCGCCGTGTGCCTTGTCATGAAATAAAGGTGTTTAGAGTCATTTAATAATAAGCCTGAGTGGTGTTAGCAAAATGCTAGTTTTCTAGCTCTAAGCAAAAGTTAAATTTCTTTACATAATAGATCATATGAGAGTTTAATATTCGGCTCATGTCAGCGATATTTTCAGAAATTGTCAGAAATTCAAATAATCTGTTGATTAAATGTGATAAACAACTAAATATTCCACAAAACTCTTCTTAGCAGAGTTTGTTATGAAAATCTAGAATATGTCTACTGTTTAAGTTTCTCATAATGAGATATGTCAACAAACTGCTGCACAAAGCAAAGTCAGACTCAAGTTACCACTGAAACAAAGACACCCTGAGTACATCTGAGTAGACCTTTGAGTTTAAAGCCAATCAAACTACTTTCACTCTGACAGACGCGTAAATCTGCCCACTGTCTGAACTATAAACTAACCCTGCTGTGAGTCCACAAAAGATTTCATTCTAACTGATCTGTCAGTGCTGTAGGTCAACATCAGATATCTACAAAGAAAAAATGGTAACAGGAACCAGTTTAAGTTATGATATGGGACAAATGAGGACTGCGGTCTCCTCTCTGGATTCTTCTTCTCCTGGTACAGAATTTTTCTTTGGCTGCTCAGGACGGAGCTGATTGATTGTATTTTATTAAACGTTGGTAAAATGTCTGAAGGAAAGCTTCTTCAGAACATCTGGGTTCAGGCTTTAACGTTGCTCTGAGAGGAGAAACAGGAGATTTCTGGTTCTCAAAGAGACAATTAGCTTGGAGTTTTGTATCCTTTTTACTCTTTATTGTTGACACCCACTGACTGTATGAGTAGATAACGTAGCTCCCGTCTTTAGCGTTCAGGTAACGTGTCGTGTTCGTAAAGCTTCTAGTAAAACACTTTAGCAGCAGTGACGGTGACTTCCTGTTTGCACTGTACATAGTTTGGTTTAGACACATTATGTCCCACATTGTTACGGCTCCTTAAGACCAGACAGTGTTCAAAACCCCAAAATACTGAATTTGACCTTTGTGGAGAGTCCAACCCTTTCATCTGATCTGAAACCACACGTTCTACCTCTTTTTGTACAGGGGCTTCCAAAATGATCAAACTGATAGAAAGGAAACGACGAGACGAGACGAGCAGACAGACCTGATCCTGCTCAAACAAACGAAATGAGTCCACATTTATTTTGGTCCAATCAGTTTGACGAAACAGAAGAACACAACCTGTCGTCAGTGGAGTCAGAGTCGAACCTACAATGTCAACATGAGCTCAGGACGTGTTTAGCAAGTGTCTCAGGAGGCAGGAGGTACGAGGGAGCCTCTCCACAGTCCAACCTCAGAGCGAGACAACATTACCGTAATTAAAAACCTTTAAACCAAAATGAT
>JAUMHJ010000021.1:21359284-21377567 GCA_032361105.1 Microctenopoma lineatum | reverse complement strand
TTTCTATAACGAGAGCGGCTGTATTCATGGCAAACAATTTCCCTCTGGGATTAATAAAGTGTTTTGAATCTTGAATATACAATAACTAAGGTTACACCTGCTTCACTTCCTGTGAGCTACGGCTGGTTTTTAGAATAACGTTGATAAATAAAGAGTATCACAGCAGTTTTATGTTTGTATTTATTTATAGAAAAGTCTGTTCACATCCATGGTTAGCGCCTCTGCCTGAACATGTCCCTCAGGTGACTCCCTGTGAGATGATGCTAATTAGCTCGAGCTTCTCCTGTGTTTCCTGCTGGATCAGACGGAACCACGAGGTTCAGAGTTCTGTTGTTCTCAGTGATCACAGGAAACAAACACACAGAACCAAGACTCCCGTTTATTCCCAGCAGGTTACTAACAGCATTGCTTTGGTGAGACCATAACGGGGACAGCTGTGTCTCCCATCAGTCCTCCGGCTGCTTCCTGTCCCGCTCGAGCCCGTGACTCGCGCCACAGTAATAGACTGCGGAGTCGCTGTACTCGGAGCCGCGCAGCAGCAGGGTTCCGTTGGGCCAGGCCGATACTTTGTGGGCTCGGACCCCGGCGCCGTACTTCGCCTTGGATCCGTCCGCAGCCCTGAGGCTGAGCAGCAGCTGGGGACCGTGTCCTGCTGGCTTCCTGTACCAGCTGACTGTCAGCGAGTCGTTGGCAGAGGCGCTGTCCAGCAGGGGGCAGTGCAGGGTGGCGTCCTCACCCACCCTCACCCGTACGGTGGAGGCTGGCGGCGCGGTGGCGCGGGGCTCCCAGCACAAAGCTGGAAAACAGAAACACATGAAAATAAGCAGTGAGAAAGAAAAAAGAAAAGCGTTGTTTTCTGTTTGTACTTCATTTCCAACCTTGTCTGGTAAAAGAAAGAAATTGTACATTTTGCTGTGGTTTCCAGCACGACTTCAATAAAACAGCTGTTTGTAATAACTTCACAAGTCACAACACACACGGTATATTTTCCTGTGGTTCTGAATAAATGTTTCTTTAAACCCCTCAGACAGGAATAAAAAAGACTCACCACTGAGAGACACGAGGATCAGACACATCCGCACAGACTCGGGCTCCATCGTCAACTGCTGCTGCTGCTGTTTTTAAAGGCGACAGAGCGAAACGGGTCTCGTTGATCCACATGTTGTCAATAAGTGACGTCACCTGTGTCACTGAACTGTCAGACAAAACTTTGACTGTGTTTTCATTATTATTTATTCAGAACAATAATAAAAAAACTCGATTGAAAGTCCTGACAAATATTAGTTATACACGCCCCCCCCCAGGCTCTCTGTAACCCTGCTAAAAGATAAAAGCGTCTTTAAAGTAAAGTTCATCAACAAGTAATGTTATATATTTAATAGTTTAACTCTGAAGCGTCTCTGTGCTGCATGGAGACACCGTGAGGAAGAAGAAACTCGCTCCAGCAACAGTCCCTCTCAAAGCTCCTCCAAATTAAAAGCTCAGTATATTCATTCTGACTAAAATAATTTTACATTGAAATGTTCAGCTCAGTTTTAAAGAGACAGAAATAATTAGAAAGGCTGCCTGGGTCAGGAACTGGGTCAAAGCTAGACCACCTCCAAAAATAATGACGAGACGAGTGAATGATGAGAACTTGATCAAAATAAAAGCAGAACAGTTACGTCCACGTTCCAGCAGTCTGAGCTTCACGCAGCATTTCACACACACATGCAGCAGAGACCACGTGGATGTGAAGTGACCTCAGCATTTGATCAGCACCTTAGAAGAGCAGCGAGTGAGACGGACGCATCTTAAAGTACAGCTGGTGCTGCAGCTCCTCCGCACACAGCCGGTTCTGTTTCTGATCCGAAAGGTCCACAAAGAAGAACCAAGAAGAAAAGCCTGGTTTCACCTTTGTCCTGATCTGTTTTCAGAGCTGTGTTTATAGAGGTGCAGTCTGTGGCTGTGCCAGCTGTGTGCCAACATCTGGCCACAGGACACGATGAGCCCCCCCTTCTTGCCTCAGAGCTTCATTGCTGAGCTTTCTTGGCTTCAGGCTGAGGATCCACATACTTTCGCAGAGGTCGCGCAGGTTCACGGCTGAGCAGCAGCAACAGAAAGCAGCAGTGTTCTCGCACACAAACCAAACTTTCCACACGCTGCGTCTGGGTGTGTCACACTGCTGCTGTGACTTTCCTGTTGATCGCTGCGTCCTCTCCCTGCACGATAACACTGACATGCAGACGAGGAGGGTGAGGCAGGAGGCGTGGCCGTCCTCAGAGGGAGCCCCTCCCTGTGTTCCTGCCCACCAAAAGGGAAAGTCCAGCTCACTTCAACCTGAGAGTCGCCGAGAGCAGCTGCTCGCTCCACTGCTCATCATCTTTAACGTCTTCCGGACATCCTCCTCCTCTGGCGTTCGCCATGGCGGCCCCCTCCAAGTCCTCCCAGAAAGCCAAGAACGTGGTGCTTGCCCTGTTAGCGCTCTGGTCCATCGTCTCTCTCATCATCATCGTGGTGTGGGCCACGTCTCCGGACCTGAAGCCCTCCACCCAGTGCCGCGCCGAGCTGAAGGAGCTGAATGAGAAGGTGGAGGAGGACAGGGTGGCATGGAGCAAAAACAAGGAGGCGCTGGAGGAGAGAGTGCTGAAAGAGATGAACAAGGTGGACCAGCAGAAAGACGAGATCCTGCTGCTGCACAAACGCCTGAATGGCACCAACGCCGCGCTGGAGGAGTGTCAGCAGGAGAAGGTGAGTTATTCCAGAAACCAACCAGGTTCTGGTGCCGTAACTTTACATTCGTTTCTGGTTCTAAAGACAAATTCTCAGTTTGCTTTGGTCTCAGAGTTAAAAAGTTCAAGTTGGTTCTGATTTTAACGGAAACGGTTTCTGACTCATCACCTCATCACCCAACAAACGTAATATTCAGCTTTCACAGCGCGATGTTGTTTCTGATCAGTCTGAACTTACTGTGAGACGACCCACAAAAGGATGAACATGATGTAACACGGATCTGACTCCCCTCGATAAAATGGTTACCCTAAACCTCACCCACACCCAGGAAACAAATCCACTCCCTCAGAATATCACACGTACCTGCACATACCACACGCAGCTCATAGGATTCACAGCAGGAAGAAGATGAGATTTTAGGTCAAACCTCGAGTGTTTAACTGAGTGACGAGCAGAAAGGGTTAAACTGCACCGGTAACTTTTTACAGCCTCGTTCTGAAAACAGGAAGCTGCCAGGAAGTTACTCTTCACCACAGACACGACTGACAGAAGAATCACTTCTCGCAGACGTGTCTGTAGATTCACACACGTTTTCGGCTTCTGTAAAACTCTGGTTGATTGTTTGTTAAGACTTAATAGAAGTCCGACTCAGTGGTGCAGGCTGATCGCTGCTTCCTGTGTCTGACAGCTGTGCTCCTCTGTTGGGCGTCGCACCTGCACCTCTGACTCAAACTAACACCGGAGAAAATAGTGAGTGTATCAAAGTGAAACAAACAGAACTTTCATGTCGTTGATAAAATAATAGTGTTAGCACCGAAGGCCCGATGGAACCTTCACAGAACGGTTCCTGAGCGCTGAACCCAACTCGTAACCAGGGTACGGACTTTAAAGCAGGTGTAACGTGGGAATCGTCTGTGTGTCGGTCTGCGGCTCAGAGACCAGGACCACCCGTCCCGGGACCAGCACCGCCCGCCCGCCCCTGGTCCTCGAGCCACTGGTTTGCAGACCACAGGGTCAGAGGACTGAAGCCCATCGACTGGAGCTGTGTGAGTTCAGACGATGAGCAGAGAGAACACGTCAGTCAGGAGGGGAGAAGTCAGACTGAGGAAAAAATAAGAAATCGGAGGGGGAGGGGGGAGAGGGGGGTGGAGAAGGGGTGGGTGGGGCAAACACTCACTTTTTCCAACCAACAACTCTGAGAACAAGTAGCTGGAAAAGTTGGAAGCAGCTAAATGTCTCTTCATAGTTTACACACTCGGGGGGGGGGGGGGGGGTGCGCAAAATGGAAACACGAGTGAGGAGGGAGGATTCTGCTCTGAAACCGGGTCTCTGCTCGGTACTGGCAGATGGAAGCTGAGTTCTGGTGCTGGGTGGGGTTTACACAGTTCCACTGAACGAGTCTATTTTCAGCATCATGGTTCTGGGGCTCAGTTCTGCACACAGTGTTTCAGCGTGAACACATTTAGTTGGACTGGTCCTTTAAGTGCTCGAACTATAACTGCTGTGTTTCTAAAAACCACTGGAGCAAACGAACCCGGCGGTCGGACAGAAACACGTGACCTCCGTGGGGTCAAACGTTCAGAAACACGCGACCTCCGCGGGGTCAAACGTTAGGAATCACGCGACCTCTGCGGGGTCAGACGTTAGGAATCACGTGACCTCTGCGGGGTCAAACGTTCAGAAACACGCGACCTGCGCAGGGTCAGACGTTAGGAAACACGCGACCTGCGCGGGGTCAAGCGTTCAGAAACACACGACCTGCGCGGGGTCAGACGTCAGGAAACACGTGACCTCTGCGGGGTCAAATGTCAGGAAACACGTGACCTCTGCGGGGTCAAACGCCAGGAAACACGCGACCTCTGCGGGGTCAAACGTTCAGAAACACGCGACCTGCGCAGGGTCAGACGTTAGGAAACACGCGACCTGCGCGGGGTCAAGCGTTAGGAAACACGCGACCTGCGCGGGGTCAAGCGTTAGGAAACACGCGACCTCTGCGGGGTCAAACGTTCATAAACACACGACCTGCGCGGGGTCAGACGTTAGGACACACGCTGAAAGACAGAAACCAACGTGTCCCACTAACATGTTTTCTCCCTGGGGTGCGTTTGTTTTGTGCTGCAGGTTGTCCTGATGGGGAACATCAGCGTCTTGCAGGAGGCCGTCGCGTGGCACCAGCAGACGGAGAGGAACCTCACGGCCGAGCTACGCCTGCAGGAAGGTAACGCTCGGCGCTCGGTAGGAAACTCGCCATCACTGGCATGAAGGAGAGTTTCTCTGGGAGCCACCAGCAGGATATTCTTAGCTGCATTTTCCACCCGTTACCATGACGACCCCTGAGTCAGATCAATAAACACAGCGCTTCGAGAGTACCGCACTTCAGGTTATAAAAGCTAAACTGAGGACAGGAGGAGGCGAGTGGTTAGGAAGCTGCAAGGAGGAAAAGAAGGAAGGAAGCAAGAGGGATGGGGAAATGGAATGAAAAAGAACAGGAGTGAAGGAAAGAAGGTAGGAAAGAAGGTAGGAAAGACGAAGGAGACGAGACAAGAAGAAGAACCCAAAGAGTAAAGAAGGAACGATGACAAAGGGTTTTTCTAGTGAGCGGTAAAAGTCCTTCAGTAACTAAGTAGGAAAATGTTTGTACCCAGCAGCAGCTCAAACAGCGCGAGCCAGTCAGGACTTTGGAATGTGGGTTTCCCTGCAGGAGGGGGGCTCTGAGTAACAGCCAGTGCTGTGTTTGTGTCCTGATGTTAAAACACGGTTCTTCTGGTGTTACCGTGCTGAGAGACGTGTTTTCTCACAAAGTCGTGAAGTTAATGGAACAATTCCATTTCCTAAGAGCAGCCGAGCTCCTGAGTCTGAGGGGAAGCGGAGAATCGCTGCAGCTTCCTGCTGCCAACAGTGGCAGGAAGACGCTTTGTCCTCCCCACACACACGGAAACTTTCTGGAGCTGCGACCCGTGAGCCTAAAGTCTGAATAAAAGCAGAGACATTCTGTGACCCGATGATGAAGCTCTTCACGGTTCTAATAATAATAATTAGTAACCGCATCAGAATCCGATCCAGAACCAGCACATCCACAGGCTGGAGCGCTGGCAGCTCCCATCATTCCTCACGTCACAGTGATAACACTCAGCATTACCTTATAAGTTAAGCTCTGCTCGTTTTCTGCACCATTCCACAGGACCTCAGGCCCCCCACCCCTCCTTAGCTACTGTTGCTATACTGGACAACTTTCAGTCAACAGCATCAGCTGTGTGATTGTTAGCTAAACACATCACGTTTACATCAGCATCAAGGTCCACCTGATCTGACCCCTCCACCCAAAGCTCAGTGGTTCAATGTTCCGTCCCCACAATATCCAGGCGTCTCACAGAATCCTGTCCAGCAGCTTTTAACTGTTTGTTATGATTAAACAAGGAACATATTTTTTTTCTAGAACTGTGATAATTATTGATTTTAGTGAAGAAAACCGGTCGAGCACAAAAACAACTTTCATAACGGATGTTTTATTGTCTGAAAATGAAAACAGAGCGAACCTGAACCACATCACTGGGTGGGTTACCATGGCGGCGGGGGTCGAGCTGTCGGTGAATACCAGGTAAAAAACAACCGGTCCTGTGTTGTGCTTTCAGACAAAATTGAAACCCTGCAGCAGAACCTGACCCAGACCTTCCACCAGACCCAGTCCTGTCTCAGGCTCAAAGATGCTGCAGAGAGCCGAAGGTTGGCGGCGGATAGTGAGACCAAAGGCTGCGAGTCCAAACTGGAGTACCAGATAAAACAGCTGTAAGTGAAAAGATTCTGCTGAGTGATGGGTTGTGAGCCTGACAGGTTCTGTTTGAGGCTGGACCATCATTTTAACGGTAAGCAGACGGGACATCTCTGCAGCTGTGACGTGGACATCCTGGTTTTCACTGGGTTCATGTGGCAGCGCCTCACACTCCTGCTGCGTCCTCGTTTTACGGCCCACCAGACGTCCTGACGGTGTTTTGTCTGTGTTTCCAGTCAGAAGTGTAAATCTGAGTCTGCAGCCGCTAAGCAGACGCAGCCGCCGCAGAAGAAGCAGCCGCAGCAGGACGAAGACGACAACTCAGCGGCTCCAGCCCTCGCTGGCGTTCCTGCGCTGGCGCTGCTCGTCTGCAGCGCTCTGCACCTGGTAACCTGTGAGTATGGAGCACACCCCGCCCGTCCCAACGCATGAGCAGGAACAATCCTGCAAATGTGTATGTAAATGAGGAGAGAATACATTAAAATAGCACCCCCCCACTGTGACCTCAGTATGAAACAAAGCTTAAATCACCAGACCGTTAAGGTGCTCAGTGAATGCCCATGTTCTTTACTGGCCGTAAAGGACACGCTGCCCCCTGCTGATCAAGGTTCAAGGTTCAAGGTTCAAGGTCAGCTTTGTCACTTCAACCATATACACAGTGGAGCGAAATAACGTTCCTCCAGGACCACGGTGCTACGTGCAACATACAGTCTCAGCATGAGGTAATAGACTATGGACAGCAGACAGACAGACAGACAGACAGACAGACAGACAGACAGACAGACAGGCGTAAACAGTGCAGTGTGCAACAGGGGCTGCATGCAGCACACACACACAACATAAGGTGTGTAGGGTAGTTCAGTTAGGATTGTGTGTGTGAGTGAGTGAGTGTGTGAGCGACCAGCGAGCATTTCTCAGTCTAGTTCAGTCCCATCTCACTGAGGAGGCTGATGGCTTGTGGGAGAAAGCCATCTCTCGGTCTGGATGTGTGTGTCCGAATGCTTCGGTACCGTTTTCCAGACGGCAGGAGTGTGAAGTGTGTGTGAGAGGAGTGTGTCCGATCAGCCACAATGTTGGTGGCTTCTCTGATGCAGCGTGTGGTGTAGATGTCTTCGATGGAGGGGAGAGACCCCGATGATCTGTTCTCACTATCACAGCATGCAGATACTGGACACACCTGATTTACAAAGACCCTCCAGGTCTCCAGAACCTCAGAACCTGCTGCGACGTCATAGAACACGTCACCTTCAGAACATCACTGCTCATGTAGGACCTGATCTGGATCAGGTCAAGGGTTCGGTCACTGATTCAGGTTCCTGTGGCAGCGCGTGGGTCAGGTGGTTTTAAGATTCCCTCAATACAAACGGGAGCATGTTAACAGTGGAGAACAGACAGCTGCTCACATGAGACACAAAGAAATCCCACATCTGGAAGCACTCAGCCCGAAAAGACCAAACAAATTGCAGATTCAAAGACGAGCTCCACCAACCTGTGGACCGGTCTGTGTTCTGTGGGACTGACGTGTGTGTTGTTTTCAGGATTCTCTCTGCTGAGCGCTGTGGTCCAGGACGGCGGCGGAGCCTGGACGGACTCATGACTGCTGTACACACTTCCTGTCTCCGCTGCAGACAAACCGATGGACGGGGACGCGCTGACGAATGAATGGACACAAACTTCGCTTTAACTTGGACAGCTGAGGCGTTCGCTGAGCGTCGGACCTTCGAGCTTCTCTGCTGCTTTTATGTTTGGGTTTTAAGGTCGATTTTCCAAATCCTGCTTCAGGTTTACATCCACTCAGCGTCTCATCCTGGTCCCGAGGCTTCTTACTGTATCTGTCCTCAGCCACAGATTGTTTGAGGGAAAGAGGTACCACTCTGTACAGAGAAGCTGCCGGCAGTTCACAGATGACTGGTGTCGCAGCTGTGGACGAGCAGGAGAGTTCTCCCCACACGGGTTCTGAGGTTCTGACAGGTTCTCTCCTCCAGATGAAATCTGATGAAGGGTTTGGACATGAAACGTGAAGCTTCACATCAACATGCAGCTTGTTTCTGTGTAAAGGAAGTCTGCTTACACCGGGCACCTAAATCTGGATCTGGACCAGAGAACAAACGAGTATCTGTGAGCTGTTCATTATTGTACGTGTGAACTTCAGGAACATGAACAGATGACACGTGGCGATATGGTCTCTGTGGGTTTTCACAGACCTCACTGATGGACCAGGAACTGATCCAGATCAGGTTTTATAGTCCGGTGTAAACAGGGTCAGTGTGTGTGTGTGTGTGTTTTCTCACTGCAGCAGTCGACAACAGAAGCTTTTTTAAATGTTAATATCCGATGCTGGTTTGGGGGGGGGGGGGGTATGTAAATGTCTCTGATGACAAATAAACACAAGATGATTCTAAAACAACAACTTCTTTGTTCTACTTATGTAAAAGGTCCAAAAACAGGATCAGCTAGAGCAGGGTGCTGATGGCAACAGAAAACAGATTAAAGGGCCAATCCGGTCAAAACTCAACGGTTGGAGTACTAGTCTAACGTACAGAGTACCTGCTCTAAACACAACTGTTTAAATGTTGTAGTATTTTAAGCTGTTGATAGAGTCCATATCGTGTTCTGGTCTGGATGAAGTATCAGTGTATTCATGTGTAAAACCGGCCTGGAGCTCAATGGGTCAAGAAGGTTCTAAAGCCCGTGTGACTCCTAGTCCATCCCCCACCAGTTGAGTCCCTGTAAGCATCTGCCAAGTAAACATCTGTACACAGATGTGGATTATTAAAAAGGAATCTGATGAAGTAACTAATCCTTCAGGTACATGTGGAGCAGTACTCAGACTGTGTACTCACGGCTCTACAGACGTTTCAGGAAGCTGAAGTCACACACTGCTCAGCATCACATAATCGACAGCCTCATTTAACACCAGAACAGCAGCGGGAGGACGCCTCTGTTCAGGTACCGTCTCCAGAACATCCTGCAGCCCAGCAGCAGTCCTCAAATGTTCCACAGAATAATGACAGCAGCTCACTCTTCATGCTGCAGTCGAGCTGTGAGAATTTAAGTTTGGATTAGACTCAATTTAAAGAGAAACTGACAGAACCGTGGTTCTGAAGCTTTTAAACACTCACCAGCTCGTTCTCCTCTTTGATGCCGCCGTCCTCTGGCGATCGCTGCTCCATCGGCTTCTGGCAGCTCGACAGAATTAGCAGAACCTGCTGCTCACCACGGTGCTGATTGGACTCGCTGAACACGCTGGACAGACTGTCCTCTGGACACAGCTCTGCTCCTCCACTCAGGACGTGACAGCACTGTGTGTTTTTACCTGCGTCTTCAGCTGCACGTGACGCAACAACTCGATTCAAAAGCAGCTTCAGCAGCTGTGGTTTAGAGTGAACAATGAGGTCGACGAGAGTAAAGCAGGACCACTCTGCAGCAGGTCAAACATAAGAACATCGTCCTCAGACGGAGCTCACAGAAACAGAAACTGTCATTTCTGCTGGCTGGAATGCAGCCAGTAGGACGTTTAGCTTTCCCTCAGTGATTGTTTCTACACACAGGACGTTTTTCTGTGGGGGACCACTCAGAGTATAGAGATCATTTATTTCTCTAATTTAGTGACGTTGTTTAGTTATGCTTCTAACCACAGAGCAGAGGAAGCTGGTAAAGTGTGAAGGATGACGATGAACACTTTGGTACTTTCAGTATAAACCGTTTCACACACATCACTAAAGCTCTAGTTCCAGAGAGGATTTTTCTAATGTTTGAACATTAATGTGAGTTTCCTCGCGCTCAGTTCTGTCCCTCTGTTTGGTTCTGACTGTGCGGAGGATTTCGAATCACACAGACCAAACTGCTTTGTTTGTCCATCACAGGATTTTGAACAAATATCCTCAGTGATTCTGTCAATAAATCAGGCACAAACAGGAGCTGTGCAGCTTTTTAATGACAACACTTCATTTCATTTACTTCTGTGATTCACCAACTGAAACTGGGAACAGAGTCGAACCAAAACATCTTCACAGGACTAAAAGAACAAAATCCTCTGAACTCAAATTATTTCTGCACAGTCTTCTGTTCCATCAACGCACCAGAGAACAAATAAAATCACTTAAAACGTTCAAAAGAAAGCTGGACCTCTGCATGAAAGACGGCGTCCGAGTGTCAGCAGGAAGCAGAAGCACTTTTGTCTTCACACTGAAGCTGTTGTTCAACCGTCCACGTTTGGAGCCGCCCACATGAAACTGATCCTTAACGAGTCTGACGACACTGAATCCTACTTTTCCCACAACGCACCTGTTTGTGTGAAGGTTTGTTACCCGAGTGTGTTCGGACGGTGTCGTCAGTCTTTGGAGGTCGACCTGAACAGCTGCTGAGCCTGAAAACAACATGGTGACACACACAGGATGACGACATCATCAGCAAACACGAGTCCCCAGAACGTCTCATCCTGTCGTTTCTCACCATGTAGCTGCCGGTGTGGAAGCCACACATGTACCAGAGCATCAACATGCTGGAGGTGGTGTCGACACTCGCACTAACGCTGCTTTCTTTTCCTCCAAACATCCACAGAGGAGGAGGGGGAGGGGGAGGGATGAAGGACGGGGCGTCCTGCTGAGGACACCGAGCGTCAGACTGAGCAACAGAGACAATGACAGTAAAATCCGTTAACACACAGTTTTACCCCCGAGTCTGACTGAGGCGAAGGGAACGGCGGGAAAACAGAGAAGCTGTGATTGGTGGGTTTGTCTGCTTCGTGTCTCGGCTGTCTTCCTCTCTTCTCCTCCGCTTCTCTCTCCACTTTCCTCTGACTGGCAGACCTCCCTTTAACCTGCGGACACACAAACACAAGCAGCAGGCGCGCTGGTTCTAACGGGACAAATAGAAACGGATCCTTTTTCAAGGACTAAATTATCAGCAGCTCAGAATCTTCCAGAAAACGCAGCAATCAACATCAACAATCACAAGTTAAGGCTGCTGAAACTCTGTCTTTTACGTAGTGATGGAGAAACCGAAGCTTTCTCTGAATTCATATGAACCATTGTGTGGAAATGGCTCCGTGTTTCTAAGCATCTGATACGGTTTGCTAGGGCGCCGTCTGCACAGCGCGTGTGTGGAGTGGCTGGAAAGTGACGGGCTCTAGGACTCATAGAGAGACGTTACTGTCTCTGCAGCATGTTGGTCTACAAATTACTTTTCTGTGTGAAAGTGCGTGACACTCGAGCGCGTATGTAATTAAATTGTTTGAGTGTCTACGTGCCGGTTTACCTAATCTCTAATAACGACGCTGAGTCACTTCTGCTCCATCCACACAGTCGTTCATATAACTGACTCACCCCGGAGTTCTGCTGATCATCTTCTCTTCCCCTCTCTCCCCCCTTCTCCACCTCCCATCAGAGTTACTGCTGGACTTTCAAACTACCCCGAGGGCAACAGAAATATTTATTACTATGATTATGAGAAACGGGTGAAAATGACGCCCAGGACTAAAAGTAAGAAATCTTCTACCCGCTGATAAAGTCAACGAAGCGCAGCCACGTGAAGAAGCTAATGCTAGCTGAGACACAGACTTAGCTTCAGCTGACGCCAGCGGAGGGAAGATTCTGTTCAGTTTAACCGTGATACTTCAGACATGATGTCATCTAATTTCATGGTTTGGTTTCTTGACGAGGCTTTTATCATGGATGACTGAGAGCCGTCACAGATATTTAGCTACACACCCTACGACTGGTGCCAGGCATGAGAAAACTGAGGAAACCTGCGGACTACAGGAACCACCTACAGTTCAAGAACAGAGACTCATTCCCAACGGCCTTCGCCTGGCCTCTACGGTGCAACGACACCCAGGAAGCTCCACAGTCGTTCACACTCTGGCTCAGGTGGTCACATTAACATAGGTGAAAGCCAGAGGTGACCACCAACCACCAACCTGAGGCTCCACAGCGTTTATAAACCTGCTGCTCACACCAGTCAGTCAGACGGAGAACGTCCTCTGGAATGAAGGAGAAACGTCGTAAGGAACCAAACAGGTCCAGCTGCTCTGGATAAGACCTCTCTGAGATACAGGAGGGTAAAATTTAAGAACTTTTTACCAGTCACATGCACATAGCCCCAGCTGAAAGGGAAACTGAAAGAGAAGGTTTCTTACGATATCTGAACCTCCCAAGATGAAACACTAACACTATTAATGACAATATCACGGAAACAACTAAAGTTGGCCATCTCCAAACTGAAGACAGGGAGGTCTCCGGGTTCTGACAGGTTTTCTGCTGTCTCTGCTCAGAACATCATCACTCACAGGATTCACGCTGTGTAGCAGCATGGAGGTTATGTGTTGTAGGATTAGTGACATAACTGAACAATGAAACTTAATTTAATGTCGTTCCTGCTGCTGAGAAGAACTGGGTTCTGGTCCAGGTTATTACCTTGGTGTCAGCCGTGCCGGGTCCATGGAGCTCGTCGAGCTTCAGTAGGTCGCCAACGTACTGATCCTCTTCGTTGTTGTAGTTGTCGTATCGTACGCGGCAGCGCTGACCGTTGACCCACAGGACCACAGCCGGGTAAACCAGACCATCCTCTGAATACACAGCTCGGCAGCGAGATCCAGGTTTCCAGTCCTGAATCAGAACATTAACAACACACCGAACTCAAATTTTGTGTAGAACAAACCACACGTCTGTGGTTAACTGACAAAATGACCAGTCGTCTCAGCTACAGTAAAAACTTTGAATATTACCCTGAATTTAAGGTCTCTTCCTTTTAATGTGTAAAGTTTCTCCGTGTCTTCTACCAGCACCTGTATGACGTCTGTTGATACCTGACGATTCTCCTCTGTTTGCAAAGCCACACTTGGACTCTTAAGTGAGCTCAGCTCCTTGTCCTCCTCGTTGCCGTAACCGTTGAAACGGACTCTGCAGCGATCTCCATCCACCGCTACCACTTTCGCAGGATACACCAGCCCGTCCTCTGACCACACAGCCTGACACGGAGCTCCCACCTCCCACTGAGAGAAACAAGCAGACCTGACGAGACCGAACCAAATCTTCTTTAATACTGAAATCATCATTTGTTGAAAGAACTTGCTTTTCAATTTAATATTTTTTCAATACCTTAGAGAAACCAGATTCAGTCTGTGTTTCCGCTACCTTCGACCCAGAGCTGGAGGCGTCTGCTGCAGCTGCACAGACAGCAGTCGGTCCATCGTCCTGCTCCAGCTCCTCTCTGCTGTCGCTCACATCCTGTCCACACAGAGACAGAGTACCAACAGAAAGTCTCCATACCCTACACCAGACTCCATTTAAAAATGTGCCAAGTTTCTGCTTTCACGCCTGTAATCTGATGTTCAGGAATGTCTGGAAGGTTCTTAGTGACCGAATCACTAATGGGAAACATTACACACAACAGACATATGGTCAAGTCAGACGTGCGAGTCTTACATGGGAACGAACATGATATATGAGAACGAACATGATGGAAATACAGCTTCTCCAAACGAGCAGTTTCCCTCGGTATCAGGGATTTATTTCATTTTTTAAATCATCATACATCATACTGACATGTCCCAGGTTAAATTCTGATGACCGTCTGATGTAGTAACTTTATTATAATATCACACGTGTTTGGATTGAAGCTGAAACGTTTTGTACAAGAAAATACTGGAATATAAATTATGTATCAGGACAAAACTAAAATATAATATAAACTTTCGTTCATATGAATGGTGATAATTAATCCGTTTGTCCTCAAACATATAACTGAATTTCCTGCTTCACCATTAGTGTCTGTCCCAGAAAATCTATCAGACTGTAAATGAAGTAATTTAAACATAACAATTTGAAATGGAGTTTGGTGGATGCTTTAACAGTTGAACTAGTAGCTAGCTGTATGTTAGTAAAACCTCTGAATATACGACGTTAAATAAACCTGAGATGTTTTCACGGTGATTTCAACCTCTTCTAATGGGGGGATTTCGTCCTGAATGGACACAGTGATGGACTCCTGCAAAAAAAACACAGATTTAACGGCAGCGAAAAGTTAGCTTCATTAGCAAACAATCTAGCTAATATTAGCTGACGCTAACTGACGTTAGCCGTTTAGCTCGTGCGGTTAGTTAGCTAACGTAAGCTGTCGTCTTCCAGTAATTAGTCGGCTCCACAAAGGTTACGTTACGTTTTTTACTGAACACAAGTAACAGAAGCATTAAACGAACCGAGAGTTTTTCTGTCACCTCAGTCATGGCTGCGACCTCTTACAGGAACAAGCGACTCTCAAACGTTACATTTTAACCGACGCAACACCTGTGTCAAGTTTACTTGACGCTATGTGGGCGCTTCCGGTCAGGCATTTCAAAATAAATAGTTGTTTGGAGTCATTTTCAAAATAAATGTATTCCTCTTCCTCGTCCTTTCATAAGACTGACAATGGTTTCGTGAGCAGAACATAAAAAACATATGGTGGACAGGTGGTGTAAAGATAACAATCTCTCTCAAAATGCTGAAATAATAAAGGAGTTTGTCATTGACTTCCGGAGAGCACACCCCCAGCACCACCTATTGTCTATCAGCGGTAATGCAGTGGAACAGGTAAGCAGCACTAAATTCCTGGGGGTGAATATAACAGAGGATCTCTCCTGGACAAAGAACACCACAACACTGGCCAAAAAAAGCCCAGCAACGGCTCTACTTCCTTAGGAAACTGAGAAGAGCAGACGCCCCACTTCTCGCCATGTGCTCCTTTTACCAGGGCACCAGAGCATCCTCACCAGCTGCAGCATCACTGTGTGGTTCGGGGGCTGCACCACCGCACTGCAGCGCATAGTGAAAGCCGCAGAGAGGATAGTTGGTACCTCACTTTGTTCCCTCCTGGACATCTACAACTCCCGCCTACACAGCAAAGCCACCAGCATTTCAAGTGACTCTCCCTTTTCTTCATGTGCCTCTTCCTTGCCAAAACTCAAGACTCACAGACTTGACATAATTAGTTCACCTAATGTATTAAAATAATACAACATAATAATACCCCCCCCCCTTATGCTGCTACTTCTGCCATGAAGATCATTGAGTGAGACTCATTTTTTCAGCATATAAACATACTGTGCCTTGTTTACATACTGGGTTCGTGTCTGTATATTGTCTACCCTTATTCATACACTGTTTCTATTGCACTGTTTTTTTATTGTATTGTCTATTGTCAGCACCAGCATGAGAGGGAAACGGCATTTACACCTACAGTAGAACTGACATTAAAGTTGACTTTGACTAAACAAACTATCGCACCTGAACAGGGACTGAGTGGAATTAGACCTGATTTTCTGTGTAACATGAGCAGATTCAGGTTGAGCCTGACAACAAATCATGCATATAAAATTCTATTTAGCAAAATTAGGAAGTTTTCATTCTATGAATCGTCCTTTAAACTCTCTTCTGCTTCTGTTCTGATAATAAACCTATTTTAATCCAATTGCCAAGAGTCTCTGATAATTTCTACTACAACTTAATTTCAATTTAAACTTAATTTGTTTAAAAGATGTGTCTTAACCTGAAAAGTAAATACAACTTTTGCATAAAAGCTGTTAAACTGTAATTTCCAGCAAACAAATTTGTGACAAACACTAAAGTTTTGTGAAATAATCATTAAAAACTGAAGCTGTGGAAAATGTGGTTTCCCTCTGAAAATTCAACGAAGTAACTTAATAAGTCAGACTGAAGCTGCACCTCTGGGGGATCAACACTGATCCAGTAAGACGCTGAATCTGTCGACTGGTAATGAAGGAGGAAAAAGATGATGTGTGTATTCAGAGTTTAACAGACTCTAAATGAACCAGACTGTGGAGGAAAAACAAGCAATTTGAGGACGTGTGAGATGGAAACAAAGCTGCAGAGACCTGCAGGAAAGTCTGCAGACATCAAGCAGCAGGAGAGTTCACGCTGCAGACACACACGCTTCACACACCAGGGATCTCACAGCTGATGTGTGTATTGTGAAGTTAAAGGTCCAATTAGTCAGTTTGAGGTTTTACTTTATTTATGAAGAAGTTTGAGTCCAGAGATTTCCTGCAACAAAGTTAACAAAAAACAACAAGTTTACTTTAAAAACACCAAAAGGTAAAAACTCAACAATCCACAACTTGTTTGAAGTTTTATGGATTTTTTACTTATTACATCTAAAACATTTATGTCCAAAACAACTTTAAACTGTTGTTTGAGATTCTTCTGAGAACAAATTAAACTTTAAACTGAAAGCTGCTTGAATTATATTTGAAAATGAATAAAAAAATAATAAGAAACTTGAATTTTCTCTAACTTCCTCTTTTATAACTTTAAATTACATAAAATTTCTTAAATCCCACAGTTTTTATTCAGCTTAAACATGTCTACTGGTTTTCAAACTGCAGCTGATAAAACATAAAACATCTGTTAGCGTTAAACACTTTATCATTTTGTCCATTAAAGTCTCTTCCCTTCGTAGCACTTTCGTAACTGGAGCTCCTCACGTTGATGTTTATCATAACTGATCAATGGACCCATCAACACTTTATTAAGGATGTGATCAGGAGTTATCGGGTATCGATTGGGATCATTGATTGATTTCATCAAAGCCGTATCATGTGATCAGTTAACGTGCAATCAGCACTTCACACGTATGAATGAAAACAGATGATTTGCTGCTAATGAGTCTCATTAAATCTGATTAACTACTGATCAGGGATCCAATCAATAATCAGTCAGCTAATGTTTTTCATCTCCTAACAACACAACATGTTAACATTAGGATGTATTCTTTTTTATAATCAGATATCACATTTGCTTCTGGTTGTTTGTAGCTTCTCTAGGACAGTACAGACAGAAAACAAGTTCATGAAAAACAATAAATTAAAGACAAATTTTAACAAGACAGTGTGTGTGTGTGTGTGTGTGTGCGCGCAGTGTGCTGAGTTGAGTGCAGTTTGTGTCCATGTAGCAGCAGCAGTCAGTTGTTCATTAGTGATATTGCCTGAGGGAAGAAACTAATATCTGAGCTTTAGTTACTTTAGTTTAGACAAACGTTATAAAATCAAATGTAACAGTCACAGTGAAGTTTAATGGACATAAAGTGCAGATTAGGAAGGTAATAATATATATTTTATCTGATTAGGTTCATACTTTCACACAAAATTTTGAAGACACAGGATAAAATCTAAGGTTGTGTTTATTATAAAATAAAATGAAAGTTTCATTTAAATGTATTTAAACACGTAAACCTCAGTGCAGAACAACGCTCAACTCTATAATAAGTCATAAACACATACGTACAGATCCTGATGTGTCCAGCAGGCGGCAGCAGGAACCCGCGAGTCTTTATGTCCATGTGTGGAGACAGTGTCTCTGATAGCACACAAACATGTCATGTAGTAAATTATAAATAATAATGTGTTAGAATAAAAACATCTTTAGAAATCATGAAGGTGGTGGTGGTGGAGGGGGGGCAGGGACCTGAAGTCTGCAGACATGATGAAACACACGGAGACTGGATTTTATTAGACCTGAAAAACAGTCTACACAGAATCCCCCTACAATCCTCCGCCGCAGAGCTGAACCCTGAAACCGTTCCTAACCTCCAGCATGTGAACCAGGCCAGCGAACCGGTTTCACAGAGAGTCCCGGTCTGACCCAGGCGTGTTCCAACATGCCCTGCTGGTTTCACTGCTGCAGTGCCAGCGCGGGGCCGCTGGGGGGCGCCTCAGAACCGGGTCTAAGCTGTGGCCAGTTCATCACATCAGTTCTGCAGGATCTGACCGCGTGTGTGTATGTGTGTGGGTGTGTGTGTGTGTGT
>JAUMHJ010000021.1:21338641-21352031 GCA_032361105.1 Microctenopoma lineatum | reverse complement strand
GTCCACCTCTGAATGAAGGAACAAAACCTGAAGGCGGTCCAAAGTCCAAATTTGAGATGCTGTAGTGCAGGGGTAGGACCAAACTGGCCTACCCCAAACTGGTCGTACACAAAACCTTGTTGGTGACTCTGAGGACCACTACAGTCTCCAAGCAGCAGCACAAGACTGCCCCCCCGCCCCACCCTCCACCCTCCAATCTGACCTCTGTCTGTTTCAGGTTTTAGCGGCAGCTCTGACAGAAACTGTGACTCACAGTGAACCTGCAGGACAGGAGCTTGGGTACATTTACTGTAAATAAGAGGAGCAAACAGTGAGTCAAAGCAAACGGTGTCTGCAGGCTGCACACAAACACTGGTCCTCACACACACACACAGACCCACACACACTGATATGCATCAGTGAAACAGGAAGACGACTGAGCTCTGATCTCAGGCCTCTCTGCTCCTGTGGACTTCCTGCTGACCCCCCCACCCTGCTGGTGGTGGTGGTGAGGTCACTCTGTGGAGGTCAGGAGGGGCCTTGCACACCTGAGCTGAGAACCCAGAGTTGGACAAAAGAAGGACAGTGTCCCACGTCTCTGCGTCACTGATTCTCCAGCTGCAGCGTCTCTGTTATTTTGTCCACTCCTCGCGCAGTGAAAGTGAAGTTGTGTTGTGTTTTGTGTGTGTTGTCAGGGAGGAGGCCAGTAATAACGCTAATGCTAATGCTAACAGTAATTATTGGTTGGAGCGGCCTGCAGGCACACTCCCATCGTTAGCGTGTTAGCGCGGCTGCTAATCTCCCAGGCTGACTCAGCAGCACCATAAATATTTAAGGTCACATTTGTCGCTGACGCGTTGAACCTACGTCTGTTTCTATTTTTAACTCGTCACCACATCTGAAAGAAGACGTGTCTGCGAGTGTTTTGCCTGTGCAGGTTCGTTACCATGCAGCTTTCTCTTCACAGGCTGTTCCCCGTGTTAGCGCGCTTTGGATGAACTCAGCTGTGGTGAATGCAGAGCTTCATTCTGCTTCTAAATGAGCTAAAATATACGTCTTTCTCTGAGCTCTGTGAGAAACGCTGAAGCTGACGTGACCTGCAGCACTCTGTGTCTTACAGTCACAGCGGGACGCCAGGCGTACAGGACAGTCTGAACCCAGACAGCTGTAAGCAGACTCTGTCTCTCTGATCCAGATCCCGGAGCCCGTCACATGCCTGCAGGCTTCGTTTCTCAGAAGTCTGCAGGGCTGAGAGGCTGCAGAGGGAACGGGCTGTTCACAGGAAACGAGCACGAGACAGCAGCGCGCGCGCGCGCGCGTGTGTGTGTGTGTGTGTGTGTGTGTGTGTGTGTGTGTGTGTGTGTGCGTGCGTGTGCAGCTCCTGCTCCCGCTGGCTGCTCCACGTGGAGACGCAGCTTCTGCATTAATCCTTTCGCTCGCTACAATCTGAGGCAGAATATCCAACCGAACAGAGAACCCAGCTGTGTCTCCTGAGACAAACCCAGTGCAGCTGTTCTGGTGTTTTACTCCTCAGCTTCTCCTTCGACTGAAACAATGCTGTGAATGTTTAACACACGTCCAGAATGAAAAGGCGACTGAGCCCATTGTCAGCTTCCTGCTGCTCGGACAGCTCGTTTGTGCCGCAGCATCTGGACGATAAGGACACCGAGGACCAGAGGAAGTGTCCACTGGTTCCAGGACAAATGACTATTGTGAGTGCTGAGTCGACGTGAGCAGGGCTGCAGCAGGCTGAGGTCCATGTCCCCATCAGGACAACAATACGCAGGGAGGGAGGGAGAAGGAGGACACGGAGGGACCAGAGTCAGAGTCAAGGCTGCAGCAGCCTCAGGTCTCCCCAGGACAAAGACAGGAAGACATTTAGACAGAAGACAGAGCTGAGAGAGCTAGAAAAGTTCTGTCTCTCACCGGTGTCCTGACAATGAGTGGGACGCTCCCAGAGTGTCCTCAGAACATGTTGGGTTCAGTTATGATCAACCCCTCACACACACATCATGACTCACGAAGGAAACGTCCACCCACCTCTGTAACTGTAAATGTCCAGAGACAGACGTCCTCACATGTCTCTTCCAGTCTGTCCTCTGCAGGACGAGGGGAGGGGCAATAATTTAGATGGTGAAGCATGAGAAACGACACTTCCCATGGTGCTCTGTGCAGCACGTGACCAACCAACCATGAGGTTCTGGAGTCTGGACCGTTTGTGTTTATCCAGGAGACATCGGGAATGTCATCAAAACACAGACCCGGGATGTCAGGACATCTTCTGGGAAGAGGGGGAGGAGGATGAGAGGGGGAGGAGGATGAGAGGGGGAGGAGGATGAGAGTTCCCAGACACCCCTGTACCTTTCAGCAGAAGTTCTGAACATTACGAGGAAGCGTCTGTGGTTCTGTTCTTCACCCACCCCCACCCCCCACAATCATTCTGACTTTGATTAGACTCCCGTCCAGACTCGGGGGGGGGGGGGGGGGGGGTCCAGCTGACAGCAGATGGTGGATGGAGGAGAGGTTTGTCCTGCCGGCGTGAGGAACAGCCCCCCCCCCCTCGCTGACCCAGCTGCTGCGTGTCTGAGACTCTGAACGAGCAGCAGTGATGCTTCCCCAGAGAACAATGAGCGTTTACAGGTTCTGTTCAGATCAGCAACATTCAAACACTCACTCCTCCTATCAGAACCTCCAGTGGATCAGAACCTCCAGTGGATCAGAACCTCCAGTGGATCAGGAACACGGTCTCTCCTGGACCTTCACAGAACACTGACACACAACGTGCCGGGACACGAGCGGTGAACCGGACCAGGTTACTGGTTACCTCATCAGCAGCCAGAACCAAATGTTAGACGTCTCTAAGACATGGATCATCAATCAGCTGATCTGTGAGCGAGGTCGCCCCCCCCCCCCTCCTCAGTTCAGCAGCAGGTGAAAAACTGTACCTACACCTACACCTGTACCTACACCTACATCTGTACCTACACCTACATCTGTGCCTACACCTACATCTGTGCCTACACCTACATCTGTACCTACACCTACATCTGTACCTACACCTACATCTGTACCTACACCTACATCTGTACCTACACCATTCCAGGAATTTTTGTGTTCAACAGCCTGAAACGTTTCCAACACGCCCTCTTCTCCTTCCTCCTCCTCTTCTCCTTCCTCTTCCTCTTCCTCTTCTTCTTCTTCTTCCTCTTCTTCTTCTTCTTGGTATTTGGAGCTGTTGAGGGGAATTCTCTCTCCCTCTCTTCCCTCCCTCCTTCCCACCTCTCTCTCCGCTGCCCCTCCCTGTCTCTGCACCTTGTAAACAAAGTGTAACTGAACCCGGAGTTCAGATCTGCAGCTCCCGCCTCTCCAACAGCAGGAAACTGAAACCAGCTGAAGCTTCTGGAAAACAGGATCCACAGAGCAGACCCAGTGTTTCCACTGCAGCCTGATGATCACAGCCCGCAGCAGCTGCTCTGTGTGCAGGTTTAAAGAGACCAGCTCTGCCGCCTCCTCTTCTCTGTTTATGGAAATAAAGAGTAATAATAATCACATTCCAAGAATCTTCCGACTGTTCGTTCACGTTTGTTTCTTCCTGCGTCTCGGGTTCATTCATGGAGCACGTCACTGTTCTGAGACACAAACACAGGTGATGTTTCTGCAGGATGCTGGAGTCATGTCATGTGCAGGTTTCCAGGACAAACAGTGCTCAGGTTGTGTTCCTGGAGAACACAGAGCTGCAGGGAGGCGGGGGGGGGAGGGAAGGTGTGTGTTGACTCTCTTTTCAGTTGTACCTTTGTTAGTGCCAAACAAGCAGATTTGGTTTGAACTGAGTCCAGGTGACGTCCTGTCCCCGTCCCTGCCGCAGGACCGGACCAGGACATCTCTGAGGTTCCAGGCAGGACAAGAGTCTGCAAATGTGCAAATGTCATAATCTGTTACTTCTCCTCGCTGTGCTGGGTCAGAACCATCAGAGCAGAAACCAGGAACCAGTGTAAAATGCTCAGTTTAATCATGAGGTCTTGGATCAGGATCTGAATTCATCCCACTTATGGACAAAATGTATTTGTTTGTTCTCCCACACAGACGCTGCAGTTATGACTCAAAAAGGGTAGAGCGAGGCAGAGAAGAGCAGAGAGAGAGAGAGAGAGAGAGAGAGAGAGGGTGAGAGAGAGAGGGAGAGAGAGAGAGACAGAGAGAGAGACAGAGAGAGAGAGAGGGAGAGAGAGAGAGAGAGAGAGAGAGAGAGGGTACGTCCTGATTCCAAAGAATTAACTTCCACTCCCAACATTCCTGATGAGGATAATTTCATCTCCACACACACACAGACACACACACAGACACACACACACAGACACACACACAGACACACACACACAGACACACACACACAGACACACACACAGACACACACACACAGAGACACACACATACAGAGACACACACATACAGAGACACACACACACACACACACACAGACACACACACACAGACACACACACACACACACACACACAGGAGGGACTACACGCTACTGTGTGTGTGAGTGAGGGGGGTGAAGGGGGGGTAAAAAACTGGACCGGGCAGAGTCATGAGGAGACACAGCTCGTTAGGAAGTGACTGGACCAACAGATAGAACATGGAATGATGCGTTCAGACCGAGTCGGACCACAGCAGCAGTGAAGGTCCGATAACACGTGGCTCAGAGTTCAGTGGATTCTACAGCAGAGTGATGAGGTTCTGACCACATGTCACACAAAGAGTTTAGGAACTGAGCAACTTATCATGAAATAAGCTCAGTTGTCCTGGTACCAGACCGTGTTCTGTGGGGGTCAGTCAGTGCTGAGGCAGGAAGAGGTGACGGACGAGTCCAAGGACATGGTGAAGATCAGGAGCCGCACACGTCCTCCACCTTCGCTCTGAGCACCAGTACTGGTACTGGTACCGCTGGCATGAACACAGGTAAAGGAGCCAGACTTGGGTCGGGTCGGTTCTGGACCTCAGAGAGCAGCTGGACTCCTTCTATTGCTGCTCCAACATCAGCAGCTCGTGGTTCCTCGGCTGTTCTGCCCAGTACCAAACCTCGTGTGAACCTCGTTCTCTGATGCTCGTCCTCTCTGGGACAGAGGACGTCTTTAAAGGACACTTCTGCCCTTTTTGTGCCTGGGGACGAGTTTGCGTGTCAGTTAACTGTTTGTGTCCAGATTCTATTTTTAACCCTTGGAGCTAATTCTGCTCTGTAACTGCTGAAACACAGCTGCAGGCGACAACCGACTGCTGATTGGCTGTGACAGCCTTTTGTCTGCTCACACACACACACACACACACACACAAAGACGAGCATTGAGGAGGCTGCATGTGACGCCGTGACCAACCAATCACACGTGCCACATCACGTCTTCTCTTCTCTGACTCACAGCTTCATGTCCCAGAACCAAAACATGCCTTCTGTTACGTCTTTGTTTCTGGTACCGGACCGGATCCAGCCCTGAGTTTGGCCTGGTCTTTGTTCTGTGTGTGGTGTCATTGTGGGATCAGTAAATGTAGGAGCTGCTGTCAGTGTCTGCAGTGAGATCAGAACGATGAGAGCCGGAACCGCAGCAGCATGTGAGCCCATCTGTGTCCGAACACACAGAGGTTCACGTGAATGTTTTCACGTCACATGACGCCGCGGAGCCGCCAACAGGCAGCGACTGTTTCGCTGCTCAATAAAGCATTTCAGTGTGACAGGCGGCAACACGACCCCACAAAGACGCCTTTATCCTGCAGCGCTGCAGCAGGGTCGTCCTGCTCATGCGGGACGTCCAGCTGGGACACACGATTCTGTCTGGAAAGAAAACGCTGTTTTCCCTCCATCAGCACCTTGAAGCTTCCTGCGGATTCCCTGCTCCAGTCTCAGACAGGGAACACGTGTCCAGCAGGACGGTTAGTCACACAACTCAGAGCTGACTCAACAACGGTCACATCCCTGCTGTGAGGTGGGACGTGTGGACGCGCACTGACTGGATCCAGACCGGGACCAGACCGGGACCAGACTGGGTAACTCTCTGTGGATCCAGATTCACAGACGTTATAAAAACTTTTGTTGTTTCCCCTCCTGCCTGTGTGTGTGTGTGTGAGCGATGAGTCACGCAGGAGAAGCCCTGAGACGGTGACTTCATCGGGAACATCTGGAAAGACAAGAGAAAGTGTGTCATCATCGTCTGTCTGCTTTCACGCTGCTGCTATTTTAGGAGAAAATGTTTTGTCTCGTGCTTCTGTTTCTGTTTTTCTGACGTCACCCAACAAGCTCGTAGCTGTTTGACATGTGTCCTCACCGGGACAGAAAAGACCAGCACGGATTCAGTGAAGTGAGCTGCCCCCTCCCACCACATTTTCCTACAAGTCCTTCAGCTGTTCCCCAGGTATGCCCCCCACCCCCACACTGTCCCCACACAGTGAGCTCACAGCCTGAGCTTTGTGCCTCCATCACCCGGCCCACCCAGGAAACCGGACTCTGTCGGAACACTTCTAGGAACCAGCTCTTTAGCGGTGTGTTTGTGTGTGTTTGCTGTCGTTGTGAGGACACTTTGTCTGGTCCTCTCACCTTCACAGAGACGCAAAGCTGAAGCGTTTCCTCGTCTGTCTGAGTTTCAGCCTAAACTGCAGCAACGTGTAAACATTGTGCACCTTCTCGTCACACAATGCAGAGGGTCAGTGTGTGTGTGTGTGTGTGTGTGTGTGTTGGATAACCTCTCAGGTTTTCCCGAACATGATGCTGCTGCTGATTAAAAACAGTTTACAGCTATTTTACTGTTAAGTAAACAGATACTATTTCCTCTCCTCGCTGACACACACACACACACACACACACACACACTGACCCTCTGCATTGTGTGAGGCTGTGAGAAGGTGTGCGTTGCTGCACAGAAATCTCAGCCTTCCAGGAACCACAGCTCAGCTACAGGAGGATTTTCTTTCTCTGTGACTTTGTGCCAACATGAAGTTATGAGCTGTCAAAATGCACAAACCTGCCGCTGATCCACTTTAAGCCCAGCGCACAATGACACACTTTCACTTCTGCATCAGGTCAAATCTTCAGAAACAAACAGGGGAGGAACAGGGGAATTAGCCAGTGGTATTTTCTCCAACTTCCTGCACAGGAATGAAACACTGCATGCAATGTGACACACACTCACACTCACACACACACACACACACATACTTACACCCAGCCGTACAAGAAGTTTTTCTTTTTAATTAGAAGTCAGATTCCAGCCTGTGTGCAGCTTTGACTGCAGAGTGAACAAACTGTATATTTATGAAGGTGGGGAGCTCACACACTGTCAGCTGTGTGTGCTCCTGTTCAGTCTCATACAGTGGGGGGCTGGGGGGGGGAAACATCGGCGCCGCTAATGAGGCTCCTGTTCTCTGGAGAAAAGCTGTGGTTGGATTTTTCCTCACAGTACAGAGAAGGTCCTCACAGAGCAGAGAAGGTCCTCACAGAGCAGAGAAGGTCCTCACAGTACAGTACAGAGAAGGTCCTCACAGAGCAAAGAAGGTCCTTACAGAGCAGAGTAAGTTTCTGGTGTCAGATTATTAACTTCAGTTCGCATTATTGTGTGTCTCAGTTTGTTCAATCAGTAAATAGTCGCTTTGTCACCAATCAAAGTATGTACTAACTATCATTCCTGAGTGACTTACTTCACTTTTCAAAACGCAAATTGTTTCGGTTATTATAACTTTGTTTTAAAACAGATCATTTGTAAGTCACCTTTGCTGCCAAGTCTTTCCACAGGAATCTTCAGATCATCAAACCTATCTGCCTTTAAGTTGTTTACATAATTATGACTGTAAAGATTCTCAGTCATCCCGGTGAAGCTGTCAGAAGGTGTAGTCATGGCAACTGGACTTCTTTCTTTCGGTGGAGACGTTTCGTTTTGCATCCACAGAACTTTTTCAATCTGAGGGAAGTTGGTGAGTGGTCACACATTCATGCTCCAGGTTGGTTCCACCTCACACCTGACATGAACGGGCTCGATAGGGGAAACACAGTCGGGGGGGGGGGGATTTGAATCTTTGTTTCGAACTTCAGGCTTGAGAAGCTGCTATGATGCTGTAGGATTTAAATGTGGTAAATTGATTTGAAACAGGGCCCCAGACCCCGAAACGGCCCCGCTCCTCAGTCTTTGTAAATAACTGTGGCGTGAGGTTCCTGAAGCAGGAGGCAACAATGAAACCGTCAAAACCCGATGTTCGTCTCATTCTGACCGTTTCCACCAGTTCGGGCTTAATGATTCTAAGCGAAGGAACCCGCCCTGTGTGCTGTTCTGGTCTGGTTCTGTTGAGTCAGGGCCGGAGCCAGAGAACTGAGATCAGCATTTAGGTCACAACTGCCCCCCACCCCCCCACCACGCAAAGCTAGTTAACAGGAACCCCCCCCCGGCCGGTCAGGGAGCGCTTGTTTTCCCTTCTGGCTACTTACTGACTCACGGCTGACATTATTATTCAGCTCCAACAAACTTCAACATGGAGCAAAGCAGCTATTGTTTTCCAGGGAATACCCCCCCCATCACCCCCGCCCCAGCGTACTCCTCCTACACACACACACCCATCAGCATCGTGACTGCTGCTTTTGTTTTCCAGTGACTCTCTGTCCATGTAAGGAAAAACTGTTTGAGCAGAAGCTGCACACACACACATACACGCACACACACACACACAGAGCCAGGGGTTTCAGAATAGTGAGTGACTGCTGACACAGATTCTGTTGTTTCTGTGAAAGTAAGAAGCAGAAGTCAGTGATTCTGCAGAAAAGGAAACGTCCGTTAACGTGTTTCTTGTTCTCTGTGCGACCACAGCGTCCACTGCAGACGGATCCAGATGTGACGCACCTGTGTCACCAGCTCAGCACACCTGTCCTCACACAGACAGAGAGCTCGATGCAGCTTCAGGGTGAGGTCACTGCTCAGAAATGAAATCTGACATCAGCTGAGGTGCTGAACTGTGTGATGTCACTCTCTCACACACACACACACACACACACACACACACACACACACACACACGCTGGTGTGTTTACTGGAAGCACTGAGGTTCTGTGGGAAATAAGGAGAGAGAGAGAGAGAGAGGGTGAGAGAGGCTGATCTCATGTGATTGGTGAGTCAGCAGCTGATGACATCACCCCCTCCCCTCACTGTGCCACGGGATTGGATGAGTCAAAAAGTGAGCCAGACTCAGCTGACCAATCAGAGGCAGCGCTGAGGATGGAGCGAGAGGGTGGGCGAGCGAGGCATCAGAAAACAATAGAAACATGACTCACTGTTGATGTCAGCTGTGATCATAGAAGCATTTAGTCTGCTCTGTCTGCTTCGAAGCAGAACTACAACACCCAGAGTTCACCTGGACAGCTAACAGGAAGCGTCTCTGTGGGCGTGTCTGACTCAGCTGCTGCTTCGGGTGAACTCTCACCTGTTTCCCACAGAACCAGAACAGAACAAAGCGAAGAGATAAAACCTGAGTCACACCGTGAGCTCGGCTCATATTGATCCAGACCTGCTGCTGTGACACCACCATCAATGCTAATGGACGCTAACAGCACCTACACCCTGCTCGTAATGACTCCTCATCCTCATCTTCATCCTCATCATGTGTGCAGGTTCTGCACAAACACACACACACACACAGAGTGTGTTCAGGTTCCAGCTGCTGGAGCCTCAGAGGGAGACGTGGCTCGGCGCAGTCAGACTCTGGATCTGGGTTTATTAAAAGCAGACTGCGGTCGGCAGCTTTGCATTTCTGGCCGACGGTGATCCGGGTCACGGCGGGACAACAACACTCACAGTCATCTCTCTATTTTTACTCATGTTCCATATTGTGTTCTCTGGTCCAAAAGCCGCATTTCATCACAGCTACATGTCCAACCCTGGTCCTGGACCTGAAGTCTGAACACACACACACACAGCAGCCCTGTGACCTGGCTTCACCCGGGTGGTGTGTGGTGAACTGGACAGAATGGGTGGAGGAGGAGGAGTCCTGACCCACTGAGTGTCTGGGAAAATCCTGCTGGTTCTGAAGCTTCTCCTTGTTTGGTCCAGAAGTTTAGTGTTGCACATGATGACGATGCTGCGTGAGGACAGGTCCAGATGCAGCGCTGGACCTGGGAGACGCTGAAGGACACGGAGCTGTGGTCCGGTCCAAACTCTCGGGTCAGATGCGAGTTGTTGTGGGTTTGGGATTTTCCACATGTGGTGTTTGTGGGTTTAGTGTGAGTCTCAGCTTGAACGTGTGTTTAACAGATTTAGTTGTGTTATTTATGATAGAGAGACACACCCCGCTGTTTGTTCCCAGGCCTCTCTCTCTCTCTCCTCCTACTGTTTTCATGCTCTCTCGCCCTCACTCTGGTTCCCTCTCTTCTGTTTTTCTCACTGTCTCTGTGTCTCTCGCCCTCTTCTCCTTGTTTCTCACAGCTCCACCTCATCGCCCCCCCGTCACTGGATACTGGGCACCTTGCCGGTTCTCACACACACACACACACACACACACACACACACACTGTTCCCACAGGCTGTTTTGGGGAAAGGAATCCAGGATAAAGAAGGTAAAACCTGCCGGGAGAAAAACAAACACACACACACTGGGCCTGTGTGTGTGTGTGTGTGTGTGTCTTCGCTGTCTCCTGGTGCTGCTCAGTGGGACTGTTGTACTTATAAAATGTGGATTGTCTTGAACCTGTGAAGTTCCTGGAGACGACAACAACCATCTGCTGATCGGACTGAAGGAGCAGGAGACAATCAGCTGAGCTCACAGCTCAACACAGACGCGTCCATGGTCCCTGGACCACTGTGAGGTACCAGGATCAAATGGGTTGGGGTCCCTGCTGGAGTAAAGGCCGTTGGTGGACGTTACATCCAGCACAGCACCTGTCAGACATGATGTTTCACCACAAACCGTCCAGGAGCTGAACTGATTCTCTGTGATGGTCAAACAGACTGTTTGTCTCTAACAGTCACACAACTCACTGAGCATCAGGCTGAAACAGAAAACTGCTGATCTAAAGGTCTGGGATCGGGGGGGGGGCAGCCGCAAGTCCAGAGGACACGAAACCTGCAGGACGAGTCGAGCATCAGGACGAACCAGAGGGACGAGTTGGACGGAGAGGAAACACACACAGGGTTAAAGGGACGGAGACGGCGCCTCAGGCTCCAACAGTAACTGGAGGACTGTGAGGACACAGGAAGTGAGAGTACGGGAGCCTGCAGGGCTCAGTTTCAACTGTTACATGAGAGTAAGGAGAAGTTTCCCTGAGCTGCAGGAAACACAGGAGACAATAGAGAGACACAGGTCTGTGAACGCAACGTCCCACAGTTAAGATAACAAATCCAACACGTTGTGTTCTTTCACAAACCTTTTTACAGGAACACACCGAGTCCAGGTTCCACTCGATTCTCCTCTCGTGAAGTGTGAGAACAGCAGAGTCTGTTTCCCAGACCCTCAGCGCTCCACACACTGCATCATGGGAACGGACACAGAGGTTCTGTGTGTGTGTGCATGCATGCGTGTGTGTGTGTGCGTCGCCATGTGTGTGTGTGTGTGTGTGTGTGTGTGTGTGTGCGTGTGTGTGTGTGTGTGGTGGAGCTATGGAGGCCAGGCTGAGGTGAACTGGGTAATGACTGAACTGGTTTCCCATGGAAACGCTGAACATGAGAAACGTGTTTCTGCCTTTTTGAATCCAAACTTTGAATCCTGCAGTTTCTCTGCATGTGTTTAAGATGCGTTCAGGCCGCTTCATATCCGGGTCAGCACTCGCTGCACCGCTGCCTCTGGACTGGGTCCATGTGTGCAGACGTCCCCTGAGGACACGGCTCCTGTTCGCGCTGTGCTCACAGTTATGGACATGTTGGCGTCCACCGGGAAAGGACACGTACAGAGTGAGACATGAAAGCATGGAAATGAACAACAGGCTGATGGAGACGTGAAGTGGGGAGAAAATGTCAAGAAGACGTGTGAAGAGTACGTGGGAAGATAACTCACAATGAAATGTGTGAGATGCTGCTTTCCTCACCTACACGAGCCCGGAGAGGAGGGGGAGGGTGGAGGAAGGTAAGAGAGAAGAGAAAGAGGAGGAACAGAAGCAAGCAGAGCACTGGAGGAGGAGGAGGAGGAGGAGGAGGAGGAGGCAGCTCGTGCAGCACATGTGAGGATAAAGGATAAAATCTCATGAAGCTTCAGACCAGACGGACGAATGATTCAAATAACAGCCAGCAACGTTCAGATGGAAGCAGAGGTAACTCCTACCGGGCCAGATGGGTCGGGTCGGTGTTCCCCTCAGCTGCCTTCACCGGAGCCACTGTTCGCCCATGTGATCAGTCCGTTCTTCATCATCTCACTTCCTCAGACGAGGCACACGGACTCTGCTGACCTGTGGAGGACAGGCGGGTCCCAGACTGGGTCTTGGAGCGGGCCTGGGTTAGAAACCTTTCTCATTTATTGTTACATGTTACATGAACATGTTACATGTTCAGTTTGCTCCTTGCCCCCCACCCCCCCACCCCTGGATCAGAACAGTGTCGGGTTGATAAAGGCAGCACAGACACAGTCTGGTCCATGGACCGACTCCTCCACCGTGATGGACTGGTTCTGGTTCTGGTGGAGTTTATTTATTCAGCGTAAACTCACCGTGTAGGTCGCAGCGTGAGCTTCGCGAGTCATGTTTATCTCTGCTGCTCTCTGGGGTTAAAGTGTAACCCAGTTCCACAGAAGCTCTTCTGGGAATTTCTCCGAACACCAACAGTTCCCACTCCAGGAAGAGAACCTTCCAAGAATCAGGAAGCCCTTTCCAGGAGGAAGCAGAGAGTAATGGGAACAGACCCGAGCAGTAACTGTGCCGCTCTCTTCTCTGTGGTCTTCCTGTAGGAATCTCACAGCAGAGATCAGACCATATAAGGGAAGAGCAGGAGGAAGTGGGGATTTCTCTGCACAGTCATGTGACTTCCAGTCACAGCGACGCGCTCACACAAACACACGTTACATCATCACTGAAGCTGCTTCTTCTACTGAAACTGTGTCTTGGTTCAATTCAATGATTTGTGTAAAACCAAATCAAGGCTCTTTGCACAGCAGGGTCACGAGTCTGCAGCGTATACAAGAACACACAGAACATGTCACAGCTCCTCGTCCAGGCAACGGTCAGAAACATTTACAACTCCCCTGTTCAAAAAGTATATAAGCTAGAAGTTCCCAGTCTAGTCCTAAAGGTGGCGAGGGCGTCTGCCTCCAGAACTTTAGCTGGAGCTAAAGTGAAACGGCTAACGGACTGGTGCAAAGTCAACAACCTGTCTCTGTGGACAAAACAAAACAGATGATTGTTGACTTCAGGAGACCACGGAGCGTCCACTCACCGCTGGACATCGACGGATCCTCTGTGGAGATCGTC
>JAUMHJ010000021.1:21296903-21338541 GCA_032361105.1 Microctenopoma lineatum | reverse complement strand
TGTGTGTGTGTGTGTGTGTGTGTGTGTGTGTGTGTGTGTGTGTGTGTGCGTGTGTGTGTGTGTGCGTGTGTGTGTGTCTTGTTCCCACAGCCTGGCTCCTGCTGTGACCTCCTGCAGAGCCCTGACCTCATCATCAGTGTTCCTCCTCCTCACTTTCTTCAACCTAACTGTCTGGTCTCAGGTTGTCCATGTGTCTTCCTCATCTGATCTGGGCTCAGACTGTTGGTCTGCTGTGACCTTGTGTCCAGGACACGTCCTTAGAGTCCAGTAGCTTCAGTTCATGTGTGTGTGGACTTGTCTCAGAGACAGACGCAGAGACAGAGGAATCTGCTGTTGATGTTTTTCTGCTGAATTTTAGGGGAAATACTCAGAAGGCTGCTCGCTGAAATCATTTCCTGACCGTCAGAGACCTCGGAGCCCGGCCCTCCCTGTCCGTCTCTCCAGCTCCTCCTGGGAGTTGGTTTGTCTGATTCCCGCTCACATAGCAGGAAAATTCCTCTTAGGCTGGATCACAGTGAAGCAGGACGACGTAATTAGGGAAGAGGGACACGGGTGAGGAGAGAAGTGGAGAAGGAAAAGGAGCGGGAGGGAATAACGGCCGAGGAGGGAGGAGGAAGAATAAGACAAAAAGGCTGATGTGGATCCTGAGCTGCATCCTGCTCCAACTACACTTATTGTGTCTGCACCCTCAGCTCCTCGACTGTCTCCCAGCGTTCACAGACAGACGGTGTCCAGAGAGGAGACACGCGCAGAGGAGGAGGAAGGAGGAACCTCCTGGAACGTTCCTTCAGGTCGGCGCTGGGGAACATTCCTCGTCTGTCCCAGAGAATGCTGCCGCTCCGGTTTCTCACACACAGACTGTGGGAAGTGGAGCGTCAGCAGATTAACAAACGTTTCAGGTTGTTCCGTCCTCACCTGCTCCACCTGCCTCTGCTACGTTCCTGAACCTCTGCCAGCTGTGAGCTTACTGTACCTGATCAGCAGGACGCCGTGTGCTCACATCCAGGTCACTCCGTGATCAGAGGTTGCTCCACGTCCATGTCAGCTGCACCCACCGGAACAACTTGAAAACAGAGCTGAACTCTGGGATCCTTCCGCGTGTAAACAGTTTCTGTGCTGCAGCTTCCAGTCATTCCTTCCCTGAGGCGCTGGCGTGTGCACCAAGTTATTTCGGGTGGTGTTGAACGTACATTCCTGTCTGATGACTGAATGCATCACGGTGTGCGGAACGCTGAGCCAAAGCAGAACAATCTGCAGGAAACCACAGAGTCACTGTCCCGCCTGCATCACACGCTGTCCCAGCACGGAGCGTCTCTCCAGCAGCAGCTCCAACAACATTTCCACAGGCACATTCCAGCGTGTTGTTCTCCTTTGTGCTGTTAGGGTTGACGTGCAAACACAGTTTCTCCCCTGATGATGTGGTTGTCGATGAACACGAGTCAACAGTCGATGATGAAGAACAGTCTCCGTCTTTAATGTCTGACAAACCTGACAGTCGTTAATTTAGGTCAAAACACAGAGGTGGTGCAGGAGTGAGGAGCAGAGTGAGGAGCACTCTGCTCCTCACTCTGCTCTCACTCTGCTCACTCTGCTCCTCACTCTGCTCTCACTCTGCTCCTCACTCTGCTCTCACTCTGCTCCTCACTCTGCTCCTCACTCTGCTCCTCACTCTGCTCCTCACTCTGCTCCTCACTCTGCTCCTTCTCAGAGACTCACACTGATAAAGTTTCTGATGTAAACACACTGAAGAGTTTTATCACAGGTGTCAGTTCAGGAAATCATTTTAATCAGGTCAATTTTCCACAGAATGCTGCTGTCCTCACACACACACACACACACACACGCACACACACACACGCATAGACACACACACACACACACACACACGCACACACACACCCACATACACACACACGCATAGACACACACACACAGACACACACGCAGAGACACACACACATGCAGAGACACACACACACACACACACACACACGCAGAGACACACACACACACACACGCAGACAGAGACACACAAACGCAGAGACACACACACACACACAGACACACGCAGGAAATTCCAGTCGTGTCTGATGGAACATGGACTCGTTAGTCTGAGGTCTGCAGAAACAGCGGATCATATTTTTATTTTCTGATGTTTGCTCAGTGAAAAGTTTAGCAGCTGCTCTTTGGACCCAGGTGTTTTATCGTAGACCAGATGTGGACTGAAGTGGACCTACAGAAATGTAGGTCTCCATGTAAGGACACCGAGCCGTTATGTCTCATTAGGGACGTGCTCTGCATTGTTTGAATTCTGTGTTGAGGCGTTTATGAATCCCAGGAAACAGCGGGCATTGTGTCGAGGGGGGTCTCTGTTATTGTGAGGAAGAGCTGCAGCGTGGGGGGGTGCATGTAGGTGTGTGTGGGGGGGGTCTGGAATTCGTAGATGCACACTCTGTCTCTAATATGTTGCAGTAGAAGGTCAAAGGTCACTGTGACCTCATGCATGTCCTCAGAAATGCGGGGGGGGTCCTTGTTCTGCTTTCTTTTCTACCTGTAGTCTCAGGCTGACGCGTCCAGGTGGGGGCGCTGACAGAGTCTGTTTGTGGGGGGGCTGCTGCTGCTCTGAGGTCACGTCCTGAGGTCAAGACGGAGGCTGGCGGTGTTTGGAATGTCTCCTGGTTCTGTGGGTCATCGGTGACGCTGCAGCTCCACCTCATGACTACACAGAACCAACGACGGGTCATGATGAGGAGTCCGGTCCTGCTCACAGACGGTCTGTGTCTGTGTCCACGTCTTTGAATGATAAACACGGCTGGTTCTGGTTCTGCTCTCGGTTCTGAATGTTCTGCTGGATGCTGCATCATTCACGTCTCATGCTCGTGTTCCTGTCATCATTTTCTCCCATGATACACCATCATCGCCCCCCCCCCTCTTATCTAATGCTGATGACTCAGTCTGTTGTCACTCTGCAAAGGTCACAGTCGCACAGTGTGTGTGTGGTGTAGGTTTCACACTCACACAGCATCAATTCACACACTCAGAGGAGGAGGAGGAGGAATGTGTGGGAGTCACATCAATGCAGCAGGAGGAGGACGAGGAGGAGGAGGAGGAGGAGGAGGAGGACAATCTCAGGACACGACCAACACAACGTGGTGATGTTCACTCATCCTGCTGCAGCTTCTTCATGTCAACAAATCTCTGTGACGTCCAACGACGCTGAGTCTGAGCTGTCTCCTCGTCTCCAGAGACGTGACGGACTGTTCCTTTAACTCAGTGTTTGGACAGACAACATGCATCAGAGTGGACGTCTCACTGTCCACATGTGCACTGAACGTGTCACAGCTGCGGTCACATGACCGTCGACAGACACACACACACACACACACACACACACACAGAGACACACACACAGACACACACACAGAGACACACACACACACACACACACACACACGCACACACACACACACACACACACATCACTTTCTCATGTGATCGGTCTGTGTTTCCAGGCTGTTCTCAGGCCTGAGGGTTCCTGGTCCTTTCTGGGGCAGAGGGACATGTTCCAGGAACATGTCCCTCTGCCCCCCCCACCCCACAGTGAGAGGTGCACTGAACCTGCTGCACCGCTGCACCGATCAGGGTGGAGCAGGCTCAGCTTTCCCTGGAACATGAGTCGTGCTGCGGGGAAACCGCTGCTCTTTCCTTTCTCTTCATGTGACTTCCCCGAGGAACTCCACCCCCCCACCCCTCAGGAATGTGTTGAGATGATACTGGGCAACGCTCCAGCTGAGGCGCACGGCAACAACAGCACAACAACATGATTCAGTCCCTCTGGACCACCGGGACCACCACCCTGCTGCTGCTGCTGGTGGAGGTCGTGATGAAGACCACGGCAGTGATGGTGACATTGCAGACAGACACAACATGCTGTGATTTCAGCTGCTGCACACTGTTTACTTGTGAGTGACTGTGCAGAACCAAAGCTGGACTCTGCTCAGAGTATCATGATCTCTGACGGGAAACTGGAGCAGAGCGGCGGCAGCGGGAGGGAAAAGCACAGGTGGAGAGGTGGTGCAACAACAACACAAACACAAAGTCGCACAAAGGGTCAGAGGACATAAAAATCATGGTGACTTTCAGCTACGGAAACTCCCACATTACATCACTTCCTTCCAGGGATGATCGTGTTCTGATCAGTGTTCATGCAGCTGGTGCTGTCTGCAGAGGTTTTCACTGTTCATTCAGTGCTTGTAGCATCGAGATCTTGCTCACATCACAGCAGGCGTGTGCGGAGCTCCTCTCTTAACACGAGGAAACGTCAGGTCATCACGAATAATCTGAGACAAAGGAACCATCAGACATCACTGAGGGCACAAAACACAGATGGCAAAATAATCATTTACTAAAAAACAGATGCAGAATGTGCAGAACCAGCATCACGACGTGCTGAGGGGAAAAACACGAGCGGTGACATCAGCCTAAAACTGGAGGGAAAATGTGCTAAAAGTTGATGATAACAGTGGGATTCCAGTAAGAAGCAGAAGAGAGGAGAGCAGGTCGGCGTGACTCAGCGCTCGCTGTGGTGCAGGCTCCAGCATGACCTGACCTGACAGAAAATACAACTGAGACTGAACAACACGTCGAGTGTTCACACGTGTGTCAATAAACACGAGTCCAGAGCAAAAATAGAAAAACAATCAGGCAAGAGTCTAATCATTTACATCTGTGTCCTCTGTCTTTGTCTCTACAGAGCTGAGCAGCTCGCTCGTTTTTAGTTGTTTCAGGATTTGAATGCTGAGCTGTGTGAAGTCTGAGATTTACAGACGGTGAGGTGGTCAGTGAAGCAGACGTGTGAGTCAGGAGAGTAGGTCTGTCTGTCTGTGTCTGTCTGTGTCTGTGTGTGACTCATCTTACTGACTCTCTGGTTCTCTTCAGAACAAATGTGTGGTGTAATGGCGCCCCCTGGTGTCCGGCTGCAGCTCAACGCCTACAGATGAAATGGTACCAGGAGACGAGCAGGGATAATAATTCCAGATCCCTAAATCCAGAGTCTCCAACATGTCCACAGTAAAGTCCCCGCCCCAGGTGTCCACATGAGGTCCTCAGTGCAAAGAAGCTGAGTGTCCTCACAGACGTGCTTCCTTGTTTTTAACGAGTTCTATTGGCCTGTAACGTGCGTTTTTAATATTTGTGTTGGTGTTAAACTTATGGTTGGTTCTTTCTCTTTGAGCTGCAGTAACATTATTTAATACGGGTTCAGCTGATGACGTCCCATAAACACGGCGCTCGTGTTAATGCTTAGGGGTTCATAACGTATGAACACACACACACACACACACACACACACACACACAGCTTCCCGGAAACAGAGGTGAGGGGGGGCGTTGTGCTCATCTCCCCACAGCTCTTCCCGGCAGTCAGACCCCTCACAAGATGCAGCGCGCCACTGCCTCAGAGCGAGCTGATTGGCTCCTGCAGAGTCTGCATCTCAGCCAATCAGACGGCTGAAAAACAGGGAAGTGACGGAGAAAGATGGAAAAAGGTGGAGAGAGTTCCTGTTAGTGATGTCAGACAGTAAAGAACGAAGCGGGAAGGAAAAGAGTTTGTAGGATTCATTAGGTTCCAGCTCTCACAGTAAACGACCTGTGTCAACATTCAAATAGATGTTCGTTTCTGCAGTGATGGAACCAAACTCAGGCCAGAACTCAGCTTCTCTGAGCTCAGGCTGATTTCCCTGTGATGGAAGCAGCAGAGTTTCAGGTCGGAGACTCTGAACCCACCCGTACTCCACCCTTAGATTCCTACGGTCTCTGACTGAGAAACGTCCAGAACAAAAACCTGGTGTAGGGAAAGATGAGTTTAATGGTTCAATCATGGGCAGAAGAAGGAGCTTCACCTCTTTCCATGAACAAGCCCGTCTCAGAGGTGGAGGCCTCAGCTCGGAGCAGCGTGGTGGAGGCCTCAGAGGAAGCTGGTCTCAGACTTACAGTTCTCACAGTGACTCATGTTTCCCCACCAGCGAAGTTAACCTTCTGGAAATGTTTTTGCTGTCACCATGGAAACGCTGAAAAGGCCCAAAACAGCTTTGGATTTTGTGAATCTGCCCAGTTTGGGTTTGTGAGGTCCACAGGGTTCGATCCACAGTTCACAGAAATATCACTCGTGTTTAAACAGAACCACGGTGAAGAAGTCACTGCGTCGGCACAGAGATGAGACCGGTCGAGGCAGATGACCTCCCACCCTGAGCCTGGTTCTACTGGAGGTTCTGCTCACGTTAGGTTTTCTTTATATCGCGTCTACTGTGAGTTCTTGGACCTTTAACGCTGCTTTTTTGGCTCCTGCTGTTTCCTAAAATGGTAAAATGTGCTTTCACCTGGTAAAACTCTTTATATGTTAATATGAGTAGGAACATGGTTCCCGTGTTTCACATCCGCTCATTTCAAACTGCGGCCGGAACACAGGGTGTGAATCAGAAACAGCTCAAACAAACAGAACATGTAGATGTTCTGCAGCTGGTTCGTCTGTCACAGCTGATCACACACAATCACGGAAACGCTGCTGAACAGTGTGTCCTGTGCTCAGACTTCACAGGACAAACACACACAGTTTGTTCATCATCATCATCATCATCATCAGACTCTGCACCACAGCACGCTCTGTCCTGGCACTTCTCTGTCTCTGTCTCATGTTGTGCCTCGTTCCAGATGTTTGGACCGGTCCCAGCCTCCTCCCGCTGTCCCTGTTTTTTGGCATTAATTAGGTTTAATCATTACACCACGTCTCACCACAAGGTGGAGGCAGAGCCCCAGCACCACACAGAGACACCGCTGCTCCTGTTGGAACGACAAGAAATAGGATTTAAAGTCAAAGCAACACGTTCCTCAGTTCTTCATGATGAAGAGAGAACAGTAACGTCACACGTCAAACACAAGGTGTCAGCAGAACCAGCAGCTTCCACACGGATCAACAGCTTCACTCACGGGACCAGACCGAGAATAATGTCATTAAGATCGTCCTGTCAATGTTCGTACGGCTGCTGGCGTCTGTGGTCCGGTCTGTGCTTTACTCTATGGTTCAGTCTGTGGTTCAGTCTGTGGTGCGGTCTGTGATTCGGTCTGTGGTTCAGTCTGTGGTCCAGTCTGTGCTTTACTCTATGGTTCAGTCTGTGGTACGGTCTGTCATTCAGTCTGTGGTTCGGTCTGTGGTACAGTCTGTGATTCAGTCTGTGGTTCAGTCTGTGGTCCGGTCTGAGGTCCAGTCTGTGGTCCGGTCTGTGCTTTAGTCTGTGGTTCAGTCTGAGGTCCAGTCTGTGGTCCGGTCTGTGGTTCAGTCTGTGCTTTAGTCTGTGGTTCAGTCTGTGATTCAGTCTGTGGTCCGGTCTGTGCTTTAGTCTGTGGCCCGGTCTGTGCTATAGTCTGTGGTTCAGTTTGTGGCCCGGTCTGTGGTTCTGTCTGTGGTCCGGTCTGTGCTTTAGTCTGTGGTTCAGTCTGTGATTCAATCTGTGCTTTAGTCTGTGGTACGGTCTGTGCTTTAATCTGTGGCCCGGTCTGTGGTCTCGTCTGTGATTCGGTCTGTGCTTTAGTCTGTGGTTCAGTTTGTGGCCTGGTCTGTGGTCCGGTCTGTGCTTTAGTCTGTGGCCCGGTCTGAGGTTCGGTCTGTGGTCCAGTCTGTGGTCCGATCTGTGCTTTAGTCTGTGGTATGGTCTGTGCTTTGAACTGTGGCCCGGTCTGTGGTCTCGTCTGTGATTCGGTCTGTGCTTTAATCTGTGGTTCAGTTTGTGGCCTGGTCTGTGGTCCGGTCTGTGCTTTGGTCTGTGGTCCGGTCTGTGTGTGTGTCGTGGGCCAGGGAAACAATTAGCAACAAACCATGTGTAATATTTTATTTTAGATCGTTCCAGGAAACTGATCATTAGAAAAACACAATGAATCATCATGAAACATTGTTTTTCTATTATTATTACATCAAAACGTTCATAATTACATTTGGTCATAAATTATCTGCTTCCAGAAAGATTAAGCTCGTCGACCAACCAAAGAAACTCTGACTTATTAATGATACATTTTTGGACGATCCAAAGAGTGGTTCTGTGCAGGTCCGAAGAACAGTACCAGAACAAGAAGCTGCGGTGTGTGACAGCTTCTTCACAAGCAGCTCGGATCGTTTCCCTGCAGCCTCCGCATTCCTCACATGCAAAGTGCAGCTTTTTGACTATTGCTGAAGCCAGAATGAACGTGGACCAACGTGATCAGCGTGGACGCAGACGTGAGGTAAGAGACGGGACTCTGGATCAGCGCGTGCTCACTGACTTTGTGCTTTGTAAAGTTTTAAGCTCACTTATGTTCAGACACATAGAAAACGTCCAGTAAAGTGGTAGGAAAGGCGTTTCTTTCCTGCTGGTTAAAGGAGCAGTCCAACATTTATGATAAATAAAACTCACCTGCTTCAAGTCCAAGACGTGGAGAAACAAGTATCATTTAACTTCTAATGATCATATCAGCATAAAGATCCAACAGCATTTCAAAGCTGCCATTCTGACTACAGGACAGAGATGCACATCACACACAGGCAGCTCCACCACAGGAGCCCAGAGTCCCACAGCTGCACATCGCTCTGAAACACGGGGAGAGAAGACGAGCGGCACTGCATGCAAGTTACAAGTTACTCAGGTATTTACTCCAACAAAACATCCTGACTGGCTTCAGGTTTGGCAGAATGATAGTGGCGGGGGAGCAGGGCGATTCCCAGCCCCAGCAGGCCACATGTAGAGGCGCTTCAAGGGGGCAGCATCTCCACAAAGAAAGCATCAATAACTAATATTCATTATGAATTCATGTTGATCAGGTTTGGGGTTTCTATGCCGGTGACGTGAAGTGATCCTTTATGTTAGTTGAGTGAGTGAGTACTGGTAGAAATAATCCATTATCATGTTGTTCCTCTGGGCTTCAGACAGAGGAAGATGAGGCCATTAAAGATGCAGACAGGTGAGACGGGAGGAGGGGTCTCTGTGGGGGTCAGCAGACCCTCCCTCCTCACTCCTGCCCTCTTCTTTTCTGCAGCCACTCGCTCTACATGACGCTACACTTCCCCTTCAGCTTGTCGGCTCGTTTCTGTTTCCCTGATCTCTTGCCGTCGATGCTCAGGCTCATGTCCCTCTTCTTCTCCAGGGCCAGCAGCTCCTGGAACAACTCCTTCACATTGGAGTTTGTCTTGGCTGATGTCTCCATGAAGGCACACTTCCAAGCAGCGGCCTGAGCTTCTCCCTCCTTCGACTCCACCTCGCGCTGGGCTGTCTCGTCGCTCTTGTTGCCTACGAGCATGATGGGAATGGACTCTGTGCTGCCTTTGATGGCCAAAACCTGGGAGGACATAAGACATCGCGTCATCTAATTACTACACTTTGTAACGTGGAGTTCAGCAGGGCTCCATCATCAGGCTTTACTTTACTCTCCCTGCTCCCACAATGTCAGATTATGGAAGAAATACCTTCCTTTGCCTTATTATGCAGAACAAACAGATTTAAATAAGGACATCTGTGGCACCACAGAGTTAGTGCAAAGATTTCTGACTGTCTGTGAAGACTCTGTGACCCAGGTCATGGCTTCAGGTGGAAATGCTTTAATGACATCACTACATAAACTCAGCGGAGGACCCAGACCTGTTGGTAGATGGGTTTGAGCTCCTCCAGTGACTGACGGCTGGTGATGGAGTAGACCAGGATGAAGGCATGGCCCTTGGAGATGGACAGACGCTGCATGGCAGGAAACTGGTGACTGCCTGTTGTGTCAGTGATCTGCAGGGTGCAGACGCTTTTATCACAGCTGATCACCTGCAGAGACACACAGACAGATGGGGTTAAACTCTACAAATACATTCAAACATCTCACTGTTAGGAAAAGCATCCTGTTGTGGATCCAACACCTGGACCAATCAGATCTTAGATCAGGGGACAGCAGGTGTTTTCCCATCATGAGGTTCTGCGTCAGAACTGTTCTGTCAGAGCAAGTCGGCGTTAACCTGTCACCGCCATCGATCACCAGTGATCCAACCTGCACAGAACCTACTCCTCTTAAAGATCAGAAGAAGATTCGACCCACAGCTCTACTGTGAAACGTGAGGGGGAATTGTTTTCCTTGCTATTCTCCACTGCTTGAGTATGTTTCTACCCTGTTTGGTGTTTTTATGTCTGTGTAACATCTGTTCTCAAAGAACAGAAACCAATATTTCCTTTCTCTCTTACTCATCAACAGCTGAGCGGGCGTCCTACCTGCCGGTAGGTGTCCTCTACAGTGGGGATGTAGGTGTCTCTGAAGGTGCCTTTAACAAACCGAAGGACCAAGGAGCTCTTCCCCACCCCGCCTGCTCCAAACACCACCACCCGGTAGTCGTTACTCTGCTCCGGCATTCTGGGAGTTGGAGTCCAACTGCTGCTCTGGAAAAATGAGCTAATGCTGAACAGGAAAAGGAAAAAGAGAATCTAAAGCTATAAAATAACAAAGGTTGTGATGTCATTTTATCATCAAACAACAACTTCAGAAAAACAAACACCAATAATATTTCAATCTAAAATGTTTGATGTTGAATGATTCTGAAGCAGCTGCACAGGAACCTGTTGGCTGATCGAGGGTGTGACATCACTGAGCCGTCCAGTCGGGTCAAGAAGATGCTTTTGCTGGATGAATGATTGAAATGAGACTGAGGTCCAACAAACAACTCTAAAACTCGTCCAGTAGCAGTGAGGATCTGATCATTTCTTTCTCCAACACGCAGGATCGTGTTTGTAAAAAGGTCCATGAAGAGAAACACTCAATCAACAGAGCGACGACTCTTCGTCAGCCTGGGGTTGTTCCCGTTAATTAACGAGGAATAACACGTGGTTCCAGCTTCATGGGGGATTTTTTTACAGGTTATGTTGCATTCAGCCGATTTACAGGAGCTTCACGTCTTTTCCAGCTTTTGCGATGTTTGCTTAAAGGTTACCAGCGAGCTGATCGACCTGTACGTGACCCGTGTTGTGTTGGGTGTGTGCTGATGAGCCATCTGATCCTCTCCACACATGATGTAGCGAGTGGGAATCAATTAAAGGCCCCAGGGTGATTCCCCCTCACAGTGACTAACGAGCTTCGATCATTAGGGGGGAGGGCTGATAAAACCCGTCAGAACTCCCGCTTTATTTTGAAATCTACACTACTTCCTGTCTGGTCTCACACAGTGGAACAAGCTTGATTGATTTCACCTGTGTCCAGAGCTGAACGTCTCTCCGTCACTGCTCCTTATCTCAACCACACACACACACACACACACCCACACACACACCCACACACATCCGCACACGCACACGCACACGCACACGCACACGCACACACACACACACACACACTGTCTGTGTGCTTGTGTGACAGAGGAAGACGACTGGTTGCTATGGCAATGGTGACAGTGACGTACAGCAGAGATTTATACACTCAGAGACCTGAGTGCAAACATGTCATCATCAGCAGCACCGTTGTCATGGTTACCTGCCCGGCTGCCCACATCATGTGACGTCACTTCCAGTGCGGAGGCAGGCAGCAGGGAAAACACCACCTCAGAAAGAGTCTCGGGGACAATAGATCCGAACTGTCTCATTACAGAAGACGAGGGAGGAGGACGAAGATCATCGTCTTTCACATTTACTGGAGGTGTTTTATCTCTGAGACCAGCACAGGTTTTAGTCTGAGCTCAGAGCAACATTACTACTGCTGAGGATGAAGCGTCTTCACACAGGCGAGGAGAGGAGGAGGAGGAGGAAGAGGGGGAGTCTCTTCTCTTCAGCTCCCTTCCTGACTTTTAGTGAACTGTCCCCAATCCAAGGATCCGTGTGAAACTACTACTACTGACCCAGTGTGGAGGTCAGTAGAACAGCATCACAGGAGAAGCTGGGAATCGAGCCACTGACAGGTGGACGTCCCCGTCCTGTCCCCTGAAGCAGCTGTGAACGTTCTTCAAGGTTCAGAGGAACACCTGAAGAACATCCTCATGGGTCCACTGGTCCTGTTTTACGGCGCACGTGGGGTCCGGGGCGGGGCTTCACGTGAAGGTGCAAACATTTTATTACACCGTCACGTTTCTTAATTCTTCTGTTTCTCTCTGAATATTCCACTGATGATGATGATGTAGCAGCTTCTCCTGCTCTCTGACGTCATGACACACAACCTACTCCTGCGCGCGCCGCTGACCGCAGCTTTGTTCTCTTTGGCTCGTTACCTCCTCACATCCTGTTAACGAGTCTGACTCCGCTCGGGCACGCGCGCGCGCACACCTGTAGCTTTGACGATCATGCCCCCCCCACCCCCCCCCCCACACACACACACACACACACACACACACACACACAGCCGGGCTGCTGTCTGCTCTCTCCCCGCCGTGGGTGATGTCGGTGCGGTGCGATGCGTGAGGACTCACCGTGTCTCGTGTCTCTCGGTGTGCGGGGCTCGTCTTCTCCGGAGCTGTGAGCTCTCTGACTCACATCATCATCATCACCATCAGACCTGCTGCTGATCTACACATCCTCCTCCTCCTCCTCCTCCTCCTCGCTCCATCACCTCCTTCCTCCGCTGGCAAAGAACAAGAAACAACACTTCCGCTCGGGTTTTCTCGGCTGCTTTCCACAATAAAAGCCTGTTCTGTTCACGTCATCAGGCCTTTATCATCTGTGGGCTAATTATTGATCTGCTCATGTGTTAATGACCCGTATTACCTTAGAAACGGATGAATACATTTTATAATCGATTAGATTTAATCGATTTGATAATCTATTTCTATACAATCTATCTATGATAATTTCATAGTTTTCTACTGTAGCACCATAAAAAACAAAAGTATTTAAAATATCTACTCTGTTTTTTTTATTAGGACAAAGAAGAAGAGGATTAAATTCTACTGTTTTCATACGTCTGAAGCTGTTTGTACCAGGACAGCAGAAAGTAAAAGTGAATAAACTTAAAATAATAAGAACTTTAAGCTCTATCTTTCCAAAAAGGAGCTCAATAATTGACCGAAGCCACTGAAGTTATCTTCTGTTGAAGTTTCATCGTGTTCAGTGTTTTGACTGAGTGGATGTTGGAGTAGAACCTGTGTACAGTAAACGCGTGTTCGCACTTTTACTTTGAAGGGTAACAGGAAGTGTTCGTTTTTTTTGTTTTCTCCACAAAACAAAAATAAATTTTCACCTCCATCAGCGTCGCTCAGACACGTCAGGAGAGAAAATAGAGCAGGGAGGAGTAAACCAGCTCGAGACGTCTGTAAACATTTAGAAGACATGTCTCAAAGAACGATATGATTTAATTCGACTTTCTCACATTGGAATTCTGACCAGTCAAAATTCATCCCTAGACATGAGAAATATTCGGAACCAAAGCTCTGCGTTACCTTGGTAACGGATACGAACCCTTGTGCCTCTGACAGCGTTAGTGACAGTGAATGACTCTGTTTGTCATCAGTGTCTGGACCAATCACAGCTCAGTACAGGTGAGCGCTGCTGCTTCACGTGCTGAGTGACGACACATCGATTAGAGGCGATCGATCGACTGCTTGATGACGTGTGAGCGATGGAGACCTGGGGATGAGGCTGCAGCAGTGTGGCTCCCTCTGGTGGAGAGGTGGAGTCATGTACAACATCACCTACTGGAGCAACGTGTACTTTTTCTCCTGATACTTCAGATACTGCAGTACTTTGTCCTCCGGACGTGGGTGAGACACAGTATCCAGTACTTCATCATTTCTGTGATGCATCACTAAGAAATGAAGTTCTGTTCAGATACTCCCCCCTCCCTCCTCCCCCCTCCCTCTCGCTCCTCCCGCGTCTCAGTGATCTTCAGCTCCGCTCGGAGTCATGAGGTAGGCACCGACCGCTCCTTCTCTTTCTGTCTCTGTCGCTGATTTAAGGAATCGGGTCATCCCGGAACCGGGTCTTTTAGCCGGGTCCGTATCGGGTCTTGCGGCCTCTCTCGGCCGGTCCGGTTCGGCCCGGATTTGCTGCTAAACGCTGCGCATAAAGACAAAAGGAGTCCGATTGATAAGCGGGTGTCAGACGGGAGGAGGTCGATGAGTCCGGATCTTACAGGTCAGATTCCAGCTGTGAACCCGGTTCTACGCGCAGAGCTGCGGGTTCGTCACGTTTTCATCTGTCACACCACTGATGCGGGGTGGGGGGGGCTGCGTTTTCTCCTTCATGCGGGCGGAGGACGGAGGATGAAAGATGGAGGATGGAGGGTGGAGGAGCTGGTGAATCACAGATGTCATCAGAAAAGCAGCAGAGGTCAAATGTTCTGTCGAGGTTCTGGTTTGTGCAGGTTTTCAGATTCTGGATCAGACTGGTTAGAGTCCTGCTGTGTGTGTGTGTGTGTGTGTGTGTGAGACGATGCTTTTCTTCCTGTTGTCTCCGTGTGGGGATCTCAGTAAAACGACGTTTGCTTCATGCACTTTATGCTGCAGGAGCCTGCAGCTTATTAAAAAACCCATTTCTCTGAGTGAGACCAGAACAAGCTCACGTCTCAGGACCTACACGTTCTGAACCTCTAACACCGCGTGAGGAGAGCAGAGTTCTCATGTTCTGTTGTCGTCCAGTTGTCTCCATTCTCCAAAACACAGGAAGAACAGGGAACGCACGTCTTCTCTCTGCAGGCACCTCCACGTGTCCCGTGTAGAACCTCCGGTTTTTTCATGCACTAGAAGAAACCAGCTGCTGAATGTTTGTTGAGTATTTCTATCAAGAACCATTCAGTGAGCAGAACACCGTAGGAACCAGCATCTCGGTTCCTACGGTGCAGCTCGCTCTATTCGCCCGTGACTAATCATGGTACCAGAATGTGATGGAAAGGGACCGTGACACACTGACCGTGGACCCAGAGCACAGAGCACCTCTCTGAACCAGACTGGGACAGTCTCCTATTGGTCGTTTTGGGTCATGTGGTGGTTTGTCGCTTGTGTTGTTTGGTTGGTTCAGCTCGTGTCTGCTGCGAGATGCTAGTTTGTCCTGGTCAGTTATGATTCGGACCCGGTACCTTGTGGTGAAAGGCTGGGACCGACATCGTCGTATTTACGTTGGACAGGAAGTGGGGGCTGACTCACTGTGTGCGTCGTCAGCGTGCTGGGCTCGCGGGTGGATGCACTTCACAGAAGGTCTCAGCTGATTCTGAGCAGAGAAAGACGCCAGGTTACGTTTTGGTCCAGCAGCTGTGTGTCATATTCAGCAGAAACCTTTTTACCAAAAGCATCAAACAAACCTTTTAGTTTGAGCAGTAAAAGCTGCACAGTTCACTGAGGCAGCACCAGGAAACTGGGTCAGATACTCTGACGTCTCCGTCAGCTTCCAGCAGCAGACGTGAAGACCTGGTCCAGAGTCACGTTACAGGATGAAGATGGTTCAACACGGAGAGGAGGAAACACCATATTCTCCTCCTCCTCCTCCTCGGCCTAAAGGATGCTGTTGCCGCAGTAACCAGACGGTCTCCGAGGGGAGGGGGGCTGCAGGGTGGGGAGTAGGATGTGGGGGAGGAGCAGGTGGTGGAAGTGATCAAAACAGTCTTTGTTCAGACACACAACACTTTAACACGGCCACACCCAGGTGGGGGGGCCGGGGGGGTGGGGATGGAGCGGGACATTTCCCTCACATCCTTCAGAATCATATTGTGGACCTGGTTTTTCCTACAGTCCAGGACCGGATGAATGTGGACTGTGGACCCCCCAGCTCACTCTTTGATCTTCCTGTTTCATCTCGTCGCTTCATATTGGGGTCACACACGGTGTTCCCATAGTAACTGCATCATTAACTGGCTCCGTTAGCGCTCGTTAAGTCTCTCGCTCCGATTCGTTATCCTCCTGGGAGCTGCACGCTATCCTACCCAGGATGCTTTGCTGCAGCAGCGTGTGTGTGTGTGAGATGGCAGGGAGGCAGTAAGAGCCAAATGTGTTCAAATGTGTCACCATGGCGATGGTGGGGGTGGGGGCCTGTTACCTAGGTAACGCAGAACATGGATATACCAGAGGTATTTGATGGCAAAACTGAAAACACTCACTTATTTGGGCATCTATACTTACGAGGACCGTCTGGACTGAGCTCCTCTGATCTGGATTTTAGTCTGAAGCCTTGAACAGAACTGAAGCTTCTGTGAGCAGAACCTGTGTTTATGACAATCGGGGTCCGGTTCTTGGCTCATGTGTTTCTGTAGTGAGGTACTGAATTGTGCTCAGATTGACCCTGGACCGGTGTCCTCCGGTGGTGGTGGACCTTTGGTTACGTTGGAGGATTAAACCAGAACCAGCATGTCTCTCTGATCTGTGAGGACTCGGACCTGTAGCTGCTCTGTGATCACTGTGGAGGCTGGAGCTTGTTTCATTCAGGACGGAATCACTGGATCAGTATCAGAAACCGTGTGACCAGAACAATTGGACCCACTGGTGTGGAGTTTGAGCTGTGATATTATAGTCTGGTTCAGTGACTCAGGTCTCTGCAGTCCAGAAACCTGAGACCACAATTCAATAAAATCCTCATCAATAGATTCTGGAGTCAGACCTGCAGCCCCATCCTCCTCCTCCTCCTCCTCCTCCTCCTGCCCACAATCCCCTGCGGGGTCACCACCTCATATTTACTGCAGCTGTGACATTTGCTGCACCGAGTCCAGATCTGCTGAGCTGAGCACAAACCTGCGGTGGAGACAGCTTCACGTGCACACATCCCCCTGTGTGAAGGTCACAGACTGAGCATGTGCAGCTCTGACCCCAAACCAGCGGCCGGTGTCACAGAGTATTTATCTGTTAGTTCAGCAGGGATGGAGCCAGAAACATTTAAAAGCAGAACAGTGAGCGGAAAATCTGACGTTCTCCGACGAGCGGAGGCTGGAAACAGCCGGAGGAGAAACTTAGATAACATGTTATCTAACAGAGTGAGTGTCAGCGAGCTTCCTGTTCGATCCGGATGATTACAGCAGGAGGACCTTGTTTGGTCCAGGAAACAGAGCTTTTACTGTGAAGTGCCGATTCTGGTTATCTGGTCTGGTTCTGTGACACTCACCACCGCTTCCTGTGTGCTCTCCTGCAGGGGGCGCTGCAGAGTTTGAAGATGGCCAACGCAGTGTCTTCCTACGACCAGCTGGCCCATCAGGTGGAGGTTCTCCGTAAGGAGAACTCCCACCTGAGGAGGGAGCTGGAGGACAACTCCAACCACCTGTCTAAACTGGAGACGGAGACCACCGGCATGAAGGTCAGTGTGGAAACATGCACGGCTCAGGTTCAAAGGATTTAAATATAGATCTCTCTAAGGGAAAGATGTCGCTCTTTGATTTTTGTGACATGCTCTTCATCTAAAATCAACAAAAAAAAGAGAGAGAGAGCGAGAGCGGCCGATCGAATCAGGTTAAAGCTGCAGAACATAAATCCCATCAGCTGCACACACACACAGACACACACGTGACACACACAGACTCCCACTCACGTGTCCAGATGCTGAGAGCAGCTGGATGATGTGATTGAGCTCGGCGTGTTTGATCAGAATCGGGACCTCAGGCAGGTTCTGACAGGTGAGTCGTTTTCTGAAGGTTTCATCACTTTTCTCTTCAGACTGGGACGAGTGCAGTTAGTTTCACTTCTCCTGATCATGAGGGGGATGAGAACGACAGTCAGGTTTTATTCTGCAGAAACTTTTGACCCGGGATTACTGTCTGCTCTAATCTTTGTGCCACAGCTAAAGATAAATGTCAGTTCACTCTAACATCGGTCAGCTTGGTGACGTCGGATTTGTTCAGTAGGAAATTATTTTTCAAACATCGTTTGATCAGACAACACGAACTCATCAGGATCCTGTGCAGTGTTCATCAGACCAGAACTTTCAGACTGTGGCTCTTCTGATTTCTGCCTCTGTAAACATGAGGTTTCATAAAGCGAGCGCGGTTCTGGTACCTGAGCTACACTCGCGTGTGCACTAACTGTCCCTCGTCTTCCATGTAGGAGGTGTTGAAGCAGCTGCAGAGTAAGCTGGAGCAGGAGGCGGGAACTCTGGCCTCATCAGGGAGGAGCGACGTGCTGCACCAACTCAAAGGTCTGGTTCTGTTCTGTCACTAATGAGATGTTCGTAATGTCCCTTTAAAGTCCAGTGTGGCTGATTCTGCCCAGCTCGCCCGGAGCAGCCGACAGACTCCATTGTTAATCGATTGGCTGCAGCTGGCTGTGCCTCGTTATGACTCGTCCAATTAAACAGAGCTGTTTGTAGAAGTCCGTCTCTGAGAGGACGAAGAATCTGAAAATAAATGTCCCGCTCTGACTCGGCTGATAAACGATCCGTCTTCTTTCCTCAGAGCTCCACATGGACCTCACCAACTACTACGAACTCAAACACCAACCTCATAATCTCCGGCTGCTGACCGACACTCTGGGGGGGGGGGGGCCCGGTGGCGTCAGAGGATCCGAGTTAGAGGACCGCCTGGCTCTGCCTCCTTCATCGTGCTCCACCTCCTCATCGGTGGCGCCAGTGAGCAGAGCCAGGAGTCCACTCAGACCTTCATCTCGTCAGAGCGCAGCATCTGGGGGGGAGGCCGCCACCATCATGCTGCCACATCACTTCCTGGACGGAGCTCCGCCCAAAACGGCTGTGATCAGTGGAGCCGACGGACGACTGAGCGACCATCACCTGGAGGAGCTGTACAAGGAGAGGTGAGCTCTCAGGATCAGTCCTGCTGATGACATCAGGACAGAAGAACATAATGCTTTCAGACGGTGGTGGAGACCAAAAGCAGAGCTAAAAGAAGAATATGGGACTCACAGTCACCAGATGCAGCGTTCCACACGTGTTTCTGTGTGAAGGAAGCTGTAGAGTTACAGGATTAATGTTGAACCAGGTTCATGCAGAGTTTATACAGCAGCTGGTTCAAAAGTTGGTGACGAGGGGTTTGTGTACGAGGAGCCGAATGGCTAATGTGTTGGTGTCACCGTCTGCAGGAACCTTCTGCTGGGGGAGATCGATCGGGAGGAGAGGGAGCGCTGCTGGTACTTCAGCCAGCTGGAGGCTCTGTCACAGAAACTGACCCAGCTTCCTCGGATCGACACGGTGAGGACAAACAGACAACATGACTGTTGATGAAGCGACATCAGACCCGTGTCTTTGTGGACTCTCACCTCTCTGTGTCTCTTGTAGTTTTCCCTGCAGATGGATCTGATCCGGCAGCAGCTGGAGTTTGAAGCTCAGCAGGTTCGATCCGTGATGGAGGAACGGTTCGGCACCAGCGACGAGATGGTCCAGAGGACACAGGTGAGACATTTACACCTCGAACTGTCTCGTTTATTAGCAGTGAAGGAACAACCGAGTGACCTTTAATGCTTCTACAGCTTCAGTCACAGTTTGTCAAAAGATTCTCAGTTCTTCTGAAGAAACACAGCAGCTTAAGACTCAGAAAGTTTCTCATGAAATGACCTCCGGTGGATTTTTTCTCTTTACCTCTGAGCACAGGTGAAAAGCATCACGAAGACACAAAACTAGACACAGATGAACAACAAAAATCCTGAGCTCTCACTGTGCGCTGCCCCCGTTTTTGACACAGTTATAATGCTAATTTCACGTAGCCTGTTAATGGACAATCCTATTATACGTTAGCATTGAGCTAGCAACATTTTAGACTCTAACTTGTTTCACTGTTCCACAATATGACAAGTTCCAGGAAATCAAATTATATACACATAAAAAGCTACGTTAACTGTAGGTAAAATGAATATAAATATATATATATAAATGGTGTGCAGAATCTTACATTTCAAAATAAACAGGTGAAAATATATTAATTTATTGATTTTGTTGAGCTTCTGGTGGAAACAGTCTGACCTGTGGGAGTGTGTGTGTGTGTGTGTGTTTGTTGTAGATGCGTGTAGCTCGACTGGAGCAGCTGGAGAAGGAGCTGCAGGAGACCCGAGGGAGTCAGGAGATCCAGCTACAGGTCAGACATACTGTACACACACACACACACACACACTCACAGTGTGAGTAAAATCATTTCAAACAGGTAAAAATAAACGATAAAAAAGATAATCACTGGATGTAGACACAGTTATAGAGACGTTATAGTTTACATGATGTAATAAATACTGGATCTGCAGCAGCCAAAAAAGGATTAAAGTCCGGACCACGCAGGTCCTGGAGGAAGCTGGAAACTGATGGTTTTATATAGATCCTGACCTGAGGCTGGATTATTAGGTAATAAAGCAGCACTTGGCTTTTTTGCAGCTGCCTGACGTTCATGTCCTCAGTGTGGACTGATTCTCGATGGAAATAAAGAATTCTGCGTGTAGAACATCCCTCTTGTTATTAAACCGTCCTGTCAGTGGTTCACTGCAGTCGCTCCCAGTCCAGCTCCACCTGACACAGAGACACTGAGCCTTCATAGGCCCAGATCCAGAACCCTGCATACAGAGGCTCGGTGAAGTTGGAGGTGAAGGTGTGGAGGTGGACCAAGGTGTCTTGAGAGACGCAGTAGAAAGACAGAGTTCCTGCAGGCCAGTCCAGGTAAACGGCGACTCTGTGGGTGAAGGGTTCAGGCGAGGAGGAGCTGAACCTGCGGTTGTTGTAGCACGGCGTGTAGCTTCCCTCCGAGCACTCCAGGCTCCAAGACCGCTCGTTGTGTCCCAGCAGGCAGCTCAGCGCATCTCCTCTGGAGATGCTATTGTACGCCACGCCGATGTCGGCACCGCCCCTCCACTCCACCTCCCAGTACACCGGGTCCAGCAGCCCCTCTCTGCACAGGACCTGAGGGCAGCGCTCAAACCTGTCCGGGTGGTCCGAGGGCAGATGGTCTGACCAAACGCGGGTCGCCGCCCTGTTGCCGTTGCTCAGTAGGAGCTCTGAGTTGGCAGTGTTTGGGTCAAAGGTCAAATAAGTGGCAACTGGGGGAGGACAAGAATCCAGAATCAAAAACGGTTTAAACTACGGATGAATCATGTTTTTTGTGAGTTAGTTGATGGATTAAACGGCGGAGAAAGGAAAATCTGATCTTACAATCCTTCGGTGACCACAGGCCTCCTCCTGGCTGAGCCCTGCAACAACACAGTCTTAAGATGAGATCACAGTCAACTTTATTGTCCTTACACATGTACAAGTACCGGCCAACGACATGCCCTGTACGAGGCGTTACCACAGAACCTTCTGGTCGTGGCTCTCACCTCATGTCGGTGGCGTGTGTCAGACTAAAGACGCCGGTCTCAGAGGAATCCCAGGGAAGAGTCTGTGGAGGTCGAGCTTCTTCCTCCACGCGTATCCTCTCGTCATCTGCTGATTACACAGGGATTTAGAGACTAAACCAAGACCCCCGCCCCCCGGGCCTACCTGGATCCACTCTGCTGTCACCTGTTCGGTCCGTCCCTTCTTCGCTGTTGCTCTTTGTCTTAGTGTCGCGTGTTTCCTCCACCAGCTCTGGGACGTCCGGTTCTTCAGCTCTCTTACAGGGTTCTTCATTTCTTTCAGCACAGAGGACTTTTATTTTGAAGGCGTCTTCGTTGCTGTCTTTCTCCTTTGGAGGACTGATTCTGAGTACACTGAGGAGGTCTTCTTTAAAGTGACTGAAGTCCTCTTTGAGAAGCGTCAGGGGGCTGATGGTGCTTTTCTGATTTGTCTTGAGAGAATCCTGAACTTTCACGTCTTGATCGTCGTCTTGTTCACGTTCGTCAGAGTCTCTGTGGTTGTTTTCATTGTCGTCTGACACATTTAGATCCACTTCTCTGTCTTCGTACTGCTCTGGGTCCCGTTGTTCCTCTTTCCTTTCTGAAAGCATGTTTCTAACTTCCTGACTGTCCTCTGGTTTTTCGGGGGGTCTTAAAGGTTTTGGGTCTCTCCTGAACAGGTTCTTTAAAAAGTCCCGGGGTCCACCGGTGCTCGATGTGCACATCATCTCCTCACTTGTCTCAGCTCTCTCCTCCGACACGTGTAGGGTCAGTTCACGGTCGCCTGGCGTCCCGTCTTTCTCCGCGTCAGCGTTCTGCTCCGTTTGCTCCAGGTGCTCACAGTCCAGATGAGCCTCTTTGTTTTCTGAGAGCATGATTTTAACTTCTTGCTCTCTCCTTAACAGATTCTTAAAAAAGTCTTTGGGCCTGCCTGTGTTTGACGAGCACATCGTCTCCTCTGAAACATTTTCCTGTCCACTGTCCTCTGGTCGTTTTATTCTGTCTATAATGGTTGTTTTCTCAGCACCGTGATTTTCTTTGTTCTGCTCTGGGAGGTTTTGCTGAAAACCACAGTCCCCTTGTTCCTCTTTTCTTCCTGAAAGCATGTTTTTCACTTCCTGCCTGTCCTCTGGTTTTAAAGGTCTGTCCCACAAAATGCTCTTTAAAGGTTTTGGGTCTCTCCCGAATGAATCATCAGTTCTTTCAGTTTGCAGGACTTTTATTCTGAAGGAGTCTTCTTTGTTGTCTTTCTCCTTTGAAAGACTGACCCTTAGGACGTTAGAGAGGTCGTCTTTGAGAAGACTCAAACGGTTCATCAGAACCACCGATTTCTCTGCTGTCTGACTCGTTTTAGTCTCTGCACGCGCCACGTCTTTGTCCATGGACGAGCTGACACTGAGCTGAGTCGAGTCACATGTCAGAAGACTTGATGTACCGATGGTGGGTTTGTTCTCAGTTTGAGTTGATGGACGGCTCTGTCCCGGGACTTTGAACCAGTCCTCTGTCAGTAGACTCAGAAGGCCGATCGTCCTACTCTCCCTCGGATCCGTCTGGTCCGATTCACTGGCTAAGTCGTGCTCCTGGTCCTTTACAGTCAAAGCTGATTTTGCCTCAGGGGGTTTCTGATTATCAGAACTCGATGTTTGGCATGAAGAACCAGTTGCCCTGCCTGTTGTCTCCTCGGTGGTGTCCTCTGACCCATTAGCATGTGGTTCGCTGTCTTCTGGTGGACTCGTGTTGTTATTCATTTCCTCAGGACTCCGTGTCTCCCTCTCGTTCTGCTCCGGGAGGTTTCGCTGCTCTTTCTTAAAGAGTTTGTGGGTTCGTTCAACACTTTGAACTCTCTTTAAATCGTCCTTTTTGTCTTTATCCTTTGAAAGGCCAATTCTGAAGACACTGGAGAGGTCGTCTTTGAACTGATTGAAGTCCTCTTTGAAAAGGCTCAGCGCGTTCTCTGCCCTCTGACTTTGAAGATCTTCACACTTCACGTCTTCATGCTCCGTCTTCGCTCCTTTGCCCTTAAACACTTTCATTAAGTCGTCTTTGAGGAGCGTCAGAGGGTGGAGCGTCCTTTTCTCCATGTCTCCTTTCACGTGTCCTTCGTCAGATTTACTGGGACAGATTTCAGACTGGTCCTGCTCATTTTCCTGTGGAGGTTCTTCTCCAGGATTCTTCTTCGCCAGCATCATTTGTTCCACTGTTTCACTTGAGCGTTGTTGTGAAGCCATGTTTCACAGCTCGTTGCCTTCTGGAGACACAGTTAATATGTGGGATTAGCATTTCACCACCAAAGAGAAACATCACTCAGTCTCTTTCTGACCTGGGTTCTGTCTTTGGAGAAGTTCATGTTACTTCACAGCCAATAAGATGTATTGATCTCTGCTTGTATAATATTTGAAAGATCGGTTCCTCGGCAGGGTGAAGCAGTGTTTGTTGGTTATTCTTAGAGTGACACAGAGTGAAGTAATGAGGCACAGGTTCAGGCTTGTTGTCAGTTAGTCTGGTTCCAGTTCATTCAGATACTTACAGCTGTTTTTCCTTTCACCCAGTTTCTCCCTCAGATACAGTGGAACGTAAAATCCAACCCGTACCATCCATCAGACAGACCAGAGAGCATTTGCTGTGATCTCTGCGTCTCTGTCTGAAACGACTCAGCCCTCGAACTTCATGTGTCTGGTTCGACCAGTTTGTCTCCATATTTTACTCGGAGGAGGTGATTGGCTGCTTCTCTGAGTCTCCAGCTGCTCGTCACTTCTTTCAGGGGTTAGGCTTAAAGTCAGAGCGTCGCTGGTTAAAAACAACACGACTGACACCGCTGAACCAGCTGGCTCTGGTTTTATCTCTGCTGAAGAGAATTTCAAAATGTTACAGCAGCAAAAGTCTGATGCTCAGAATAAGAAAAAGCACATAGAGTTAGGAGACATCAGCCCAGCCAATCACAGGTTCATTCATTTAAAGTGGCTCAGCGTGAGAAATAACATTTTCTGTCAGAGCTTTAGTTTAGTTTTGGTGCGTGTGCCGTGATTCAAACTGCCCAGTTTTATCCTACTTACAACGAATTATCAGATGATCAGCGTCAGCGCGGTGAGTGTTCCAGGGACAGAAACACAACGTGTGTCATCCGCGTAGAAATAGAAGAGGGACAATACAGGACATGTGTTGTTAGCGAGCTTATATTCAAAGGTTGAGGGAGGTGCAGCTTAGATCACATTGTCTGCTCTTGGAGACAGTTTTTTAATCAGGACTTGGGAGCTCGGGCATATCTGACAACTTCAAGTCCTAAAACCGTCGCACCAGCAGTTCAGATGAGCTGAATTAAGAGGCTCCAGCTGTGGAAGCTGTCACAAACAGTATCAGGCAGAATTACTTAGGAAAAGTCTAGGTTTTTACCACTGTAACTAGAACGGTCTCCAAATGAAACCGTTTTCACTGCAGTATGACCAGAGTCGTCCTCCCTGTCTGTCTCTCTCTCAGCGTTGCTATGCAGAGAAACCAGCTTTTTTTTCCACTGGCATGAGCTGTGCAGGGATTGGCTGTCTCCAGGCTGCAGGGTTGGCACCGAGTCTGCTCGTCCTTTCTCTGCTCCGCTTCCCTCTGAGAATAGCAAGCAGAGACAGCGGAGACATGAAAACATCTCTGTCAGAGAGGAGAATACGAGCATCGCTTCCCCCAATATACAAAAAAACACATCCAGTTTTGTGTCCATATGTGAACGAGGGACAGTTGCTTAAAATGGACCTCAAACCCACGACAGACAGGCCTGTGACCCAAACAGCACAGAGAGGCTGTTAGCTGCTACAAGAAGTGTTTGTAAGCTGTGATGTCTGCCGTTGGCTCATCGTTGATGGTCGTTAATCAGACATCAGGAGGAGAAGAGGAGCTCAGAGGGGGTTCGTGGATGTAGTGAAGCAGGACGTGTAACAGCAGGATGTAGGCACAGAGGGAGGTGGAGGGAGATGATCCACTGTGGAGACTCATACAGGGAGAAACAGTCAAATCTTTACTTACGACGATAATCGTCAAACAACAAAGTGCATATTTATTATTTATTGTGTCACGTCCTGAGGCCGTGTGGCCGCAGCAGGTCTGTCCTCGTCTCTGTCGTCATCATCCAGCTGGTTGTGTTTGGATCAGAACCCAACGCGAGGGGGAAGAAGAATTCACGTTTCCTTTGTTAATAGTAGGAAACCTCATTTGGATTCAGGGAGTGAAATCCTCTGAGAGTGGAATAAAAGGTTTCATCCCCCCTTCTCCATCCCGTTGCCGTGGTAACGCCTCAGGGTGTGATGTGTGTGTTGTAGCGCGTGTGAAGTGTCTGCAGACAAAGAGCTGAGTGTGTGTGTGTGTGAATGTTTTACAGATGGTTTCTGTTTCCAAAGATCTGTGAGAAGATACCGATGGAGCGAGGATGTTCCAGTGTTTTAGTGCTGAGCGATTAAAAAATATGTTTATTTTAAGAGTGTAAAAACATCTAGTGTCGTGCTGGATTTGGACTCTGTGTCCTCTCAATCATGTGGGTTTTTATTACAATAAGAATAATAGAAGCAAGAAAATAATGAATTAGGAACATGTCCAGCTCTGGTTTATTCACCACAGGGACATGACAAAGGATGAGAAGTAAGGATCACAGACACTGCAGCTGTAAGACAACAGCTCAGTTTGCTCTCGTCATAATAAACTGATATTTTATATTCCTCCATATATCCAGCTGACTGGAGCGGACAAGCCTCCTGCTGGAGAACCTGAGAACAACACGTCAGCAGCAGCAGCGGGAACAGAAGCTCCTGCAGACGGAGGCAGCAAGGTAACAACAACAACAACAAGAGTCTGTTCACACAGCAGCTGGAGGCACGACAGGAGTCTGTGTCAGTAACATCCAGGAAGATGAACCAGAGAAAAACCTGTGAACCTGTCAAGAATCAGGAGGTTAAGATGAATGAGCAGTGACGGTTCTGGAAAAGGGAACTGACCCTTTTTTCCCTCCTCAGATGGAGATGGTGTTCTGGATGCTCTCCATGCTCGCCAATAGAGACAAGGAGGAGATGTCCCGCACTCTGTTGGCCCTGTCCAGCTCTCAGGACAGCTGCATCGTCATGAGAAAGTCCGGCTGTGTCCCCCTGCTGGTTCAGATCCTGCACGAAGCTCCAGGAGATGGAGCTGGTTCTGGGGAGACGGCCCAGGGGAGCTGCAGCCGGGAGGCCAAATCCAGAGCCAGTGCTGCTCTCCACAACATTATCTACTCTCAGCAGGACGAGGGTCAGGCCCGTCGGGAGATGAGGGTGCTGCACATGCTGGAGCAGATCCGGACCTACTGTGACAGTGGCTGGGACTGGATCGAGAGCCACGCCGGGACACCCTCACTCGGAGGAACCAGAACCACCGGTGAGTTTTTGGGCTAATCAGCCCGACTGCTGCTGGGTTCAGTCACCACAGACCCGCTCAGCGGCTACTGGACCTGGTGTGATTTGGTTCCTGCATCAATTCTTCTTTTTGTCGCTTGTCTTCAACCAGTAAGAGGATTTCTTACAGGTTGTTCTCTTACAGACATCCCTGAACCTGTGGACCCTCAGATCTGTCAGGCCATGTGTGCCATCATGAAGCTGTCCTTTGAGGAGGAATACAGACGGGCCATGAATGAATTAGGTTTGCTAACACACGTCTCACTGACCACATCCAGGAGGTTCAGTTACTGACAGCTTCATGTCGTCTTTCAGGTGGTCTGCAGGTGGTGGCTGACCTGATCCACCTGGACCAGGACATGTATGGCATGCAGAACGACCCCATCAACATGGCACTACGGCGCTACGCAGGGATGGCTCTGACTAACCTCACCTTCGGGGACGTCGTCAACAAGGTACAGACCGAGCAGGAGCTGTGGCGGTTTCATCAGTCCTGCCGGGACAATTTAAACTGTAGACTAACCCACCTGCTGCCTGCGGACCTGCATCCAGACACAACACAAAACATCGAATTTATTGATGTATGGTAATAAACGAGAAGTGCTGGAGTCAAAGTAACAGTAGACATACAAAGCCTTCAAAATATTACTCAAAGGACGAAAATGTTCCCATCGCATCCTTTAAAAGGAGGGATTGACTCCTGGTGGTATCAACAGATCCAGCATGTTGTTGGTGAATTTTAGAACTGGCAGCATTTATATCTACAGGAGTCATTTTGCAGGTTTGTTAAAGAAAAACTGATTTGTTGCTTAGTGTAAATTCACATATAGACATCCAATGAGACTCCAGCTCTAACAATTACGCTGCTCACTGACCCGGTGCTGTTGGTCCACCTCTAGGCCACTCTGTGTTCAAAGAAGAGCTGCCTCCAGGCTCTGGTGGCCCAGCTGGCCTCGGACAGTGAGGAGCTTCATCAGGTGGTCTCCAGCATCCTGAGGAACCTGTCCTGGAGGGCCGACATCAGCAGCAAGAGAGTCCTCAGAGACATTGGCTGTGTGTCGGCACTGATGACCTGCGCCCTGCAGGCCACTAAGGTACTAGCAACACACACAGAGCATGTACGACGCTAACCGAGATAGCATGCAGATGAAATCCACTCGCTAAGAATTTCTGCCTTTGAGAAGTGCAGGACAGCACAGATCTATGAGCAGCTCTTAATGTCTTGTTGGATCCTTGCATACATCGAACTATGTGATCAACACGTCATTATAGACGACATGTATTTGAACTTTCCCTTTTTGTAAAAACAGAACATCACTGGCTTCAGTTATTTTAAAAAATGGAAAAAGAGGATGAAGTCAGGAATAAGATGTTACAGATCACAGGATTTTCTATAAGAAAGAGAGCTGTGTGACCTGTTGTAATAATAATCTGAAGACACAGCCAGTACCCGGTTAGCTTAGCTTAGCATAAAGCATAAAAACAGGTATCCACCTCATTTGGTTCTGTCCAAAGGCAACAAAACTAACTACCAGCACCTCTAAAGTTTTAAACATAAAACTCATATTATACCGAACACCCACATGAACACAGCTGTTGATCAGCGTCATTTGTTCAGTCTGCACAGAAAGTGTGAGTGTGTACAGCGGCCTGGTAGCTCAATGGGTTAAGCATCAGACTGGAGTGTCGAAGGTCGCAGGTTCGAACCCCGTCTGACTCCTAATCCATCCCCTACCAGGTGTGTCCCTGAGCCAGACACCCAGCGCTAGCTCCCTGTAAGTCGCTTTGGATAAAAGCGTCTGCCAAGTAAAGTAAAGTAAAGTACTAAGGATATTGAAGCTGCACTTTTTGTGCAAATGAAATAAACAAACAAATGAGCATTTTCCCTTTTCTTTAAAGGCCAAATCAAAGTTTAAAAGTTTTAACTCCTCAACTACTGATCCCATTTACAATTTAGCTGTTTTACACTTTACTTTAATTTTAAACACAGATGAGGCGGAAGAAAATCTGTTTTTGTTTGCTGGTTTTCCAGGAGTCCACCTTGAAGAGCCTCCTGAGCGCTTTGTGGAACTTGTCGGCTCACAGTATCGACAACAAGGTGGCGATCTGTTCGGTGGATGGTGCTCTGGGCTTCCTGGTCAGTACGCTGACGTACCGATGCCAGACCAACTCACTCGCAATCATCGAAAGTGGAGGAGGGATCCTCAGAAATGTGTCAAGTCTGGTCGCCACGCGAGAAGATTACAGGTGGATTTCACTCACAACACACAGTTTAGAAAAAATCATCAAAAAATGATCAAACATGAATAATCAAATGAAAGGCTTCGAACTGATTTTCTTAGAAATCTTAGGAAATTACCAACATGCTTTGGAAAACAGTGCTGGAAAATATCTGATCAAATTTACTGGCATGTTCCATTAACCAACAGTAGCTTCAGTAAGTAATAATTAGGTTCAGACGGACATAGTTTTTTAAATGTCTTTTGCATTATTTGTTCTTAGGCAAATCCTCAGGGACCACAACTGCCTCCAGACTCTTCTGCAGCACCTGCGCTCTCACAGTCTGACCATAGTGAGCAATGCCTGCGGGACCCTATGGAACCTTTCAGCCCGAAGTACAAAAGATCAGGAGCTGCTGTGGGACCTCGGAGCAGTTAGTATGCTGCGTAACCTTATACACTCCAAGCACAAGATGATAGCCATGGGCAGTGCCGCAGCTTTAAGGAACCTCCTCACTAACAGACCATTGAAATATAAGGATACTGCAGTCATATCCCCTGGGTCTTGCATGCCCTCGCTTTACATGAGGAAACAGAAGGCTCTGGAGGCAGAGCTGGATGCCAAACACCTAGCAGAGACCTTTGACACCCTTGAGAAACAGAGCCCCAAGCACCTAACTCTCAACAAGCCACTGCGGCATATTGAGAGTTTGGCAAAGGATTATGCATCTGATTCTGGTTGTTTTGATGATGATGAGGGCCCCAACATCTCCAGCAGCCTGGACACTGGGAGTTTTTCTATGCTCTCCGCGTTTCTCACAAATTCCAACTTCCTTCAAAAGCAGCCACGTAAAAGGGACAGCGAACCAGAGAGAGACATAGAGCCACCCCAGATGGTTGAGAAGAGACATGCACCCACTGAGGATGTAGTATCTGCTGCTGCAGAGAAGCTAGCTATAAAAATCACCAACACTGTTGCCAAGATAGACAGGTTAGTGGAAGACATCACCATGCATACATCCTCTGAAGATAGTTTGAGCCTCAGCTCTGAAGACCACCTCGCAGACTGGCCTTATGGACTGGATGATCTCAACGAAGCTCGAGCAAAATCATGCTCCCCTTGTCGTCTTTCAGATACAAGCAGTTTGGCCCACAGAGAACGACTCAGTAGAGCCCATGCCCTCTTACGCCTCAAAACTGCCCACACAAGTGTATCAACAGACAGCCTAAACAGCGGCAGCACCAGTGATGGGTACTGTGGCAGCAAAGATCAGATGCAACCTGCTCCAAGAGCCTTCATGGTGCAGCAACGACCCAACCAGCTTGATCTGAAGGTGGCTCATCAAGAGTACCTTAAGGGAGGAGCTGCTGTCCTGAATCAGACTAACCAGCAAGATATCCCAGAGAGAGACTTTGTGGATAACAAAGAGGTAAAAACCCTAGAGCTAACCAATACAGACGCAGAAAAGAACCAGGACCAACCTCTGCAGACACCTGTCAGTGTATCCACTAAAGTTTCCTCCGATGTCAGTATGACTTCAATTAAACTTTCACCTTCCTATCAACAAGTACCACTCATTCAGAGCGTGGCCAAGTTTGGTGTAGCAAAGACAGCTATTAATGTCCAGGCTGCCCAAGCAATGAGGAGGCAAGCATGGGTACCTACTGTGATGACCGGGGGAAGTATTACAAAGTTTTCTCCAATGACATCCACTAGAAGCCCCACCATTGGTACATTGGAGACAGTCCAGAAGTACTCTGTGGAAAACACCCCCATCTGCTTCTCCCGCTGCAGTTCACTGTCCTCACTCTCTTCTGGTGATGGCGCACTGGATGGACATAGTGAAAATGAACTGGAAAGTGACTCGTCATTAGAAATAATTGAAGTAGAGGATGGAGAAGTGGTGAAGAGAGCCGAAGAAGATGAAACCTTGGTTGATCTGAGTGACAGCCAGCTGCTAGTGACAGATTCAAAAACCTTGCCCAGCAAAGACACAGAGCCCATTGAGATCCCATGTTCTGCTAAAAGAGAAAAGGTATTCCTCAGAGGAGCTTCGCCAGCCATACTTGAAGACCGATCTCCATCTAGCTCATCTGAGAACTACATTCATGAGACACCTCTGGTAATGAGTCGCTGTAGCTCAGTCAGTTCTCTGGGCAGCTTTGAGTCTCCTTCTATTGCTAGTTCAATCCAAAGTGATCCGTGCAGTGAAATGATTGATGGAACAATAAGCCCAAGTGATCTTCCTGACAGCCCAGGGCAAACTATGCCCCCTAGTCGCAGTAAAACTCCATGTTGTGTTGAGTCAAATGGACCAGAAATGCAAGCTACAGGAATAGCTGGCCAGTGGGAAAACAGCGTGCGAAAATTCATGGAGATTGCAGACTCAAAGGAAAGGTTCAATCTTCCTCCTGATCTGGACACTATGATCTATTTCACAGTTGAAAAGCCTACTGAGAACTTCTCTTGTGCTTCAAGCTTAAGTGCTCTGCCTCTTCATGAACACTACATACAGAAAGATGTGGAGCTCAAATTGACCCCTCTACTACAGCAAAATGACAAAAATCTCCCTTTCCCTGACGAGGATGAGGAAGGATTCGACCACGGAGAGAGATATAGTGAGGGCAACTCAGATGATGACATAGAAATCTTAAAGGAATGCATCAACTCAGCAATGCCATCCAAGTTCAGAAAAGTAAGGTCTTCTCTGATGACCACCATCCCGCCTCATATTCTCAATTCCCAGATCCGAAAACCAATACATCTTCCAGTATACATGATGCTCCCAAGTGGTAAAACCCAAATGTATCCTGGAAGGAGAATTGTCATCCCGCAGAAGGACTTCAAATGTGATGATTCATCCTTTACAGATTCTGCAGAGGGTACACCAGTTAACTTCTCCAGCACAACGTCGCTAAGTGATGAAACACTTCAGTATCCTGTGAAAGACAGGGGGGCTAAAGACTGTACAGCTAAAGGAATGAACAAACAGGAAATACTTAACGATGAGGCGAAAAGGATCGAAGACTTGAGGATATTCTCACACTTCCACAAACCCAACAGGATGAACTATCCACCTGAGATACAAATGAACCGAACCACCAAACATGTCATTCCCACTCAGAGGGTGCTGATGCAGAGCAAAGAAGTAGCTGATAGAGTGGCAAGCCAAAGAATTCGTGAACAGTCTCCTAACCAACAAAAGAAGAGGCCATGTCAAGTCCCAGCAAGGAATCTGGAACTGCCAGTCATAAAGCAAAACATACAAGGCAACCTTAATACCCAGAAAGGGAACACAATCCTTCGACAAATGACACATTCGTCAGGAGATAGTATTGACTTCTACGATGATGAAAATGAAAAAGATGAAGCGTGTAAACAAACGAGTAGAAAACAAATAAGAAATGCAAGTAGAAACGCTGTCTCCAAGAGCATGACAAATCTTGGCAAAATCGATAATGCCCAAGCGAAGCACAGAGGGTTTCATAGGATTAAACAAAATCTGATAAAAGATGAAGTTCCAGCATGCTATTCACTCAGCTCCTCTCTTAGTTCACTGAGCGATGCTGACTTTGAGGATAATAAATCTAAAGCGCAGCAAATATGGTACAAAAACAGACAGAACAAAACCCTTCACATGCAACAAACAAGGCCTACGACTATTTACAGCCAGTATGAAGAGCCAAGTTCACCAAGCTCTGTCAGCATGGATTCTGAGGATGACCTCCTTCAGAAATGTATAACATCTGCCATGCCCAAGCAGAGAAGGAAGCTTGCTGCCAGGAAGAAGAAAGCAGAAAACTGTCAGAAACAAAAGGTTTCTGATGTGTGGAACATGGATGAGGAAATGGATAGTGATGACACGGCATGGGATAAAGATTCAGACCTCAATAGTGTTGAATGGAGAGCCATTCAAGAAGGTGCTAACTGTGTGGTCACTGAGCTTCAGGCGTCAAAGTCATCCTCCGAAGAGACAGAATCAGTTTTGTCATTCATGTCAACATCCAGCTTTACGCCTAAAGAAAGGAAGTTTGCTAAAGACAAAAAGGCAAATAAACCTTTAGACTTCGCACAGCGCAAGCCAGTTCCAAATTTACCAGTGGTGTTCAGAGGCAGGACAGTGACCTATACACCACAAAAAGAGACAGCTCCATCACAAAGGCCTCCTCCCAGAAAAGCACCAGCAAAGACAGATGCTCCAAAGAACCCAAACCTTGCTCAACACAGATCAAAAAGCCTTCACCGATTAGGCCGCCCCCAAGACACAGAATTGTCCTTGCCAAAGAGGAGCTCTACCCCACCTCCAAGGATACCAAAAAGCTCATCCTCTGGATCATCGCAAAGCTCTACACCCTCCAAACAGTCACAAAAGAAGACAACATCACCAACTCAGACAAATAAACCCATCCAGAAAAAGAATGCCCCTCCAGCTAACAGCCCACCAGCTGGTAGTCCCCCTGAAAGAAAAGGACGATCTCCTGTTGTAAATAAAAACGAAAAATCCCCACCACCTAAAACTCAAAAGTCACCTGTCAGAATCCCTTTTATGCAAAATTCAGTGAAGCAACCCAGACCTCTGTCACCACTGGTAACTAACACAATAACCAGCACACAAAGCAATCAGGTCAATGGGAAGAAGGTGCTGCCCACCAATCGTTTTGACCTGGTCAGAATGACATCTGTCCATTCAATTGGCGGAGAGTCTGATCGCTGTGGATTCTTGAGACAGTTAACTTTTATTAAGGAAACAAAGACTGGGCTGAGACGTGATGGTTCTGCATGCAACATGCCTAGATCTCAGAATGGATCTCCCCACAGAGCACTTCCTGGAGCCTCGGCTGTTTTCCTTTGCTCATCACGCTGTCAGGAACTTAAAGCAGCTGTTCAACCTCCAAGAAGAGTGCAAGTAAAAGATCCAAGACAAGCACAGCAAGTCCAGAAGCCAGATCCTAGTCTAAAGAAGCAGACTACAACACTCTCTAGAGTAACCTCCAGTGAAAAGGATGTTTGTTCAAGACGCCCAGGAAGGAGAACTAGCTCAGAAAGCCCCTGCAGGGTGGCTCAGCGAAATGGGCCTGGCAGGGTGTCTGGACCTAGACAGCAACAAGACAAAGATAACTTTAGGCGTCACGCCTCATCTCCAAGCATAAACATACTGAGCCGAGTGACCAGCCGTTCATCCCTGCGCTCTTCATCCTCTGATTCAAGTGGAAAAGCAAAGAGTGAGGATGACACAAAGAAAAAAGGGCAGAGATCCACTCGGCTGAATGACAAAATCACTTGGAGGAGGATCAGGGATGAAGATGTACCTCAGATTCTTAAAACAACTCTGCCAGCCAATGCATTACCTCTGGTGCCTTCTCCAGATGGGGAAAAGCCAAAGACACCAGCTCTTCCAGGAAAACTGCCAACCATTCTCCTTGCAGCTCGCAAGACAAGTGACGCAACAGTCCAGACAGAGGATTTTACCAATAACAAGACCAACTCAAGCACCTCTCCAACCGTCGAAGTGGTTCCAGTGATCTCAGAAGACGTGGCAAGATTCAACGTCCTCAGAAAGATTAGTGCCACGTCAGGGAGTAATGTCCAGGATGCAGACTCAGAGAGCTCCCTGAAGAACCACAACACGATCTGCATAGGAACATCAGATACCCATGTAGGTGGGGTTGTCCATTTCCGCCAAGGATCCCCCAGCAAGGCTGCCCGAGTCACTCCATTCAACTACACCCCCAGTCCCATTGCCTGCAGCCTGCAAGACACACCATGCCAAGCAACCACAAATAATGAGAAGCCAGGTCAGAAAAGTGAGTCGTAGGACATTTTTTGGATTATTGGATGACTCTACTGAGTTACTGGATGAAACTGAGCACTCAGGTGGATAGAAGAGGCGTGTTCATGGTCCGTGTCACTGCATTCACATTCTTCTGTAAACAGATGATCACAGCTTCCGTCTACCATTCATATAGAGTTGGACGTATGCATTAAGACAGGTCTGACATTAAAAGACCACCAATGACTTTTAGAGATGCACTTCAGAGAAAAATCCTACACTAAATGGAAATTCATCCTTTTGTACTTTTTTGTATTTGTAGAAAAACATTGCCTGGTAGAAATGTAGAGACAATGAACTTGATTTCAGCACAAATCACTATCAGTCTCCTGGACATAATCAAAAAAAAGAACATTATGCAAACTTTGATGACTCAGCTGGATATTTGCCTAAAAAAGGTACAAACTGTGGCTAACTGTTGATGGACTCACAGTACATTAATGCTTTGGGTCTTTGCTTCACCATTCAACTGAATGTGGTACACTGTTAGCTTTCCTGCTATACACAGAGCCCTGTGGGGTTGGGGGTACAATTTTGACAATATTTCTTCATAAATTGTCGAAGGATGGATTCTAACGTCATCTTGGACTGAGAAACGTGAATATTCTCTGGGTTTAGTCATGTCCGTATCACTCACTATCAGAAACAGAATAATCTTACTCTAATCATTAAAATAAAAGAATGATTTATTGCAAAGTTTCACTCTGAAACCTACTTGGCTCTGTTTCCAATTGCTGCTGGAGAAAATGTTGCGTCTTAATCAGTATTGTAAATAACATGCAAATATACAAAATCTTCAAGGCTTCCTGGTGTTGCTCCCCGACAGCGTGCTAATAATATTCACTGACAGCACACACTCTATGGACACTGGCTGTAACTCAGTGATAAAATATTATTGAGCATTACTACCAGTACTAGCCATCTGCATTATTGTTCTGTAACAGTATAAACTGTCAACGTAGATGAACAAAGCGACTACACGCCTCTGTTAATCAAATGCGATGACATATTTGTGTTTGCTACTAGCTTCAGGTACTCTTGCTGTTGAGTAACATGACTTGATTCACTGGTGGTTGGAAAGGTGTGTGCCTACAGCAGTTATCCTCTGGAGGTCTTTATAAATGTGTTAATATCTGCTTAACTGTGTTGCTGTAACAGTAGCGGTAGTTGGAGAAGTCATCACGTATAGAGATGATGAATTCTCTTCTCTGTAGTCGTACCGTCACTCTTCCATCTGTGCAACAGAGTGCTGGATGGAAGGAAGATTAATCTACACCGAGGGGTCGTTTATGATTTTCTATCTACTACCACCCTACTGAATTTCCAAAGCATGTTCTGAGTATGAATAAAACTCAAGTAGCCCATTTTTAATTATTAAAGTGAAACTCCACTCCTAATAGTTTCAGCATCAAACACTCTTGTTATACATGTACTCAACGATAGTCTGTTTTTGAGTTTGTGAAACAATGAGAAATAATTACGCCTGTGACTGTCACGCTAAGGACTCTCAGCGATGAAATAAACAAAGTGTTTGACATCATTTACAACCACAAATATAAGACTAACCACTAGTCTCCACAGTCCTACACAAAGGTTTCACTCACTGTTGCTGTGATGCCAGAGGTTTACCTGCTCTGAGTTGATAAATCGAGTGACAAACTTTATTTAAACTGAATGATTTTATCATTTTTTAAGCAATGAATCTCAAACATTTGCAATGATATGCTGATGGTGAATCTGATCCTACAGTCACCTGATGCTTTGTTCATTGCAGGTCGCTGTATTTTCAGTTAAACCATATTTTACTCATAAACTCGAGTTTCTCCTGCAGCATGTTCACAGGATTAAAAGAACATTAAAGAACTGAAGGCTGTGAGATTATTTTTGATCATTTCACAAACTCTAAATCTTATCTGTAGAGTGAAAAGGTGGCAGATTAATTCTCTACATGCTGATTGTTGGTGGAGGACATCGTTAGCAGCCTGAGCTGAAACAAGTGATGAAGAACTGTGTGAATGACAAACAGTTCATGCAGCAGAAGATCCTCATGTGTTACTGTCCTGTGACCTTGTTCTCCAAATTAATGGCAGATTAATTTCACTCTCGAATCACAACTGAATGTCTAATTGTTCCGTTTCTAAAACCTAAAACTGCAGGTGAAAACACACTGATTCTGATGTTAGGTTCTGTGAACAAGGCCACGGAGACACCATGGTACCTTGATAAAGGAAAGCGACAGATGAGTTGTCATAAATGTTGTCATCTAATAAAGTGATTTTGTGTGTCATTACATCTCTGTGTTGACATCTTCATCCTGACGCAGGTAGTGTAGCACTACAGAGAAACAGAAAAACTTTGGATTTGGTTTATGATGAGTTTTCTGGTGGCTAGTCAGTACGACTGTTTTTAGGCCTGCTAATTCTGGTGCCAGTCGAGCTTCACTACAGTTAGACAACCTGAGCAGCCTCTGTAGGGTCCATGTATCGCCTCCTGCTACCAGTCAGTCACATGCAAAACTACTGAAAAGAGTCAGAAAGTGGGCAGAGAAAATCACCACAGACCCTTCACACCCCGGACACAACCTCTTCCAGAGCTGCGTTTGCTAGAACCACCAGACATAAGAACGGTTTCTTACCCCAGGCCATAACACCCATGAACAGGTGACTGCTGCTGCTACATGGACACAAACTGCACAAAACTCAGCACACACACACTGTCTTTCTGTCTTGTCACAATTTGTCTTTAACCTATTGTTTTTCATGTACTTGTTTTCTGTCTGTTCTGTCCTAGAGAAGCTACAAACGACCAGAAGCTAATTCCTTGTATGTGCAACATACTTATGAATAAAGCTGATTCTGTTTACGATTCTGAAGCAGACAAAAAAAAAGATGAGGGAAAAATGTCCAAAAGTGTCCACCTGTAAAACCATTCCTCGTTTTATTGTTTCCACTTTTAGTTAAAGTCATCAACAACAAAACAGCTGACACTGAATAACACCCACGCACACACCAGATTAATGTCCCAGAGGTTTAATATTTTTTGAGCAGAATGTGCAATAATGTGCTAAATGTGGAAAAGTGTTTGTGATAAAAGAAGAATCCAACAATTTTGTGTTGTTTCCCTTGAGTTTTACTGGAACTCTGCTACGTTACCGCTGGAAACCAAACCACACACTTCAGTTGTGGGGTCAGAGGTCAGCCAGCACTGACCAGCTTATCACGTTTGTCCTTCAGCTGATTTAGAGAAGAGTCAGTTATAACAAGTCCCAGACAGAGAAGAAGAGTCAGTAGGAGCAGGTAGTGTAGAGTCAGAGTTGTTGACCTTTGACCTCTGCCACGTCTCTGTCCAGCTGCTCCCCCGTTGCCCTCAGCTCCTCCCTCTGTCTCAGCAGCCAACCACGAACCTCCTGCAGTCGCTCGTTCAGCTCCAGATACTGACGGCACTGCTGGAACTTTAAATCCACATCGCTGTCTGAAGGTCGGGACGAGTCTGTGGGGGTGGGGGCAGTCATTTGATTTGTCTTATCAGAATCTGTTTGATTGACATAACATAAACATAAAGTGTCTTTCATAAGACGCAGAAACCGACAGAATCCAGCAGAGCGCTGGATTTACTGGTCAAGGCTTTTCATTCTGTTCGGACGAAGGCTGTTTAATGAAAGGAAGCTGAACTGATGTCTGTTCTCTGAATAACACTAGTCCTGCGTGGGGACAAATTACCATGAAATAATTTGAATAGAAAACTGTAATCACAGGTAATTATATGAGTTTGAATGGAATATTATCTTAACGCACCTTGTCCAGTCTGCTCCAGGATGCTGAAGACAGGATCATTGGGGGCAGCTCGGCTGATGTCCTCCAAGATCTGGTCCACGGTGGGGGGGTCGGGACGGCTGGCCAGCACCACCCTCTTCTTACTTTTAGGGCCGATGTTCATTCTGCTGAGGAACCAGCTCCACCTCCTTCGTCTGGATCCAGAAACGCAGTCAGCTGAGGACGAGATTTTTGTTCACGCAGAGCCGATTAACTGACCGTAGAAAATATACTAGATTATATTTAATATTTCTACATGATGTCTTCCCCAGACCTCTACGAGTTTATATATCAAATAAAGAGTATAACGTCTCCGTGAGCTTGTAAATATAATAAAATAAAGACCAAAATAATTCTCTCAACTGCTACGTGTTGGTCTTCAGTTCGGCACTGAACAGGTCGTATAATAAGAGTATTAATCCATATACAGTTAATTTAGTGGTTTCCTTCCATCTTCCGGTCTTCGTCCAGGGACGCCAATGCTAACTAGCTAGCTAGATATGTCTGGATATGGCTGCAGCCAGCTCAAACACCACTCAGCCGAAACTCAAAGAAAGTCTTAAGGATTCATGAAATGTTTTCTGTAAATGTTGGCAGTGGTAAATTTAATCATGACCACCTTTTATTTAACATCGCAAACTAGTAAACGAAGTTCGCACGTTTAGAGATAAGATAAGAAAACTCTATAGTCCGTGCTTACCAGAGTTTAATGGTTTTTCTGAGGAGGTTCCGTCGACTCTCAGCTCATGTCCACCATGTCTGATAAACCTGAAACCGGACTAACAGGCAGTAACTGTCCAGAAACCGCAGACAACACCAGAACCGTCTCACACACAGGAGCCGTCCTACGTCGACCCGCCACGTCACCGCGTCGCACGTACATTGTCACGTTACGCGCTTTGCTGCACGCACGCACCATCAACGAACCTATTTTACGTATAAGTAATTTCTTAATGTGTGAAATATGTTTCATTTTTATCATAATTCCTTCTGCGCAGATAAGATTCTGTCTCCGTGTCCTGGTTCGGTATTTAACCTGCACACAAGGCAGACGTCCGCCCACCCCGAGCCTGGTTCTGCTGGAGTGTTTCCGCTCCACTGTCTCCTGGTGCTGCTCAGTGGGACTGTTGGGTTTTCTACATATCTCCGTATACATTTATATAACGTGTGAGGTCCTAGTCCTTATGAACGTATGTGAAGTTATGTTCTGCGCAGGTAAAATACCACCCACCATTCCAGTAAAACACATTTATATTCCAGTGTCTGACAATAACAGTTTACACTTTAATTCTGATCAATACCTTTCCTACTGTGATAAATCACAATGTGCATATAAAGAAAACAACAGTGTTTCAGCTGAGGCCGGTTCACATATGGAATATAAAACACACACAGATAGAATACTGAGCATCAGCAGGTCCACAACCAGCAGCGCCACCTGGTGGGTGACCTGCACCATACGTTACGATGGTGTTTTAGTAAAGATGTGAAGTCAGATAACAATAAAACAAGAAGTAACTCTTTTGAGACAACCATGACCTGGAGGACATAAAAACACTGATCCAGCTTCATCACATACAAACTGAATCTTCATCTAAACGTGCAACAGCAGGAAACAGCCTCGTACAGAAATACGTCATGTTTGATATAAAAAGAACATCAGTCTCTCGCTTCTGTCACAGTGTCGGGATCAGTCGGGATGAAGAGGAAGACCTTCCTCACGAGGCTCCTCTTCCTCTGCTGCTATCTGAAGGCCTGAAGAACAAAATGACTTATTTCACACACTCATGATCACTGAGATATGATTAACACACATTCACATCTTAATAAAAAAGCACATGATTGATTGTTCTTAATGTTTTGTTTTATATTAAAATCTTTACATCCGGTTTCCTTTTTTCCCTGCGACACATTCGACATCCAGACAACAGCGGCAGCACATTCAAAAGTCTCTTTACTCTGAAGAACCTGAGAAAGTTCTGCTTAGCTTGGACTGAAGACTTCTGGTTCTGTGTGCAGGTTCTGACAGTGAGCAGATCAGTCAGATGCTGCTGGTGAAGACCAGCAGGTCGGGTCGTTAGAAGCTTTCGGGTCTTTACCTTTAAACAATCACTGACCTGATTCCCATTCACTGTTTCTAGGTGAGCTATGGTTCTAACACCAAACCAGCGGAGCCGACTTACCGTGCTGTTAACCCAGGAAAGGCTGGAACAGGTGACAGAACAGTCGGGTTACAGCTCAGTTTTATTCCAGCTGTGGGACTTAAAGCTCATTAAGCTGGAACATCTGACTTACTGCTCGTTCTTCGCTCGGCTGGGACGGAGCCCCTCTGGCTGCCAACGTTTCTCCTGACGAACTCGGTAAACTTCTAGCTTCAGACTGAGCGACCGGCGGCACCGGACTCACCAGAGTCTTGTTCTTCACGAGTGTGGACAGAACTGAGGAGAAGGAAGAGATGATCTCCTGTCCTAAAAACCTTTCTGTAACCCTAACCCTAACCCAGCTCACTGGTCTGTACCTTCTCGTGTGAGGCTCTCTGCGGCGTTCATGGCCTTCCCGCTCAGGTTGCTCACCATGTTGTCCACAGTGGCTTCGTGGCGAAGGAAGACAGGCCGAACCACTTTGTTGTATATGATCTGGGAACCGTTCCATGACATCGGGGCCATGCACCACAACAGGAAGAGGCACTGGAACCACAGTGTGTGAAAAGTTAGGGTCCACGGGGACTGATCAGGGACCGATCAGTGGTTCTGAGGCGTGTTCTCACCTTAAAAGCATAGTAAAATGGAAACCAGTAGAGGAATATGTCTGAGAAGAATTCGCCAAGACTGAAGACGCCGTACACCACCCAGTACGTCAGCCATTTAGTGTCGTCTTCCTTGCTCGGACTCTCGATGGCTTTGATTCTGCAGAAATGAGTGGGAACAACCTGTGACCTGAAGTAACATGGTAACATGACCCCTCAGTGTCCCTTTCTGTGTGATCACACTGAGTCAGAACACGTCCATGTGGACTCTGATGGACCTGGTCTCAGCGTGATGTGTTCTACAGCATCGCTCTTGGTTCCAGGGTTCAAACACTAGAGCCTGAAATGACAGGTCCAACGATCAGATGGAAACATAAGATAACATCTCAAAGAAGGTTTATCCAATAGCAACTGGACGTAGTAGGTTTCTTGACGACGTTTCGCCCTTCTATCCAGA
>JAUMHJ010000021.1:21271056-21293908 GCA_032361105.1 Microctenopoma lineatum | reverse complement strand
TGTGTGTGGGAACCGCGTAGCAGGGTGAGTGTCTGTGTGTGGGAACCGCGTAGCAGGGTGAGTGTCTGTGTGTGGGAGCCGCGTAGGAACCGCGTAGGAACTGTGTTTCAGGGTGAATAACGTTTTTATTACTTTACTTTGCACAAATTGAAAGAACTTCATGTGGGTTGATGCTAAAAGCAGTGAGTTTGGACATGAAGCTGAGACAGAGAAAGAGACATCAGAGGTTGGACAGGAGGTACAATCTGAAAGGTTACTGCAGCTGTTAGATAAAGGTGGTGAAAGAATGATCCTGCTCCTGCAAGTCAAAGACGCGGGTGAGTGAGAGAAAGGCAGCAGTTTGGTTCTGCATTGATTTAATGTCATTTAAATTGTGACGAATTAATATGTAAAAGTCTTAAACATCATCTAAACGTCTCGTTTTTGTTCCTATGTAACTGTGCAGGTCGTCAGCGCTGTTTTGATCGTGGTGGGAATCTACGCCAAGGTCGCCAAAGAGACAGGTTGGTCAAAAACAACTCTGTGTAATGGTCCTTTTCCACTGCAGGAACCCATGTGTCCCAGGTTCTTTGTACTTCTGTGCGACACGTCATCACAAACATAACTCAGCTATTCTTTAAAGGCACAAACATCTGTTTGGACTCAACGATGAACTGATTAGATTCTGGTCAAAGGTCACTGACCTCACCTCTGCGATCATTTTCTTCTTGCTCCAGCAGCTGTTTGTTGACTTTAAATATAAAGTTTCACTTCTGTGCAAATTAGGAAGCCTGTAACGAACACGTGATGTTACTGAATAACATTCCTGAGAAGAGTTAATCAGGCATGTTCCAACCTTTGCTGCTTCTTACGTACGACAATCAGAATTTAACTGTGTGTGTGTCTGTGTGTGTCTGTGTGTGTAGATGCAGTCGACACCCTGACATTAGATCCAGCCCTGCTGCTGATCATCGTTGGCTCCGTGATGTTCCTCATCACCTTCCTCGGATGTTTCGGAGCGCTGCGGAACGCCACCTGTCTGCTGAAAGCTGTATATACAGGAATAAAATGCGTTTTATACCAATAAATTATTATTAACATTGAGTCAGCGAAGCACGAGCAGCGTTTTACTACTGTTTAACGAGCTCGGTTCTGGTCGGGGGAGGCACCAGGTGAAGGTGAGGGGTCAGATGATTCATGAGAATCAGAAACAAACGCTGTCATTGTGTTTGTGGCTGCAGTTTGTGGGGATCCTGGCGGTCGTCGTCCTCCTGCAGGTCGCAGCTGGAGTCGTGGGATATCTCTTCACTGACGTGGTAACAACACGCTGCTCTGACGGGACAGAAAACACTGGCCGCCGACTCCTTCTGTGACCACGTGTGTTGTTGTTCAGGTGATGGAGAGGACGGACAAGCTGATGATGAAGGCCATCGTGCGGTACAGGGAGGACCTGGACCTGGAGAACGTCATCGACTTCATTCAGAAGAAGGTGAAAAATGATTCTGCTCGTACACAAATCGTCAAAGATCACAGACAGAACCTAGACCAGAACCAACAGAACCTGTTCTAGTAGCGAACTGTTGTGTTTCAGTTTCAGTGCTGTGGAGTGGAGCGCTACAAGGACTGGGCCCAGAACGTCTACTTTGAGTGTTCTGACACCAACCCCAGTCTGGAGGCCTGCGGAGTTCCCTTCTCCTGTTGTGTTCGTCTGCAGAACCAGGTCAGAACCAAATCCTGTGCGTTGTTTGGCTTCATGTTTGTCGTGGATGGAAACCGTCCCCGTCACGTCCCTGCTGTGTGATGTGCCCCCCCAGACGGTGCTGAACACCATGTGTGGTTACGGGCAGCAGCAGGTGGACGAGCGTTTGGCCCGACAGAAGATCTTCACCGTCGGCTGCCTGGAGAAAATCGTGTGGTGGGTTAAAGCCAACCTGCTGCTGGTGGGAGGCCTGGCCGGGGGCCTGCTGCTGCTCGAGGTGATGTCGGCCCAGCTGTTGTCATTAAAGGAGAGACGCCGGTCAGCATCTAACAGTCTGTGTCCTCCGGCAGGTCGTGATGATCGGACTGGCTGCTGCTCAGACCTCCTGGATCAACAGAGTCCAGCAACGAGCTGGAAGCAAATGGCAGACGGACGACAGCTTCGGTTTTCCTGCTTTTTCAGACGACGAATAAAAGTCCTGACACACGTGAGGAGAGGTTCTGATGGGGTTCTGAGGTGTAAGACTGAAGTGATGAACGTTTCTTTCTGTACATGAATCAGTCGTGGACGCGTTCCGCTGAGAAATAAAGCTGTAGTTACTGTCCCCGAGAATCTGTAATGTTCACGTCAAGCAGAGGAAGCAGCAACACAAACAAGTGTCTGCTGTGCATGAATCAAAACCTGCGTCTCACAGCTTCACCTCCCGCTCAGTGTAGGTCAGCGAACTGGAAGCTTATACTCGCGTTACCGTCCTTGAGAAGAGGAACTCCCAGCATGCAAAGCGTGGAGACCCCGTGGATTAGCCAACGACTGTAATCCGCGTTGTTCTCTCTCATCTAGTCGTCATTGTGCGCGTTATCTGTGGTGGAGGGTTTGCAGCCAAGGCACCTGTGGCTGCATGTTGTCGCAGGGGTTTAGTCCCGTGCAGCCTCGCGCTCGCGTTATCGGATTAATGAGCACCACCTTCTGTGGAGGAGCTAAAAGTGGCAGCAGATTTTACACCAGCTCATTGTTCACGTTCTTTTTCTTCCACCTCCATTTATACGTGGGGGGGGCTCCCTGTGCACTGAGGTGAGCCACACAGGTCAAAGGTCAAAGTACTTAATCCCTTCTTCTTCTTCCTGGTGGTGACCTCCAACATTCTGCGTCTCATTTACCTACAAACACTTACCTTAGTGTTTTAATGTCCTGAACAAAAACCCTCATTCAGCCACAACAGACAAATAATTAATGTTTATTTTCACATACAAATCAACATTCCACATAAAGTTCATATAAAAACAACCAATCGTGTGTGTGTGTGTGTGTCTTCCCTGTAACTATCTAGCGTAGCGTAGAAAGGCACGCAGCTTCGTATTCATAACTACACGGAAACCCCACGCGGCCTGCGTGCGTCCTCTCCAGGTTCTCTTTACTACTTCACAGTGTCGTGATTAAGGACACACCTGGTGTGGGGGACGGGCTGGGATTCGATCTGGCTTCCTCCCACCGCCCAGAGTCTCTGTGGACGTTAGGCCCTGGTAGATGTTCTGTAGCTCCACAGACGTCACAGCGGTCACATCGACGTGAATAAATGCTGGGGAAACGTGGAGGAGCCACAGTTTCTGCAGCGATGTCAGCGTGTGTTGGCAGAGCAGCAGTCAGATTAAGGCATTTCACTCTACTGAAACCTTCCCTGCAGACGCGTCTTTATCGTTTCAGACTCAAACTGGTGAATAACTAATGTGAGGTAGTGAATCAGTGTCCTGTCAGTTCTCCTGATGAAACCAAACAAATCGCCTCTTATTCATCCCGAGCTTATATGTAAAGCAGCACCTCGGAATAAAACCGTTAAAAAAACAAAATCTCCACATCGCTAATTAAAAGGCCTTTAAGCCAAACCACCAGGTGGCGCCATAACCAACATGGTGGCCAATCAGAAGCCAGAAAATCACTATTTACTGTCAGAATAACATGTAGCTGAACAGTACTCAGGTATCTCCGGTTCCGACGTGTCCATTCATCAGCATCGTGGTACAGAGAACCATCAGCAGCTCTGTCCATCATGTTTCACATGTCTGCATGTGGATCTGATTCATTTGACTAAGGTGAAAGTTTCAAACGTGTGGACGCTCCCAGAAAAACTGCAGCACTTGGTTTGCTTTACAAGATTCAATGAACAACAAGAGAAGAAAAAAAGCACAGTGTCAAACTCGACGGGGACAGACGACGGCTGAGTCCACAACATGAAGAGCACTTGGATTCTTTCCTTTAAACACGATCCAGTCTGAGCAGGAAGTCGGATCCACGAACATCACGGTGTGTCAGTCAGTATCTGGGCTCTAGAGCTGAGACGAACACCTGTTTCTCTTCCTTCACATCAGGTAATAAACAGTTTCTGCTGGACCCCAGCTCCTGTCCCTGGGCCCAGTTCAGTTCATCTCCGCCCGGCTCTGAAGTCGTTCATTTTACCGGTTCCTCAAACTAAACAAAAGAACTTTGTCATGAGAACTTTTATTGACTTTAGCTCTCAACGGGTGTTGAGGTGTCTCTGTCCTCTAGGCTACCCACAATCCTCTGGTGCAGAGAAGGTCCATCTTTGTTGCTGTTGTTAGCATCGATCGTGAGCATGCATCAGAATTATTCCATGGTCTTTGTGTCCGCGGACCTCTAGTGCGCTCTGTCCTTAGAACGACGAAGCTCCGATGAGGCTTGGATCCTGGACCCTAACCTGAAGGATTCCTGCTTCGTCTGCTCCTGTTCAGACGGCACAGCGAGATCTAACCAAACTCTCTCTGTGTGTTCGTCCGGTCACACCTGGCAGATGTTATAGTAGATGGTGTGTGCACGCCTCCCGCCTGCTGACTCGCCCATTACCTCAAACATGGAGTCTTTGTGTGTGTGGATCTCGGTCATAGGCACATTGATGCTGTGAGAGTTGCTCTGGGTGTGAGGAGTGTGTGTACCATAGGACGGTACAGGCTGCAGAGGAAAAACACAGCGATACAAGAGGTTAGTCAGCGTCTGTGAATGGAATTAGCCAACACAGTTCAATTTGTGTTAACACTGATCCTGTAAAAATCCATGTTAAATTTAGCCTTAGCCTCTAGCTAGCTACCTAGCATCAGTGACACGAGTCAATCAAAACAAATCTCACAAATGACACCACAACACTGCTCTAGTTTTGGCAGCTGTGTCTGAGTTGGTGCCAGTAATTTCTGTGTCCACACTGTTTTCATTGTAATAAATAGAAGTGCTTCCAAAAACACAGACATGTGGCCAAGAGGAACCGGGAGTTGAACCGCTGACCCTGTGGTCCACAGATGACTGCTCTACCAACAGATCCACACTTGTTTTCTTTGCTCCTTCTAACGTGACTCGCGGGAAGTGTTGGGATTTATACCTTTCCAGCTCCGCTGAGCGGGAAATCTTTCCTGCAAAGGTGAGCGATGATTCCTGCTGCCAGGGCATCGCCCAGGACGTTGATCATGGTCCGGAACCGGTCTCTGTGGAGATGGCGAGTATGAGGAGACACCATCAGACTCTGACTCCCTGACTGTTTCTAAAGTCTAATACTTCAGTCAGATTTGAGTTACTTATCGTGAAAACACAGAATTTATTATTGTTCTACTGTAACAGTCTTTCTACAAAACAAATGCTGTTGCTCACAGGATCCAGTCAATGGCCACGATCAGGGTGATGTCATCTGGTGGTAACCCCACTGATGTCAGTACGATCACCATGGTAACCAGGCCGGCTTGAGGAATCCCTGCTGCGCCGATGCTAGCAGCTGTAGCCGTTATGCTACGACAGGAAGGAAAAAGCTAAAGTTATTCTGACATTAGCGTCATTCATTCATTTTTCCTTAAATGACAGCGAAGTGTTTTTTCAGCTACGCCTTCAGTTGTGTGTGTTGTTGGAAATGTACCTGATGGTGATCAGCTGGCCGAAGTCCAGCTCGTAGTCATTGACCTGAGCGATGAAGATGGCCGCCACAGCCTCGTACAGCGCCGTGCCGTCCATGTTGATGGTGGCTCCCACAGGGAGGACAAAGCGAGCAATCTGCCTCTCAATGCGACAGTTCTCCAACAAACACTTCATGGTGATGGGCAGCGTGGCTGAGCTAAAGACGGACAGATTCAATTACAACAAACAAACCCACAGAGCAACAGGGAAACCAGAACTGTCCTGAACTCTGACCTGGAGGAGGTCGCCAGGGCGATCACCATGGCCTGCAGCAGCCCACGGATGTATGAGAAGGGATTTTTCCTGGTGAGCAGGAAGTAAAACAGGGGAAGGAGGATGAGTCCGTGGACGAAGAGTCCGGCGAGGACAGTAATACCATACCACCCCAGCTTCTTTCCCAGAGTACTGGGGTCCTGCATGTCTAGGATCTTCCCTGCCACCAGGAAGATGATCCCGAACGGAAAGTACCTGAGAAGGCAGAACAAAACATCCTGATTATTCTCATTTCACCAGGGTGGTGGAGAAAGCGTGTGGAGAAAAGCCCGTTGAGGGTCCTTAACCCATCAGCAGGACCAGCATCTGCTGGAACAGGCTGAATCCAGCCAGCAGCAGACCACTGGCTTAAACGTCTCTACTTCATGGATTCTGTTAACTGTGGAGGCTCAAGCTCATATATTCATCAGTGGCTGAGTCCCTCGAACTGGAAAGAATCTGTGATGATAAAGTCTGAGTTATTTTATTCCAGATCCATTATAAAAACTCACCATACAGCAGCGTTGATGATCTTCATAACACACTCGTTGATACACTGACACACGTTGATCAGCGGAGCTCCTCGTTCACCCATCCTGCCCAGAAGCAGACCTAAAACACACACACACTGCATAGCAACGAATCTCCGCCAGCTGCAAGGACAGAACGCAGCATGCTCAGGACGTGTTCAGGAGTTTAAAGCTCCTCGCGCTCACCCATGGTCGCAGAGAAGATGACGATGCCCAGAACGTTCATCTGTTGGCTGCTGCCGGGACTCATCCTGTACATGACCTCCGGTGCCGGAGTCAGCTCCAGATACACAGTGTGACCTTTAGGATCGCCGTCGTCGGGGACGACGTAGACAAAGTTAGGCTGGATGGTTCTGGTGGGAACTTTGAGAATGGGAACCAGGTCTGTTTTGTACTGAAGAAACACGGCGAGTGAGTTCACAGAGAAAGCAACAGCGGTGTTTGTTAAAACGTCGTTAATCTGTTCTGAGGTTTGTCACCTGCTGAAATGTGGCCTCGATCAGATTAGAGGGAACCATGTTTCTGTGGAGGAAAACACCAACACGGGATTAATGCGACTGCACCAAAGCGTGAAGGGAAACACTGACCAACGCCAACCAGCTGATCTGCAGCAGAAGGCGGAGCCTGCGTCGACCTGCTCGTGACAACGTTTCAGAAGTGTTTGTGGTTTTTATTGAGGCACGAGAGCACGTTCTGCCAACGTGCCACAGCAGAGATCACTGACTCGCTTAATCTGTCACTCATCCAGGCAGGATTACTAAAAATACACCGATCAGCTCGGAGTGTAATCGGATTGATGAGAGTGTGACAGAGTCTTGGTGCGTTTTCTACAATTAGTTGATCATAGTGATGATGGTCGACTGGCAGTCGCTCTATTAACGCAGTGACTCTTTAGTCTCCGTTTAGTCACAAAAAAAAACAGCTGCAGGCGACCTTTGACCTGCCTCACCTGATGAGGTCAAGCAGGGCGTCGGCCGATGTCATGACAGGCCCCGCCCCCAGGCGCTTACTCTCCATTTCTGTCCCCACGCCGGGTTTGATGGCGACAACGAGCACGATGCCGACCACGACTGCGATGAAGGTGGTCCACAGGTAGTAGGTGACGGTGAGGACGCCCATCCGACAACACGCCTTAGACTCCATCGACGACAGACCCGACATTAAACTGCACAGGGGCCAGAGCACAAACACGAAATGAGCTTTATCTGCAGCCTCAGCAGAAAACATGTGTGACTGAACTTCAGCTAACATCAGACGTTCACAGTAAACTGATGAAGATCTGCTGCGGCCGCGTCACGTGGCGTCCACTCACCTGGACGTAATCAGGGGAAGAATGAGCATCTTTAACATCCTCATCAGCAGCTCTCCAGGAAAAGAGAAGTAGATCTTTGCCTGCAGAGAAAAGTCATTTGAAAATAAGTGTGGAGAAAGTTAAATCAATGAAATGAACAGGGCTGGAGTGTGAAGCCCTCAGGCCAGTGAATCAGCAGGAAAGGCTTTTATTTTGGTAACTACACAGGGTTTTAAATTCCCGTCAAAATGAGGAAGCCTGCAAATCATTTGTGATAAGAAACTACATTTGTGAGACCGTCTGCAGCCTGCTGAGACGTACAGGACGCAGGGGGCAGCATTCCTCCTCCACATTATACAGAATCACTGAGTCGTCTGCAACTGACTCGCTAATAGAATAAAATATAAATACATGAACGGAATTTAACCCTGTGTTTACTTCCTGTGGTTTACTACTGTGCCACATAAAAACTGAGGACGATTCTCTCACACCGGCTGAATGGACAGATTAAAGACTGGACGCGTCGTCTCCATGCGGCTGTTAAAGCCTCCTGACACCGTTTCTATAGCAACAGGATGTACCCGGGGAGAATTAATGCGTTTATGTGAAGCAAAGAAAATGAAAAGTAGTCAACACGGGGGGGGGGGGGATGGTTGCAGACCTGATCCCAACACGCTGAACTGCTGCTGTTCCTCTACAGTCGACCAGTTCATCCCCGAGTCCTACTGAACCTTCTTCTTCTTCTCCCCTTATGAGTCTCCACCTCCCTCTGTCCCTACGTCCTGCTGTTACACCAACTGACTGCACGTCCTCCTGTTTCACTGTCCCTCCTCTGGACACGACCAAACCATCTCAACTTTGTCTCCAAACTGATCAACATGATCTGTCCCTCTGACGTCCTCACCTCTCATTCTGTCTCCTGTCTCTTAGTTAGTGTCGCTGTCTCACCAACTCAGGCTGCGCCTCCTGTCACACATCAGCCCTGACCCACCCGCTCCTTCCTCTTCTCCACCTGTCTTGTGCTCCGTCTGTTGCTTTGTATAGTTGACCTCAGGTATACTAGACTAGTCACTAGTCCATGCATGATCGAACCACGAGCATCACTAGAAGCTGCAGGGAAACATTCCAACTCTTTGTCAATGAGACGAATAAATAAATCAAATAAATGGTAGGTTGATAACGCAACACGTGTTCCCATCAACGCCAGAGCTCAGCTCAGCTCAACAAAAACAAGATGACTTCCCGTGTTTAGAAGGAGCAGCTCAACAAGAAATGTAAAGGACCATTTCACAGCATCAACATCGGGAGGGGGGGGGACATTATTCCTAAATAACCGTTTGTCCCCTCAGGTGAGACGGCCTACCTGTGTGGACATCTGAGTTCCTCTCAGCATGAAGCCCAGCATGCAGCCAGTAGCCACAGCAACCACAGACAGTGTGAGCAGCCCGTTCCTCCTACAGAAGCCCTTCACGTTCCTCGTCAGCTGTCCGTTCAGCATGACCCGGAGGAGGTTCTTGAGTCGGTCCCGCTTCGTGCCCCCTGCCTCTCCTGGGGCATACGAGCTGTGCTCGGGCCGCGGCTCCTCTTTGCTGTTCGGTAACAGAAGCTCCTCCATTGCTCCCGAGTTTTTAGTGGTACTGGTCTGATTCTGAGCGGAGCTGGGAGCGCGTCAACCCTGTCAGAGCCAAAGACGAGCTAACCTTTCCTACTGAGGGGTTTAATCATCACGGCCTGAGCAGAGCCGCGGCAGCCCTGCAGGACGGCTGCAGGCAGGCAGGCAGACTTACAGACACTAAGAGGCTTAAGGAGGTGGAATAAAACCTCACACGCCTTTGTTGTGGCATCTGGTCCTGCTGCTGGACTGCCAGGGTCACAAAGACACCAGGGGTCTGAGAGTCCTGCGACTTCAGCTGGAGGTGGACTGTTCCCGTCAGGTGTAAGTGAAGAAAACACACTTTACAATGTTTAAGACCTCACACATTCTATCAATATATACAGAGAAAACCCAACAGTCCCACTGAGCAACAGTGGAGAGGAAAAACTCCCTTTAAGAGGAAGAAACCTCCAGCAGAACCAGGCTCAGGGTGGGCGGCCATCTGCCTCGACCGGTCGGGGTTAGTGGACAGCGGAGAGAGAAAAGAACAGCAGGTAACACAGATCACAACAACAACAAGGAGCAGCAGACGAAGCACCGGCAGATTATAATAATTAAGGGTAAACTCTGTGAGACTAAGCAGCTCCTGATCATCTACTGATTCACTCTGGAGACTGGAGCTTAAATGTGTGTGTGCAGCAGGTGTAATGGCAACGCCCTCTTTTCCAGTGCAACGCTCCTTCCCTGAGATTCACTGACACGAGTCCAGAGACTCCTGAAAACCAGCAGAACAGTCGTCCTGCTATCTCTGCCCCCCACACAGCTGATTACCTGGATCAGGTGTGTTCAGCCAATCAGAAGCCTGAAGTGCACTGATGTTTGGAGAACAAGCAGGACAGCGGCTCAGGGACCAGGACTGTCCGCGCCCTGCTCTGACAGGACAACAGAACAAAGCCAGAGGGTCCAGCAGGACTAAGGTTTGTTAGTTCCTCCTCTAATCTGTGACGGATCTCTCGTTGATCTCATTACAGCCGACCTAAACTCTGAGATTAAACCAGGAGCCTGCACACGTCCAGGTCGTGACCGTGGAACCAGCCCGCTCCAAACCGTGTCAGTAAACAATCACAGTGGGTCCTGATCCAATCTGGTCTGGATCAGGTCTGACAGTCCAGGAAGTGGAGCTGAGGGACAGGAAGCAACGGATAAACGTTTACCAACATAAACACACCATTCATGTTCTCTTTGAATCTGTCCATTAAACTCAGACGAATAAGATAATAATCAGTTTAATTTCAGCTCAGGCAGAAGAAGTGAGACAAATACAGTAAAATGTCATTTAAATTAAAACATGGTCGATGTTTAGACATTTTATAGAAATCATCACATACACACATTCTACACAACAAAGTCTGAAATCCAGCGTCAAATCATTGAGTTAAAAACATTTCATGCTGAGTCGGGTTTTTACTGACGTCAGAGTTTAACTATAACTGAAATAGTGCGTTCAACATTTTCTCATTGGAATTTAAAATGACTCAAAGCCTCACGAAGAGAAACCCCCAGAGGAATGACTGCGAAGACTCAGAGACTCAAAGCTACTACAGAGTCTCACTACAAACAACATGACTACAACCCTTCCTGTGCAGAGGAAAACATCGTACAGCAGTTCATCAGCTGTTTGCTGCCTAGAGCGAGTTTACAGTGATGTCACAGGAGGACACCCGGACATCGCTGCAGTGGGACAGTAGAAACGCACAGTGAGATCAAGACGAACAGAAGATGCATCCGTTCACAGGAAAATATCATTTATGACAGGTTAAATACCTAAATCATTAAATAACTGATTCATCCCGATACGTTAAAGAAAACGTGGAGAAGAAGAAGAAGAAGAGACTAGATGTAAGAAAACCACCGGAGATCAGCTGAAACATGTTGGAATCAGACCATCCTGCTGCACCGTCCTTCAGAGGAGAATAAACTGTACTTTAAACGAGTTTGGATCTTTCCTTTGGTGTTGCTGTTTGAGTCGGCGGCTTCGTCTTCACCACTTGATGAAGACGAGCACAGCGAGCGCCGCGTAGCCAAGGATCAGGAAGAGCACCTTGAGGAGTCGATCCTGTTTGTCATCCAGCTCTCGGGACAGGATCTCGAAGAAGGTGACGAACAGGAAGGTGCCGGCGGCGAGACCCTGCAGCACCACCGACACCACGCCGCCCGCCAGAGTCTGAGCCGACTCGATGCGGATTCCCACCAACGTGCCCAGCGGGATCATCAGGCTGACCGTGACGCCCAGCTTGGCGGCATCTTTCATGCCAAGCGAGGCCTTGGCCACACTGACCCCAAGGGCGATGGCGGCCAGCGTTTCGTGCACAGCCACGCCCAGGAACAGACCTCCGAGCTTGGCTCCGTCCTCCTGCAGGCCGAGCGCCAGGCCCTCGAACACAGAATGAGCCGACAGAGCCAGGACCAGGCTGGCTAGGCGCAGAGGCCCGGCCCCCGCTAGCTCCGCAGGGCTGAAGTGTCCATGTTGGTGTCCATGGGAGCGGTGAGCGCTGCCTGAGGAGCCCTGAGCTGAGGAGATGAAGGGCGTGTCGTACTCCGAGTCGCTGCCGGCCTCCGAGCCGCCGGCGTTGAAGGTCTCCAGGTCGATGAAGGACGGCTTCTCCTTCCTGAAGGTGAGGACTGCCTGCTCCACGAACACGGTCAGGAAGAAGCCGAGCATCATCATCGTCTCGGCCAGTGGATAATCACTGCTGATCTTCAGCTGTCTGAAAACCTCACCTGCCTGAAAAGAGAACAGTCAGACACAGGTGACACTAGTTTCCATTGTTCAGTGGCCCAGAGTCCAACGTGAAGGACAAAACAACAAACAGCTGAACAGCACAGAGTCAGCCGCGCGAACTACAACCTCCACAGGTGAAACAGAACAAACTGAACGTCACACACAGGTATCAGGAAAGTGTGGGCCGACTTCTACGCCGACATTTAATGATTGTTGACATATGGTACCTTGTCTCTGACGGCAGGCAGCAGAGCGTTGAAGCACGTTGCGAGGAACACGCCTCCTCCAAACGAGTTACAGAGAGACAGGAGTCTCCTGTATCTGTGCGCCTTCTCAAGGTCGACCAGCAGGAGGCGAACCGGCACCAGTACTCCGGCCAGCATGAGACCGAACAAGCCCAGCAGGCCGAGCAGCTTTGCCACCAGGATCTCCATCCTGAAGCTGCAAATGCTCTGCAGGCGCTAGAGCAAAGACGGCGTCATCACACTGAACCAGACTCCTGTTTCTACTGGACTCTACTGGTCCTGGGACGTCTCATCTGCTCCGGCTGCTGGAGACACACAGTTACTGAGACCTTATAAGGTAGAGTAGGTGAACTCTATTACTTCCTCCATGTCTGCAGCTGTTACAGGGTTCAGAGTAAAATAAATCCAGCACAGAGTCGGTGTATGATTTTAATGGATTATTAGAATGAACAGCAACATTAAACAGATCATCAGTAATGAAAACTATACTAACACGGGCTAATATGAAATGATAAGTAGCTTTACTCTTACTTAAAAGAAGGATATTTATCTAAATCTTAAAGTTGTACTGAAGTAACGTCGCAGTTAATTAAAGTCTTATTTAACGTTAAAGACTTTTTAACGTTACTGTTGTGCATGAATACCGGAAGCTACATGACCCAAAACGTCCTCGTGTCGTTGATTGACTGTTTCCTTAAACCTGAACATAAAACTAGTCAGATGAAGATGAAATAACTAAACCATTGTTCGTCTCACGGTTTTGTTTTAACCCTAATGTTCACGTTGTCACGTCGCTTCCTGCGAGACTTTCAAAATAAAACACCACAGCCCTTCATAACTAATATTCATGTCCGAGTTCTATCGTCGTGATCTGTGTTCACCTGTCGCGATTAAAACTATCCAACATGTTTTACCTCTGCAGAATTTATAGAACTGTTCAAACAGTACGGGGAAATATAAATGTCCGTTCGTGCTAACAGCGGCTAACTTGGAAGCTAAAGCTAGCTCTCGTTAGCTCCTAGCAGCTGAACAGGCAAACGCTACTACAGTCCGGTGTCAGAAATAACCAGCTGTTCACGTTGGTGTTATTTAAACCACAACTTCCACTCAACACAAGCACAACACAACGATGAAGCCAGGGCGAGTGTGTTTACCTGTATGGCGCCCCGTCTTCTCGCTAGCAGGTGCATGAAAACACTTCCTCATTACGTCAGTCACACGCTGAGCCCTGACTGGTGCGTCGCTTCATGACGTCACCACGAGCGCTAGAGGCGAGCCGAGGCCTAAAGACAAAACTGGTTAAATATATAGATTCTAAATAACAACAGCAGAAATTACATTAAATATTATGTTAGTGAAGTAAGAAAAAATCAGCTGAATATTAGAATGAGTTGGACTTTCATATTGTGCTGACAGGCGAGTGATAATTCTGCTGCAGGAACCTGAAAGTTGGATAAAGCTGGTAAATAAATTCTCCACAAATTAGATGAAATAAAATGTGACTTTTACAGCTTCTCCATGGACGAGATGACCACCCGCTTCCAGGTGTGAGCCAGACCCAGCACCAGCTCCCTGCTTTGGATAAAAGTGTCTGCCAAGTAAAGTAAAGACCAAACTGAGAACAAAGTCTCCATCATTTCACAAGATGAGAAGCTTTGTAGCTGGGAATATCAACACATTCACAGACTCATGTTGGGTTTGTGCAGCAATATTTATTATGGCGTCAGTATGAGAACTAATCACATCATATATGGCTCAGACAGACGGGCTGTAATGACGGAGCTGAAAGCTGTGAATCAGTGAACGTGAGCTGGCGATGAACAGATGAACGTGTGTAGAGTTTCTGCAGAGCAGCTTGTTAAAATCCAGCTTCTGGGGTTTTCAACCAGGGCGCAGCCTGAGCGCCAGTCAGACTGACTAAGGCCTTGAAGTGCCCCCCTCAGTCTGGGGGAGGAAGCTGACTGACCTTCAGCCCTCATCCACCGTCCTGGACGTCCAGACAGACCTGGGGAGCACAGAGAGGTAACGGTCTGTGAGTCGGGAGGTGCAGGAACACGGATGATGCCTCTGTCGTGCGTTCAGCAGCCACTCACCGACCCAAAACGGCCTCTTCCCTGCAAACGTCCACAGCCACGTCATGTCTCGCCCGGAGCGCAGGCCGGTCAAGCTGCTGTTGAACCTGACACACAGTGTTTTCATTGACTGATGAGTCCACGCAGGTAACTGCTCACAGGCCCCAGAGCTGTGATCCAATCTAAAACATTTCTGTTCCTGGGTGACATGTTTGTGGGGTGTTACTTACAGCAGGGAGCAGGTTCTGTCGGCACTGGCCCAGCTGGCCACAGACGAGCTGACGATGTAACAGCGTCTCCTGTAATGAGTCCAACCATCAGGACATGAGCTGCTCACTGACTTTCCTGTCTGAGGAGACACACAGCAGGTGAGAGGACGCCGTGGGGGGTGGGGGTGGGCGTATGGACACCGAGTGTCTGTACCTTGCTCTGGCGCAGCTCCGGGTGGCGTCTCGGTGCTGGCTGATCCTTCGGAGGAGCTTCTCCAGCTCTGAGCTCCTGCGGGCGGTGACCGCGAGGCCACCAGCTCCACCTGCTGTCCCCCGGCTGCAGCTCCTCCAGCCGGAGAGGAGTCAGACTGTGGAACTGCAGGAGAGCGAGGTGGACGTCAGCACGGTGTGTGGTTTCATTGAACTGTGGATAAAGTGACGGCGAGTCTTACCGTCCACGCCTTGTCGTCAGACGTCGTCTCCCCCGACAGACGCAGCTGAAACACAGCAAGAGATGTGAGACTAGTGATGCTCCACACCGTGTTCACAGCTCAGGAGTGTGAGAGAAGGACACACTGACCTTTAGTCCTCCATGTCCGACACCGTGTCCACTGGCCCCAGTGTTCCCAGTGTTCCCAGCGCCTGGCAGCTGCCTGCTGCTGTAGTGGTCGTGGCTAGGAGCCTCCTGGTCCTGTGGTGTCCCCTCTCCGTAGTCCAGGTAGGGGTGGCGGTTTGGGACGTCCCCTCTGGGAGGGTGAGGCCGGTTCTCCCAAAGCAGCTCCGCCCGGATGTTGGTGACGAGGTCCTCCTCCGCTCTGGGGGGGTCGGTGGGGTGAAGACGAGGAGGAGGTGGGAGTTGCTTCTCGTGCTCATCCACCCTCAGGTCCTCTGGGTCACACCTCCCTGTCAGCAGGGAATGTTCTCGTCAGTTTATTACACCGGACCGAACCACCTGATGCTCGCGTCGACCCGTTACCTCCTCTGGGGTCGACGATCTCAACACTCGCTGAGCTCCGCTGACCCAGAACGGCGTTTCTCGGGTTTCTCAGGGTGACGGTGAAGGTCTCGTGGTTTTCCTCCAGACCATCGTCCCGCAGGTAGATGTTCCACATTTTCATGCTGACTCCTGAAACCGGAGGCACAGACACATGATGGGAAAGATCTGAAATGTCTCACAGGAACCGGACACTGCAACAGATCCAGAACTCCAGCGGGGGTTCACCCGGACAGGATCAACGGACTGACCTGGGTCGAACTGGATCAGACTGGCAGTGCTGTGAGTGAAATCTCTGCCGGGTTTGGCTGATCCTTCCTCCACCTGCACGGTGAACAAAGACGCATCAGCTTAGTAAGAGACCGTCACAGGAGTCCTGCTGCAGGGAACAGGCGGCACCAGACTACCTGGATAGCGACGTAGGCCGGGTCCAGACTCTTCCCGCTGCGTTGGACCTGGATCTGAAGTGTCCCCGCCGTCTCACAGGTTCTGTAGCAAGTTGCTGTAAACTCCACCCGAGACCAGGACAGCTCCAGTCTGCAGGAGACACTGAGCTGAGTTTCTTTTTTAAAGCTTCGCTGAAGTAGAAGGATCCCGTGAGGCCGGTGGGACAGGGTCCACCCAGACTGCAGTTTGCTGTGGTTCTACAAACCTACATTTGGGGCAGCGCGCTGTTCCCTGCTGGGTCTGTGAGGATGAACTGGAAGCTGTCCGCCGTCACCTCCATGTCTGCTGGGAGGACGAACACCACGGCCCGCTGGTCCACGTCCCGCTGGGTGAAACGACCCCTGATGTAGGCTCCTGGTAGGGCGGGAGGAGAGAATCTCAGACCTGCTCGTGCTACAACAACCTCAGAACCGCACTGAGCCACGCGTCGCACCTGTCAGAGCGTTCTCCAGGTATCCGAAGTGTGGAGGTCTGCTGACGGAGAACTGCAGCTCCTCTGTGGGGCTGTCTGGGTCGGAGGCCTGAAGGTGTTTGTTGGTAACGACGATGCCGTAACGCCCGCCGCCCAGCTCCACCACCGTGCTGGGACTCTTCCTGGTGCTGAGCCTGGGAGGCGTCCGGTCCACGTGATGCACCTGAACACAGTGAGACGTGTGTGTGAGTGAGTCCTGTGTCCAGGACAGACCGTGACCGTTGCTGTTTGAGGATGATGTGTGTCGCTGTTTTTCTTATTCTTATGTGTGGCGGCCTGGTAGCAGAGTGGTTAAGGCAGAGCTGGGAAGCAGGAGCCCCGGGTTCGATCCCCAGCTGAGGCACCCAGCCCATCCCCCCATACCAGGTGTGTCCCTGAGCGAGACACCCAGCGCTAGCTCCCCGAGCGCCGACTATGGCTGCTCACTGCTCCCCCCAAGGGGGGAGGGGTCAAATGCAGAGAACAAATTTCACTGCGTGTTGTACACTGTATAATGATGTATGTGACAAATAAAGAAAGTTTAAGTTATTCTAACTATGTGAACAGTTTTTAAAGCTGCACCTCCGCCTCCGACCACTGGGTGTCGCTGTCGTCATGTGGAACAAACATGTTGGACCCTGATAATTAAACTTCACTTCTGTTGCAGCCACTAAACTTCAGAGTGAGGACCGGGTCCAGGTTCAGGACCGGGTCCAGGTGTGTGTGTGGGTCACCTGTATGTTAAACACAGCAGGCTCCTCCCTCCACTGCCCAAACTCCAGGTATCCTCTGTTGTTGCCGTCACTCGGCAGGAAGTAGAACCTGTCGCCCTGCGCCCGGCTGCCCGGGTTGTGTCGGTAAGCCAGGTTCGACCCGTCCACGTCCGTCTGGGTGAAGCTCAGCCGTGGGGCCAGCGGGACCCCTCCCAGCAGCAGTGTGCCGTAGCGTGGCGGCTGCGTGACGACCACGCTCAGGTTGGCCACAGTCGTGTCGGGGTCTGTGAGCTGCAGCTGCTCGGACGTGATGGTGGACGTGGAGCCGTCCTGCAGCCAGAGGCCTGTGTTGCGGTTCAGGGTGGGGGGGATGCGGTCGCCGTGCTCGATGGTGAAGTGCAGGGAGCCGCTGCGAGATGAGGCACCGTTGGTGACAACGAAACTAAAGACAAAGACGCAGAAACAGCACACGCATGATGGTTAATGTGACACTGACAGACACACACACACACATGCACACACACACACACACGTCACTGTGTGTGTGTGTGTGTGTGTGTAAGCGGGTGTTTTTGTCCTCTGCCAACACAATCTGCCTCTTAGCCCTGCAGCTGACAAACTGCCCCGGGCCTCGTCACGCCGGCCACCACACACACACACACACACACACACACTCAGAGGCAGGTCCTGAGGTAACATCTGGCTCCGGTGTCAGCCATATTTGCCCAGGGATGAACGTCTGTGGCCGGTGCAGTGGCCAGCGTCGTTGTTATTCTCCTAATAACGCACATTCATCATCTGCTGTCACTCACACACACGCACACACACACACACACACGCACAGGACTTCAGTTTGTCTTCAGTTCCGTCAGTCGGAGACACATTTGTTTTACGGCTCAGCTTCAGAAGATGAAGCGTGCAGCAGCTGCTTCTCTTCCTGATTTATTCTGGATTTAAGCAGAAGTCCTGAATATGGATGAGGTGGACAACGAGGACCGTCACCTGTGCAGAGACAGCTTCATCAGTGAGGTGGAGCTCAGGTGTGAGTCTCGCCTCTCCACCTCTCAGCCGGTCCCAGTCTCCTCGTCTTGGCTGCGATCTGACTGGTCTTTCCTGAGCCAGATAGCCAGCCGGTCGGGGCAGCAGAGGTCTGGGTGACAAACCCTGGGTCTGCACACACTCCAGGTCACCCCACCCCCCACCTACCCCCCCCCCTCAAAATGTGTGCTGCTGCCAAATTGGCTGGAAAAGCAGATAAACATACTGTGATGGAGAGAAGCTCTCGTCTCCTGACGTCTCGGTGCCCGCTTTACTTTCCACAGCCAAATGTTGTGTGTGATCCATTTTGGGGGCGACAGAAATATCCTTCCTCACAATATGCAGGCAGATAATTTGCCATTTATTCTCCGGACGCTGGGCAACGAAACAGCTTCACTTAACTGAAGCTCCGCAGCTGTTTAAAAACGTTTCATGCTGCTTCATTTTATTAAAGTTATTAGAGACAAAGAGACATAAAAACCTTTTTCTCTGATCACAGGTTCCCTGACGGTAGAAAACTTCGTACCGTTTCCCTCTTGTTACTGATAATGCTGAAGTTTTGTGTTGAACTTGTATCTTTTTCTTGTTGGAATGTGGATTAACGCATCATCTGATCTGAAATTATCTCCACACATCCACCTCACTCTCAGGGTTATTAGGCTGTCTGTGAACACATCGCCATGGTAACATGTCACCTCCTGTCGTCACGGACGGATCAACGACACAACAGAAACAACACTGCTGCGACTGTGTCCCGGATGCTGGATTCCTCGTTTGATCCTGGATCTGAAGACCAGGGATCAGGATGCTCACAGTAAACCTCACCTGAAGGAGTCGCTCTTCGCCTCGCGGCCGTTGTCATGGGTGTAACACACGCGGTGTGCGGCGACGTCCAGCTGCGTGAAGCTGGTCACGGAGACGCCGGGCTGCTGGACGGCGTGAACGAGGCCGTGTCGAGGAGGCACGGACACGGTGAAGTTCAGCTCCTCTGGACGACTCGCAGAGTCCGACGCCAGCAACAAATCGGTGTTCAACACCACCCGCTCGCCCTCCCTCAGGCGCACTGCCTTGCTCAGCAGCACTATGTCACCTGGAGGTGGTCAGAGGTCAAAGGTCAGAGCATCAGGAGGACGGTGGGACACTTTCCGTTCTTTAAATTTTTCAGAATTTACTTCAGACTACAAACTTCAAGTTACACTAAAGAAAGACTGAAGCGTCTACATTTTGCTGAGTGTTGTAGAAGAAGGAGAAGGAGGTGCACCCAGAGGAGACGAGCCAACGCCCGTCCACAGCTGCTCCACCTCCTCCTCCAGTTAATAATTCACCAGCCGAGGAGGTCGGGCCTTTCTCCGGGATCAGAGGACCTGGAGCCAGAAGGAGGCCTCGCAGCAGCGTGTTCACCCAACCAGCAACGCTGCTGCAGCCAGCTGCAGGGGGGGGTGCACCTCAATAATGTATGAACCACGACCGGCCACCAGGACCACAGAGGGCTGAGGTGTGTGTGCGTGTGTGTGTGTGTGTGTCTGACCTTTGTGCACCGTGTGGATGTTGATGAAGAAGCTCTGAGCTGGACCCTCCTTATCCAGGTCGCTCAGGGTGAAGCGGAAGCTGTCGTGACCTTTGAACCCGGGAGTGTTGGCGGCTGTGGTGTGTTTGTACCACAGACGGTTCATCTCCACATCGTCCTGAGTGAAGTTCTGACCTGACGCCAGCTCGGTCCAACCCGACTGCGTCTGTGAACGAGTGGCGCGGCTCAGATCTCATTCTATTAACTGGTTCCGTTTGTTCTGTGAGTCGGGCGCTCGTTTTGTGTCCTCACCTTCAGCTGCAGTTTGCCGAAGCGCGGCGCGGCGCTGATGGAGTAGAACACCTGGTGCGGGGGCGTGTCCAGGTCCTCTGCCTCCAGAGTGACGCTGGAGATCACCCTGCGCTCGCCAGAGTCCACGTCTAAACCAGCGTTCCTGAAACACCAACAAAGAAGATAATGAGTACAGAACACACTTGGATCTACTACGACCGCGGGCGGAGCTGAACCCAAAGAGTCGCGTGTCTGTGCTTCACATGCAGACAGGAAAGTTTTTCTGAGAGTAGGTTTGTCCAGCGGGATCATGCAGATAAGGAGTGATGGAGGTGGTGTAGGTGCTGGGGGGGGTTGAACATCAGAAACCGTCTGGCTGCTTCCTCACTCGGAACTAAAAACCACGTAGGAGAGAAGCTGGCACGTCCGTCCTGCAGGAACACAAAAACAAGGAGGCCGGCATCTGCCAAGTCTCAGCGTTACGTCTGCCTCGCTGCTCCTTACAGGACCAGCTCGGCCCGCGCCAACGCACCCACCCACACCAACAACCAACCTGGGGGGGACCCGTTCATGGATGCAAATTCCCAATCACTTGTTCAAATGAAAACATTATGGGTGGGGGGTGGAGGTCCCAAATTTCCTCTTTAACCACCCACTCAAGCAAAGACGCACGTGTGCACAGACAGACCCCCCCCCACCCCCCCCATTCTCCTTCTGTTCCTTGTGGACTCCCTGACTTAAAAGTGACACGACTCTATATCCAGTGTGTGTGTGTCTGCGTGTGTGTGTGCGTGTGTGTGTGTCTGCGTGTGTGTGTGTGTGTTTGTGTCTCTCTGTGTGTGTCTCTGTGTGTGTCTTTGTGTTTGTGTGTCTCTGTGCGTGTGTGTGTGCGTGAGTGTGTGTGTGTGTGTCTGCGTGAGTGTGTGCGTGTGTGTGTGTGTGTGTCTGCATGCGTGCGTGTGTGTGTGCGTGTGTGTGTGCGTGCGTGCGTGTGTGTACTTGAGCAGTCGTGGCTTCTCGTCGTTGACCGGCAGCACGGTGACCTGAGACGTCCCCTGGACTGTGTGGACGCCATCTGTCAGCTGCAGAACCAGGGTGTCCTTCAGGGTTTCTGTGTCATCGTGCATGTAGACGATCTTCATGCCTGCAGAGGGGGACGAGGAACCGGGGGGGGCAGCAGGTGAAAGGGAGGACAGAAATATTTGGCAAAGGGGTGGAGGTGGTGGAGCAGCAGATAAAAATCTCTACGTTTCTATGGCCCGTAAAGGAATATCTAAATCTATTAATTATTGTGAGCTAGGACTAACCAGGACGACCCAGGAGAACCAGGGACGAATCAGGAGAACCCAGGACAACCCAGGACTAACAAGGACAACCCAGGAAGAACCAGGACCACCTAGGACTAACCAGGACTAACCAGGATGACCCAGGACAACCTAGGACAACCCAGGACGACCCAGGACTAACCAGGACAACCCAGGAAGAACCAGGACAACCCAGGAGGACCCAGTTGTGTCTCTCACCTTGTCTGAGCTCCTGCAGGGTGAAGGAGGTGACAGGAAGGCTCCTCTGCAGGAGTTCTGCTCCTATCTCCTTGTAGCGGCTCATCTCTGTGCCGTAGATGCCGTTGATCAGGCTGCCGTGATCTGGAGGCTGCAGCACCAGGAAGGTCAGGAGGTCCTGGGGGGCGTCCAGGTCCAAACCGTTCAGAATGGCCGGAGTCAGCTCCCTCATTCCCCCCTCCATCACCTGCAGTGGGACGACCCAACAAAACCCTGAATTCTTTACTGGTTCTCCTGGTGCAGAGAACGTGAAGTTGGAGCTGAACGTACCGTGAAGTTGCCGAGCAGCAGAGAAGGCGCCTCGTCATTGGTCGGATGAATGATGATGTAGAACGGGGCGGGGGCAGAGCGGTGCACCCCGTCACTCACGCTGACAGACAGCTGGTCAATGGTTGGCTCCGCCCCTTTGTGTTCTGACTGGACATAGTTGATGAAGCCGGACATCAGGTGGACGAGATTAAAGGATTCTGGGAAAACACAGAACAGAATCAGCACTTCCTATATTTGTGAGGAGACTAACGCAACCCAGTGCTGGGTCCTCACAGTAAAACCTGTGTAGTCAGGACGTGGTTCTGATGCTCGCTCCAGTTCTGTGTTTAATACAACAGGTTCTGTTTGGGTTCAGAGAATTAGCGTGTGAACCGATGACTCCTGCTTTACCCCCCCCCATCACCCCATCAAACCCCCTGACTGTGCAGAGGAAAAAACATTCTGATCACCTTCATGTCAGCATATGATCATTACCAACCCCCAAGCCCCCCCCCCCCCCACACACACACACACGCACAAACACACAAACACACTGACCCACTCGGACTCCCGCGTTGCTCTTCTCAGACCCAGGTGTCGGCAGCGTGTTTTCCAGGAAGCCGTGCAGAGGGGGAGTCTCCACGTGGAAGGTCAGCTGGTCGGGGAGACTGTCCGGGTCCAAGGCCCCCAGAACCCCGTCACACAGACATACTGTAGAACCCTCATCCACCACCAACATGGACTCGCCTGGACCAGTCAGGACAGATGCAGAGAACGGTTTTCATTTGTTACAGACAGACACACACACACACACACGATGATGGACAGACACACACACACACACACACACACGATGATGGACAGACACACACACACACACACACACGATGATGGACAGACACACACACACACACGATGATGGACAGACACACACACACACACACACACACACACACACACACACACACACACACACAAACGACCCACAGAAACACAAAATTA
>JAUMHJ010000021.1:21243325-21263333 GCA_032361105.1 Microctenopoma lineatum | reverse complement strand
CTTCTGCACCTGCCTGATTTTGTTGAACGCTTTCTGTGAATCCTATGAACCTTGTTTCACTGGTCAAATATCACCGTGTGTCTACATGATATATTTAATTTTCAACCTTAACAACCAACGATTTATACAGAAAATCCTGAACATTGCCCAAACGTAAGCGCCCCACTGTATGTTCTGCACACACCTCCCTCTAAATCCTTGCAGTCGGAGAAACTGTAAACGTCACTACTTTTTAATATGATTAAAAGTAGAACCTGCAGAAACTGGTTTGTTCAGGTAAATGTTAAGATGGATAAAGACCTGAGGCGGAGTCCTCTCAGATCCTGCAGCGTGAACCTGTCTCCACGCAGCAGTGTCCGGCCCTGCAGCTCCACGCGGCCGTGACGAGCCGGTCTCTGGACCTCCACCGTCAGCGCCTCCTCCCGGGTGTCTTGGTCCTGAACTAGGAGGTGCTCCTCTGCCACAAATGCCCCTCCGCCCTCCTCCACCCACAGCAAGTTGGTGAAGGCCTGTGAAATGAGGATCAAAAACCTGCATCTTCAGATGTGTGTTGTCTGTACTGACCACGACCCCACACAGACGGATTAAAAGGAGCTCATGTCTGTTTGACCTCTGACCTCTGGTGCCTGGTCATCCACAGGGGTGACGGTGATGTTGAAGAGAAGGCCGGAGACGGTGCCACCGTGGTGGTCGCTGACGGAGAAGATGAACTGAACAAAGAGCGGCTCTGGGCCGATGTCCTCCACCGGAGGCATGAAGGCCACTTTCCTGTGGTTCACGGCGTGCTGCAGGGACAAAGCAGCAACTGACACTTTAAATGCTTCTCACTGCACAATCACCCGTTTCACCACATCTGGGCCTGGTAGGTCAACGGGTTAAGCGTCAGACTGGGATGCAGCCTGAGCCAGACACCCAGCGCTGAGTCGCTCTGGATAAAGGCGTCTGCCATGTAAAGTAAAGTGAATCTGTGAAGATTTCACAGATGTAGTGCAGAACTAACCTGAGTGAAGGACTTTAACACCGGTACCGTGTGGTCCTTCGTCATGGCGTTGGTGCTGTCTGTGTAGAACAGGCGTCCTGCATCCATCAGCCTGACAAAATCAACAGTCAGCAGCATCAACTTTAAAGCTGGACCATGTGCCGTGACGTGTCTGCTTGAAGGCTCTGTCCTTACCCAGGGTGCAGCGGGCTGAAGCAGGGCTGGGTGATGACGTAGGTCAGGTCGGTGTCTGGATGCTCTCTGTCTGTGAAGTGGAGGTGAGCCTGCGTGACGTAAACCACCTCCGTCTCCTTCACCTGCAGAGAGCGAATGCTGTCGGAAACTTCCACCGGCAGCTGGTCCTTCACCGGGAAAACATGGACCGCCACCGTCTGGAAACGCAGCGAGGGGGCGGAGGTGCAGAGTTAATCCATTAAGCTACACTCATGAGCGCTACAGTGGGAAAGACTTATATCCTGTGTTTCATCACTTAATTACGCTACTAATAAAGATTCAGCTTAGTGTTATTCAGTATGTTTGGTTAATACTTTTACATCCATTCAGAATTTATTTAGATTTTGAATTTCGATGCATCATTAAAATGTTAAAACACTAAGAATATATCATAACTGTATTGGAAATTACAAATAAAACGAATTTATTAGACTAATAGGAAGTGACCCACATGACACGTCTTATTTATCTCTGAGGCGGGAAGCAGGACGTTTTCACTCACGTGTGTCTGCGAGAGGTTTGGCGGCTGGTGGCTGTCGGACAGCGTGAAGTCGAAGGAGTCCTCAAACTGTTCCTCCCCTGAGTGCTGGTAGTAGATCTGACCCTGGATCAGATCTCTCTGCAGGAAACTGTCCACAGAAAGTCCTGCACAGGGAGCAGAACGTCACAGTCTGTACTAAATACATGAAGTCACGCTGCCCTGCTGCAACCGCTGGTAGCACATGGAAACAAAAGCTGTTCATACCAGGGTGTTCTGCCCGGACCCATTACGTTCTGATCAGCTGACAGGTTTTAAAGCCGGAATTACTACTGACACACTCAACATAGATCATCAGAAACATTGAACAGGTCTGTTAGCCCAATGCTAACGGTGCTAAGGGTGGAGAAAGCAGACGTGATTATTTTGTTTATTGTTATAAATGAAGCAGCTTTTATCGATTGCTCCAACCAAACCAGCTTCACCCTCACCTGTCTCATAGGTGGAGGTCTTCCTGAGCAGCTGCCCTGCTCTCGGGGCGGAGACTATCTGGTAGAGGATGTAGTCATCGCTGGAGTCCAGGTCGGAGGCTAGCAGCACGTACTCCTCCAGCCGCACTGCCCCACCCTCCTGCACCTCCACAGCCACATTGTTTATGAGGAAGGGCGGAGAGTCGTCTTTGGGCAGGATGTTGATGGGGAACTTGTGGCGGATGCTGTGACGGCCGTCGCTGATGCGGAACACGATGTGGTCACGGGTGGTGTCGCTGTCAGAGTGATGGTAGACGACCACACCTTCCCTCAGGTCCTGCACACGAAACATGAACGCCTTCCCACCTGGAAACAACATGCGCGTTCAGGCCTGAAACCACCTGCTGGGAACTGTTTGTAGTGCTTCACTCAGATTAAAGTACGTTTGCTGCCTTGATGGCGACCAACACAGATCCAAAGTAAATCGACTCTGAAAACTCATTTAGCTTCGAACCCAGACTGAGGAGCCTGAACCCTGACGAGTTGGACCGAACATGAGAAACTCGTGTCCTACATTAATGAAATGTGGGCTGTGTCCATCTGTCAGCTCTCTGCTGTTGGCTGGCCTTCCTCACACTCATCATCACGTCATGCTAACCCTAACAGCAGAGCGTCACGTGACTGGCGGTCTACTGGCGGGCTGTCGTCAGCGGACGGCTCTTTTTCCAGCCAGAGTTTTGCACTTTGATTCAATTACCGTCTCCAACACATGCACTGTTTTTTCTCCCATTGTCACTTGGAAATAACAAGTTTCTGTCAGCGCCTGAAGGCACCGCGAGGCGTTGGCTGGGGTATGTGCTGTGAACACCGGTGGGGTAAAACATGGCGTCCTTCCCGGTGGCCGCCAGGTTGCCAGGACGGGGGCTTCCTGTCTCCCTGCATGTGCCAGAGAGACAGAAGGGCAAGGTCAGCAGACAGATTGAGAGACGAGCGGTCGCGAGCCCGAACCTCATTAGCAACTTTACCGAGGGGAACCAGCTACTGGTCCAAGTGATGGAAACAACTTGGTAATTGGGCCCAAAGGTGGCTTTGGGCAACAGGCCCATAAAAGAGAAAATGGGCATGTTTGTTACAGAGAGAGGGGGAGTGTGTGGCGGGACAGGCAGCCATCCATTTGGCTGAAGGCGTTGGACGGAGCATGCAGTGACTGTCCCCACGCTGCAGCATCGAGGGTCAGCAGCATCCCCCTCCTCAGAGACGCTGCTTCACCACAGCACCCTACAGACTGCACACGTGTGGAGAGCAGAGCCAAACTTTGGTCAAAAGTCCAAACTGGGGAGATGAAATATGCTGGAGCAGGTGCTGCGGTCCAACATGGAGGAGGTGGAGGAGGAGGAGGAGGAGATGGAAACCTGCCCACTGGGACAAAAGTTTCAACAACCATCTAACTAACATGGTTCTTTTTGTTTCATGATGACGACAGAATAAAAAAGAGTGCAGTCTGCAGGATGGGACTGATCCGCTGTGGAAGAAGGCAACGAGATGCAGCTTTAATTTCCAAAAATATTCAACATACCGTCTCTTTTCTCTGTCAGCGCACGGCACCACGCAAGAAATGACGGGTGTGAAAATGTTTCCTGAAAATCTTTAGACTGTGAAACTGCAAAGGGAAAAGATTTCTTTCTCTGTTTGTTTAGTTATTCATTAAATTCAAAGACACAGAGTTTGGACACACTTCTCTCTAGCCGAGTTACTGTAAATGATCCTCTTCATTTAATAAACAGAACATTCTGTTGGAAGATGATAATGATGTTTGATGGTCTCTGAAGGTTTGTGTAAATGTTCCTTTATTAACATCAACAATGTCTGCTCTGTGCCTGAGTCTAAATGTTAGCGTTCGATCAGGACAAAGTGTAAGACTTCTTTCAAAGTGATGAATTCAGCTGGGCACAATGACGCCCCCCTGTGAGGGTCATGGTTACAGTTAGGAGCGAGATCACGTTCACAATCATGACCGGCACAAATGTGATGAAACGAGCCAGAGAATCAGTTCCAAACACGGCATCCTCTCCCCCTGTGCTTTCCCGTTCTTATAAAGGTTAACCTCCTGCCTGAACCCCCGGGGCCGCTGCACTCCTGCCACCTCACCCCCCCCTCCTCTGAGCTGGTAGCATGAAAACCTGTTTGGGGACAGTGCATCTGCTCCCTGTGCACGATGGCATGAAATGGCATAAGTCCCTTCAATCTGCCGGGCCCCGCTCTGCGTTTGAGACAAAGAGGACGTCTCCCTATGCGCTGGGCTGGAAGGGACAGACGTCGACGGAGAGCGAGGCAGCAGCAGCTTCAGCAGCAGCAGCTTCAGAGCTGCCACGGCCCCTGGCGAAGCGTCCGCCGCCCCATTTTACACCTGATTAGGAAACACATGCAGGGCCACTAGACATATGCTTCCCCAGCCACACCACAGTCCCTGACGGACAGGCACCACATGGAGGAAAAAGGGCGGAAAAGGCCAGATGACGCTCTCCCGGAAATCCCAGGGCACTGAATGTCGGAATACCAGCACGAGATTAAAAGAGAGAAAGGGGACTCCATAAGTGAGCTGCAGTAAACTCCACTCATCATAGTGTAAGTGTTCTGCACCCAAGGGTGAACAGGAAGCTATAAACAATACACTGTGCTGAAAAACCCTGCATGACACGTCAACTACAATCCCGCACCTCTCACGCTAAGGCGCCCATGAAAAGGTCCATCCACAGCAACCAGGTACACAGCATTAATGTTGTCGCTGTCGACTATCTGCAGCTCCTCCCAGGTGATCGGTCGGGACTGACCCTCCAACAGGTCCAGACCTGAAACGCCACAGACATACCACAGGATGTGTCACATACGGCTCCGGATACAGTAACTGTGAGGCCATATCTCACAATTTAGTTTTGAAATCAAATCAAATACTAATTAGCTCGACCTCAACCAGATACAACAGCAGCAGAGTTAACAGCTTTTTTTGCTGTTAGACTCGGTTAGACTAGAATCACTACATATAATTAAAACAATAAAAAGTTATAAAACAGTTTTCCTCTTCTTAGATTGCCTTTTTCTAAAATGTACAATTTAATTAAGCTGTAACTATTATTGTGTTAAAAATAACTCAGACACAGTAAAATGCTGCTTAGTAATAATCGGAGGTAATCTTACGAACCCATATTCCAGGAGACTCTGGGTGCATTTGTTTCAGCAGCTCTGATGGAGATGTGGACCATGATGGGCGGGCTGATCATGTAGGAAACATCTATAGCCTGGAACTCCACCTTGACAAACAGAATAAAGCAGTGACTGCAAATGTCATAATGGACCATGTAAATATGACATTTGCACAGTTAAAGAACGGTGTTTATAACAGTTTACACAGTTTTTATGTATGTCAGCAAACTAACGCAAAATGTTTGTATATTTTACTTTTAACAAACCCCACAGAAAAAAAAGTGTCCAGTCAGAATGAAGAATTAGAAAGGTTTGTGTGTTTCTCTGGAGTCCAACAATTAAATTATATGTATATAAGTATATATGACATTAATATGACATTATGCTTCAGTTTAGCTCCAACAGTCTGCTTATGTTTCAGTAGTCCAACAGATATTTTAGTCAATTTAAGATAAACCTTTATTATTACAGCACAAGAATAACAGCAGCAGAGAAAGATAAAATAAATGTATAAAAAGGAAAATACTGCTGCACACAGAGTTGTAGTTGGTGCATGATAAAAGCTTATTTTAGCAGCAACAGCCACAAAGGTCTGGTTTAACATACAGTCTTCCAGTAGCACATTGAGTTTGTTGATAGATGCTTATTCAATGAAGAGGTTAACTTATCATTGTAAAACCACTTTGTAATGATGGTAACACAGGTGAAGACATCTTTATTGTGGAGGAGACAGTAACGCCTTTATGTGTTCACACCTTTGCCTGGTAGTGTAAATTCAGTTTACATTAAATGTTAAAATAATCTAAAGCTGGTTCTGATTAAATAAAGGTTAGTGGTACTTTGGTTCATAAACTGAAATAATGGTTAACGGATGTTTGGGGGTTAGGCTTTTTAGTAGCTGTAAGCCTCTAGTTAGCTAACTGCTTTAAATCAGATTTGCTTCAGGGTTCATTTTGGTTTGGCTTAGGTGACCTAACCGTTTACAACAGCTCAAACTGTAAAAAGTTAGATAAGAGTTTTAGACGTTTTCTGAAGACTTAAGTTTCTAAAAGAACTAGATCTACTAACTAACAGTTAATTAGCTAACGAGCCAACAGTTGATTTTTCTTTACTTTGCTTGGCAGACGCTTTTATTCAGAGCGACTTACAGGGAGCTAGCGCTGGGTGTCTGGCTCAGGGACACACCTGGTAGGGATGGATTAGGAGTCAGACAAGGTCTCAAACCTGCGACCTCCTGCATCTCAGTCTGACACTTAACCCATCGAGCTACCAGGACACAAAACAGCTACAAAATGTTGATTCTGGTTCGTTGAGTGTTTGATTTACAAGTTAAAATTAGAAGTTAGCTAAATATTAAGTTAGGTTTTGGTAGCTGTTGAGGACAGCTAGCATTAACTGTTAACGCTAATTAAAACAACGCAATCGCTATGTTTTAAACCCGTCTTTACCTCAAGGTTCCTCCGGTGTGACTGGCTGCTGTTGGGCGGCTGGTAGGCCACCTTCATGTCATGGAGGTCCAGCCAGGTGAAGGAGCTAACAGGCCTGGTGTGGTCGTCCAGGTGGGTGAGGTAGCCCTCCGCAGGCTGAACGGTGATGTTAAACACCAGCCTTTCCTGTGGTGTCTCGTGGTCTTTGGCGTCCAGCGTGGCAGTGGTGAGAGGGGTGAGGATAAACTGGTCCACCTCCAGTATGAAGGAGGCCATAAAAGCGGCCTGGGGTGGCTGGTTCTGCATCGCACCATGGATCAGAACCGGCAGCCATACTGCCTCAGACTGGGAGTGGGACAAGAGGGACAGAAGAGGGAAGGTAAGAGAAGAGAAAGTGAGCGTGTTGTCTTACTTTTGTCTCACATTTTTGTACCAATTAGTGTAAATCTGCATATATTTTGGGACACACTTTAACACAACATATAGCACACAGAAATCAACACATGGTGCCTCCTGCTGCTATATATAGTGTTGAAGAATAATCAAGTCTCAGATGAAGACAATCAAACGTGTTAGAAATGACGGGGCCTTGCATGAAAGACACATTGTTTATGTGCTAATAAGAAGAAAAAAATGGCTTTAACGTTTTGGATTACTGAAGCCTTTGAAATGCCTGCAGAATCTCCTGCCCCACATCCTCCAACATCCACAGAGCTGAGAAAAATCCATGAAAGTGAGATGTCACCTTCTTACTGCCAATAAACATCTCATCGCCTGAGATGTTAATCTCACCTGGAAAAAATCCAACTAGGATATGGCAACTCCGTTCAATTAAAGCACGCTGGAGTAGCATTACTACACATCTCCAAAAGTTGTTTTCTTCCAAAATGTTCAACTGTGTCGTCTCAGATGTTGGATCAGATCAATAACATAAAGTTTCCTGTACCTCCAACAAGGCCCTGGTGGCCTGCTCCCTCAGCTCCACCCTGATGGGTATGTAATCGATCTCTGGTGATGGCGGACTGAGGTGCTGGTACTTCAGGCCGGAGCTCAGGAAGTCCTGGCAGCTGGTTTTCAGGAAACGAACCTCTGTGGTGTCATGAAGACATGGTTTGTTTCCAGGACAGAGTGCTGTCGTCTCTCTGCCTGAATGAGGACGATAAACAGAAGATGTTGGAGCAGCAGCATCAGTAGTCGTGTTATCCTCATCAATATAACCAGTTCAATTCAGCTTTATTTGTCTGACACCAAATCACAACATCACAAATCATCTCATGGTACCTTACAGTGTAAGGATTGGGACCCAACAGTCCCACTGAGCAGCACTGAGGCGACAGTGGAGAGGAAAAACTTCCTTTAACGGAAGAAACCTCCAGCAGACCCAGGCTCAGGGTGGGCGGCCTTCTGCCTCGACCGGTTGGGGTTAGTGGACAGAGGAGAGAGGAAGGAACAGATAACCACAATTCATCATTTTAAGGCTTTCAACCAAACTCACACACCAGCACTGTTGGGACATACCCTTCCTCTGCATAGAGTCCTCCTCCTTCACCAGCTGACCCAGTGCGGGGACATTAGTGTCTGTGGTCATCAACCTGATGGTGCAGACCACGTCAGGTCCGAACCCGATTTTCAGGACAGAGCTGTCAATGGCGTTGGACAGGCCGTAGAACTGCGGAACTACTAGTGGAGTGCTGCCTAACTCCACCACCCGAGTCCCTGAATCCACCACAGACACAGACAGAACCACGGTCTGCACCAGTGTGTCTGAAGAAGTGAACCTCCAAACAGATACCACAGAGTATGTCAGCAGAACTTAATCCACCAATACTGACACGGTTTGTATTGTATTAGAGGAGAAATGATTTTAATGCCGACTGACTTGTAGACCCTCAGTATCACCGTGTCCTCGTCCAGTAAGGGACTGCCATTGTGGACATATTTTACCTCGTCCTCCAGGAAGCTGCAGTCAAACACCTGCAAACAGCACAGAACATAATCACAGTACCAGCACTGTACTGTCAGAGGTAACTGTGGCAGGTGCGTCCTCACCTGTGGAGTCAGCCTCCCCACTCTCTGACTGATGGGTTCATTCATCATCACCTCCACCTTACAGTCCGCAGCTGGTTCAACGCTGATCTTCAGCTCCTTGTCTGTGATAAACACAGCGTGACCCCTGGTGACCTCCACGCCCGAGTTCATCACAACTAGACTCCGACCGGAAGCAACCATCAACCCCGTTGGCAGCAAGAACAACATCCAGACCGTAGCCGCAGCCATTTCTGTCTCTCACAGCCGAGAGGACAGTGTTGTAGAGCTGACGGAGAGTGAAGGCCTCTGTGTTTCAGTGTGTGGCAGAGTTTCCATTCAGTCTGCCGTGGCCCACATCCACAGGACAGAGGAAAAGCTTAGGAACAGACAAAGAGCGATGAGAATTCAGCCTCTAACTCAGCCTAGAGTCAGTGTGTTCACTCTGAACAGGCCTGTACAGGCTTCACAGAACAAACACACGACAGGAGAAAAACACACGCAGCCTTAAACGCGATGAGGTGAACACGGCCTCTGTTCTGCTTCTAAACCACTTGGCTCTGATCTCCTTCCACTGCTGGAGCCAGCACCACAGCTGCAGCTGACCAGCGCAGCCCCCACCGCCACCTCGCACCCCCACAGTCCTGACAGGAAAACGCTTTCACCCTTCATTTCACTTCAAACCAAAGTCTGCTGCAGGAAACAAGGGGTTAATCTGGGTGAGCCGCAGAGGTGCTGGAAATGACATGGGACAGGCAGAGCGGGGGAGGTCGAGTGGAAGGCCGGGGGAGTAGGAAGTGAGGAGGGGTGTTTTCAGGATCAAAGCGGGGCAGTAACTGGAACCAGTTTGTCACTTCCCATCGAGCCAGAAGAGTGTGGGTCCAATAGTTTGAGGTTTCAGCTGGATGAGTGAGATCTGGTTTAAACACACAGGTAGGAACCAGGTGGAGGCTCACGTTACTCCAACAACGTTTTGCTAGGTGTCCTCATGATCCAGGCAGCGGATGGGAAACAAGGTCACAGTCTGGACACCCATAGGTCATGAAGCTCAGGCGCCCGTGTTTAGTGTGTCACTGACGTCTCCTTGATGTCCCCGTCTCTAAGACAAGCGTAAGCTCACCTGGACAGCGAGTGCATTGGTGTGTGGTCTCTGCAGAGGCGGGACAGATCTCTGCAGAGGCGGGACAGGTCTCTGCAGAGGCGGGACAGGTCTCTGCAGAGGCGGGACAGGTCTCTGCAGAGGCGGGACAGGTCTCTGAGCGTCACACAGGAGCAAGCGCCTGTTAAATGATCCAGCAGCTGTTGCTGACTGGAAGTGAGTCAGTGCAGCAGCATGAGGAACATGCTTCTGAATGAAACGGAGTAATTCCCTTCAGACTTTACCACAGTCAGACCCACACTGACTGGACTCGTGCTGCTAACTGTGCCCACATTTAAAATATTTTCATTTTAATCAGCCCACGATAACACAGCAGCTAGAAACACTGCTAATGCTGCTGCACCGATATAAACCTGCTGCTGTTCACGGCATCGATGCATCGGACAGCCGCCATGTTGGTGCAGGGAATTCTCCTCATGCATGCAGGCGTCACGACGGGTCAGTGTGGTTTGTTACGCACGGATTTATGATCCAGGACACTTTCTCAATGTAATAAAAACGTGCAGTGAGCTGAACCCTCAGTAGTCACACAGTTGTGTGTGAGGAGGTTTAGGATGCAGCAGGCAGCAGCTGCAGCCCTGCAACACAACAGTGTAGAAAGTTTTCTCTAAAACATCCTGAGTGGAACTGAAGGGACACGCTCCCACGAACGTTACGAGCGCCAGTGCTTTAGATCAGAACGAAGCCAAAGACAGAAGAATGAGGGGATGAAAGGAAGGAAATCCCCTCAGTCTGTTTGTATTGGAGGCCTCCTGCTGCTGCTGTGTGTGTGTGTGTGTGTGTGTGTGTGTGTGTGCATGACTTACGTTAAAGTGTGTGAAGTTTGTTGGCACTTACCTCCAGTTGTTTGAACTTCTGCGTTTGTCTCCGTGTTCTTCACCTTCTGCACGCGCTCAGAGGAAGAGGAATGCTGTCTCTCTCTCACTCACACACACACACACACACACACACACACACACACTTCACACTCACTGTTTGCCACCACTCCCCCATTCAGCAGCTCACCGTCACCCCGAGACGTCTGGCATCCAACAACAGAGAGAAGCAGAGAGAGGGGGTAAACTGTGAGATAGGGAGAACAAAGGGCGAGCCAGCTCCTAAAGCCAAAACCAGAGAGAGAGCGAGAGAGAGAGCAGACAGGAAATGTGCTGTGAGGTTTCCAGGTTTTTATTTTTACAGCCCCCCCCTCGTCTCTGCCTCCAACTCTTTTCATTTCTCTCTCTGTGACACAAATACATGTGAACAGCCACCTTTTACTCCCATTTTACACATCAGAGACCTGAACCTGTGATTTACAGTTTTCCACTGCGGCGGCGCTCTGACAAACACCAAGAGGAGAGAGGGAGGTGTGAGGGCGTAACGAACGCAACGCGCGCGGCAGCCTGGATGTGACATCTCTATACAAATCTTTCCTCTGCTTTCTATCAGGGAACAGGCTGAAGGTGGCAAATGAAGAGAGAGAGAGAGTCTAGTTTTATTCAGGGGAAACGTACTGTCCAACACGCGTCTGTCCCCCACTGAGCTGCTGACATGTTCACCTCCTGCACCAACACACACACACACACACACACACACACACACACTGGACGATCGCTTCTGCAGGTGGATGAAGAAACGGGTCTAATGGAAGAACCTGCTGCTGTTTCCAGAGACACAGGGCTGCTCATTAAATACTGGATTCATGTTAAATCGTTCTGGAACGTCAGCAGCAGGAAGAACTGATTCTACTACTGATCCGCACCGAGTCAGAGAAGCAGCACCACATAACTAAACGTCTGTTTCTTTTTTCCTCCCTGAGCACAGCTGTGTCCTGGTAAAGGATGAGGACGTGTCCCACACTGAGCTCAGGGAGCTCGTCTCGTTCCACCTGTTGCTGCTGGTCTGAACTGTGAAGACAAAGTGTCTGGTAATAACTGCAGGAATAGACTCTTTAAGCTGAAGCTGTGGCTTTAACGACCATGTTTGTGGAGACAGATGATACTGAAAACTGTGGATTTTCCCTTTAACTTGCCAAATAAAAAAACAATTTAAACCAGTATTTACTGAAACTTCACACTGTGAAACTTAATATTTCACTTTATATATTTAAATACTTTTTATTTGAGGGGGGGGGGTATTAGCCAGCTGATGGAATCAACACATACTGTGTCTTAATCAATACATTTAAGCCACATGATGACACCAATGATAAATGCTCTGCACGTTTCTGCCTGTACAGTGTACACACACACACACACACACACACACACACACACACGCAGAGACACACACACGCAGAGACACACACACACACACGCACACACACGCAGAGACACACACACACGCAGAGACACACACACACGCACACACACACACACACACACACACACACGCAGAGACACACGCACACACACACACTCCCCGCACAGCAGAACAGCACTGATTCAACAACAGATTATGAGTATTAAAATTTATATTAAATCCTGATTTTAGCTGATTACATTTTGTTTAATTTGATAAAAAATACAAGAAAGTGGAACATTTAATGGTCATTTATTCATTTATTCATTTCAGTAAAACATTTTCTAATATTACAACAAACAGTGTTTTTTATACCGAAAAGGTTTTGAAATGTTTGACTAATTTCTTTGTGAGTCCTTCTGTTTCCAGCAACATGGACTGACCCCTTTAAAAAAAACAATCCTTTTCATTCAAACCCTCGTTTTAGAAGTGAGATCTTGGCTCCGTGTCTCGTGGAAATAATTGATTATTTAATAAGACCTTTCCTCGGGTCAGATGGACAAAGTTGTGCAGAAGTTGAGGCCTGTCTGTCAGAACACATTTAGCTTTGTTTGGTGCCAGAAACGTCGCTGCAGCTCTGACTGTCCGGCGCTCTCTGATCACTTCTGACTGCTACCCTTTGCATGGTGACTTTAGACTTTGCCACAGCGTTTGGCCCCCTGCCCACCTCCTCGGCCCGGGGGCCCCTGTCAGCCTGACGCTGTGACTCCTCCGCAGCCTGAAATTAATTTCCCTTCCTCACTGACCCATAATTAAGTCCTGGAACAGCCTGTGCTGACGAGCGGAGGCAGGAAAGGATTCTGTTTTCGACTGAGTTACTTTGTTGGCCATGAACTTGGTGAACACTTTGTCCTGGTCTTCGTGGAGCGCTGGATTCTCTGGGTGTTGAATGTGCAGAGGTGGAGCTGTGCACGGGATCAAACAGGACTGCAGGCCGCGCCTGTGTTGGCGGCCGACACCTTCTAGCAGCTCTGTTGGCCAGAGAAGCGAGGATCGGTGCTCGCTGCTTTGAAAGACTTTTCTTGAGTTCAGTAATTACCAGGTAAGCAGTCGACACCCCTCCAGTCGGAGCTGGCGGTTTCTGCAGAACCTCTTTAGAGCCACAAATAAAGTGAGAGATAAAAGCAGCTCGAGTTTGGAGCCGTTGACTGAAGCCTCTCCACTGGCTGTGTGTTGGCAGGAGAATCAGAGCGGCGAGCTGCTGCCAGCACCGTGGCGGCGGTTCAGCTTGGTGGCACCGGCCCACGAAGAGCCGGAGCAGCCCCCCTCTTCCCAGAGAGAGGAGGAGGTCTTTATTAAGTAATTCACAGTGAAATGCTAAATAATTCTCCGTCATTACCTCCTGCTCAGAGACTGTGTGCTCCATATGTCAGAGCTGACACAGTCACGTCATTCTCACACATCACTGCAGACATGCTTCCAGTTCCTCTGCAGAAAAGCAGCTTTCTTCACATCAAGGTGTTTGAAGCATCTGATTACTCTGCATCATAACAACAAACAGTGTGGCGTGCGTCCCTGGAGACACAAATCTCACGTCGTTCTGTGCCAGCAGCAGCAAGATGGCAGCAGAGTTGGGCTACAGCAACACTAACGCTGGGCGCCAAGAGCATGGTACAGACTCCTCTTGCAGAGTCACTGCACAGGTGACAGCGCGGCACACCCCCCGCTGTTAGTCTCAGTGCTAACTACCATCAAAAGAATCAGTCTGGTTTTAGTTCTTCGTGAAAACATATCTTCCTCGTTATTCTGTTCCCTCCAGACCACTGGTGTTGGCAGTGTTAGCATTAGCATGCTAACCACCGTGGTGTCACTAAAGCTTCTCTCAGGCCCATTACTCCCATTAAAGAGTCATACTGGTGACCAGCAGAGGCTGAGAGTCAGACATGGAACCTGTCAGCTTCAATATGTCAGAACCACTGAGTGACTGACTCCCACCTCCTCAGCGCTGCTGCCCCAGGAGAAGACGCAGTGATCAGACACACGCAGCGGCCTGAGGCCTGGCCGGCGGAGTCAGGTGAGGCCGGACTGACGACTGGAGACGAAAGAAGGGGGAGGGGGGGTGCCGCGATACCAGCTCCTGAAAGAAGAGGAGATGTTGGGGGAGAAGTGGGGGGGTCTGACCTTCCCTGGCAGCGATGAGGAAGGAGGAGCTCATCCTCAGATTATGCAAATGAGGCATCGCTTTGATGCAAAACAAGCCGGACTGGCTGCTAATGTTTCTCCAGTCGTGAAAGGGCGCGACTCCCTGGGAGAAATACCAGGAGAGGGGGGCTGGGGTAAGGAGCGGGGGAGTCTGGGTAATAAGTGGGGCTTTGCGGGCAGCTCCCCCAGCGTTATACATTATCATATTTCCACGTAATTAGTTGTTGTTTCCACATGAAATGAGGAAACGGTTCGACAGTGCGTTCACTGCCGCGAGGACGGTCGGGCACATGCTCCGCCTCCCGTGTTACTGTGGGATGACCTTTGACCTTTAGTCTCACATTACTGACCTACAACCCTGTAGGTTAAACCCTGTGGATTAACAGATGCCTGCAGGCAGTAACACACGTGGCAGGAGAACCTGGGCACACAACCAACAGCACATGATATGACAGTGGGTTTGGTCCGAAGCTGCAGGCCTTCAAGACCCGACGAGAATCAGTGAGAGGCCAAAACTCCATCTGATATCACTGCAGTCCTGAAGGCAACCTGCTGCAAGGAAAAGTACTCACCTAAAAACTACTCTGAACCGGATCCAGAACCTGCAGCTCAAAGTTCAACACTGAAAAGTATTAAATGATGAACTCAGGTCATTTAGGATTCATTCATTTAAAGGCCTGTAAGAAGAACACGAAACATCACCCAGAATCACTGTCCAACCATTATGTCTCTGTCCAAGAGGGCTTTAGATCAAAAACCGCATCACGGACAGAAACCTGGACTTAACCCCTGAGCAACAGGAATCTGAATCCAGAGCGAGGTCACGTCACAGAAATGTGTTTCTGTCTACTTCATTGATTCTTTTGGATAACTGTTCAGATTCTTCACCTCAACACGTGTCCTGGGGGAACTGGTCCAGAGTCTTGGCTGGGGTCTATTTTACTGCTTGGTCTTGTTCTGTCGATCAGTTTCTCCACCTTCATCATCTCGTGCCTCCTCCTCAGATTGATCTATTCATCCATCCTATGTCAGTGTCAGCACAGCTTCCTCCTCTAAACTGTTCTGACGTGACATCCCCGTGCTCTCCATCCAGCCCCGGGGGTCCTGCTGAAACTGTGCCATCATGCATGTTGGAAGCTGCATGAGCTCAGGCGAACCCAGCCTGGACGGACAGAGGGAGGGACGGTTAGACCAGGGGCTACAGGCTGTGTGAGCTGGAGCATCGGCCGGCTGGATGGCGTGTCCTACTGAGCGCGCTCAGTGAAGCAGCAGGCGAGCAGTAGCTTCACATTAGCCCGGCAAGACCGGAGAGGAGTTGGCTGCGGTCCGGACTTCATGCATCATCAGTCTGAGTCCTGGTCTGGTCTGGTCTGTCCTGCTGGAAGTGTGTGTGTGTGGGGGGGGGGGGGTTCCATCGATGGAGCTCGGGGCCGTCCAGTGTGTTTCTGCTTTGAACACGGGGCCATCACTGTCTCTCCGCGTGCCTGATATCTGACTGATACACAGTGATTGATCACATATTGATCAGTGAGTCAGGTTTTAGAGATTTTGATCAGATTTTTGTGCTGTTGTTCATTTGTGTGTATGAAATCACATCAGAGTCATGTGGATGAAGTTATAATTCACAGTGACTCGTGTGCCTTCGTTTAAACTCATTTGTGTTTCACTTCCTGCACGAACGTCGGCTACACGTCTCACATGTTTCTTAATGCAGCGACAAACCAATAAACCTAAATAATAAATAAATATCTATGTCCAGGACTGAGCGGACTGTACTTACTGGAAGAGAGCGCTCCATTTCTTCACCTCCACGTCTGCTGACATCTGCAAACATTAACTGTGGATATCCACCGTCCATCCACTAGTTCTAATCTATTAACCAGAAGAAAATGACATGAAAAACAACCAGTGTGGGCCTGGTGATGGATGTAGACCACAGGGTGGAGCAGGCATGGAACCATTTTCTACATCCACGACGAACACACGAAGCTGAATTTCTCTGAATATTCATGTGAATGTTGTTAAAGATTTAGATGAATCTCGTCATTCACAGTTTTCCTTTGCTCAGTGTGAAACGTGGAGAGAAACTGTGTCTCCAGGTTGAGACAGCTGAGTGTGGACACGCCTGGGGAGGGGGGGGGTGTTGGCTGGTGGAGGAGCAGGACAGGGCAGCATGGCGAGGCTCCAGTCTGCTGGCCAGAGACCAGTTGGTGCTTAATCACAGTGAGCGGTCAGCCTCCGCCTTTCACAGCCAGCTGACAACAGGACAGTGCGTGCGCGTGCTGGGGGAGTTGGGGCATCCCTAGCCCCTCCACCCTTCCTCATCATCCAGCATGTAGGTGTGTAATCTGCAGCCAGGATGAGGAGGTGGTGCTGAGGTGGAGGATTATACAGGCCTGCTGTAAATGTGTGTGGGGGGGTGGGAGGGGTGGCTCAGTGTGACCTGCCAACACTATGAGTGGATGCAGACGGCCGTGGTGAGCTGAGCCAAGGCCGCAGCCGAGCTGCCAACCGAGCTGGGCGACCCGTCCGTCCACTTCTCCCCAGACGCTCTGCAGCCGCAAACATCTGCAGTGTGTGTGTGTGTGTGTGTGTGTGTGCAGGATCTGAAGGGTGTGAAAACATCACATGACAACAGTGTGGTCAGAAACACAGCGGCTGCACAGCCTCACATTTCCGTCCCCTGTGATTCTGTTCTGGCTGCACGTCGGGCTCGTTCACGCTGATTATGGGAGAAAATGTCAAACTTAATCTTTCAAAATGCAACAAGCACAAACACTCGTCCTCTCCTGTGTCTACGGCGCTGAATCAAACCAGAGAGCTCAGCGGGGGACAAAAGGAAGGCTGTGAACTGGCTTCACACCCGTTAACGATTCTACTGGTTTGGCAGCTTCACGGTGGGGGGGGCTCTGTCCACTCTGCAGCCTGATCTTTGGACGTGATGACGGAGCCGTGATCATGTTTACAATCGGAGTTGCTATGTTCCGAGGTCAAAGATGAGTGAGCAGGATTACAACACCCCCACACCCCCTACAGCGCGGTCCAGAGTCGCTTCACATCACGGAAGAGGTTAAAGGAAACATGTTCAAATCACTCAGTGAACAAAGATTTGGTTTTACCATCAGACCTGCTTTTTATTACCCAGGATCCCCTGCAGCGTTAAATGCAACAACGAGCCTCTCACAGGTAACACAAACAGCGCTGTGCCAGGTGAGGGCGAGGACCCTCCCAGCAACAAGGCCTTCTGGGTAGCAGACATGCTGCCATTGTGTGTTTTGCTGTGTTGGGATTTAACATGTGAGTCTGTGTTTAACGTGAGCAGCAGGAGGATAAAAAGGAGACATTACAGCAGGGAAAAAAACTTTGATGTGTACAAATGCAAATGAGTTTGGAAATGTCAAATTAGCATAGATTTGTGTTGACCCGAGCGGCGGCCTCCCTCGCAGCTAAGGCAGCCGGGATGGCTGACAGCTCGGCCCGCGTCCAGGCGGCCCGCTCTAGACGTTAGAGTGGCCTCCCATCACCGCGGGTTACCACCAGCATCCCGTCGCCACGGAGACTGATGGGGACTGACAGGGCGGACAGCCTGACTGATGGACAGAGTGGATGGATGGATGGGTGATGTGCACAGAGAGAGAGAGAGAGAGAGAGAGAGAGAGAGGGAGGGAGGGAGGGAGGGAGGGAGGGAGGGGATTAGCTCTGGGCCTCGCTCGCCCACAGAGAACAATATAAAAACACATGATTATGTTAATGTGACTGTTAATTTAATCAATTACTGGTGGAGTGTTCATCAGAAACACAGCAGCTCCATGACCCCGAGCTGAGCGGGGAGTTTCTTCATTATTTAACCTCCTCCTCATCATCATCTTGGGGAATAAGGAGTCGCCAGGTTTGACTCAGCAACAAACGCCGGGTCTCATCTGTTGGACGTTTGTGATGCAGCAGAAAATGTTTCCACAGTCTGGAGAAAAAAGATCAACATAAAAACCACAAACTACATATAAAATGACAAACAAACCACGTAAACACACACAACAGGTCTGTGGGTCTTAAACTTACTGAGGGGGGGTCTCTGCTGCAGGAAGCCTCAGATTTTTCTGCTGGGGTTCATAAACAAAATGTTGCACAGAAATCTAAAATTGTTTAGAAATGACTTGGTAAAAACTGAATAAATAAGAGACGACTGCTGCAGTTTGTTAAAAAAAAGTCGTTTTAGACACATATTCATCAGCTCAGAGCAAAATAAATGTTTGAACGTTTCATTAAACTGATTTTAATAGAAACAAATACAACAAAAGTGAGAGTGAGAGACAGAGAGAGAGACAGAGAGAGAGAGAGAGACACAGAGAGAGAGAGACAGAAAGAGAGAGAGAGAGAGAGAGACAGAAAGAGAGACAGAGAGAGAGAGAGACAGAGAGAGAGACAGAAAGAGAGACACAGAGAGAGAGAGAGCGAGAGAGAGAGAGACAGAGAGAGAGAGAGAGAGACAGAGAGAGAGAGAGAGACACCGAGAGGTGCCTTTAAACTGCTGGGAGCGGGAAAGAGAGATTCAGACACACACACTCTATTCTCTTGCTGCTCTTACCTCCTGTCGTACCTGACCCAGGTGTGTGTCTGTGTGTGCAGTAGTACGAGCAGAGCTCCCCCCACTGGTGAAGCGTCAGATGACAGATGAAACAGACACAGAGCGTGTTTAACATCAGTTCATCGTTTACAGTCTGATCATTAACATCCTGCTTTCAACAGATGTAGGTCACATATCAGCCGAGGCGCTGCCAACGAGAAACTGCTGGACTGACGTGGAATTATTTTGGAGGAACAACCATGCTGGGACACAGCAGCTGAGCTGTGCCCAACACAGGTCTGGGATCAGCTCCCAGTGAGAATCACACACTCCTATTAAATTTAACACACACACACACACATCACAGATGGTTTCAGGGGCCACGTTTCCCTCCAACACACACGTCCTGTGTTCTCTCACAGCACATGGAGCTGCTCAGCTCAGCGGGTCCGTGACAGCGGATCGAGCCTGTACCTCCGCTCACTCAGCAGCTTCAAAATAAAAGCAGAAAGTTTGCTTTCAGTGCCTCTGAAGGGGAGTCGCAGGTTCTGTGGGGCAACCGCCGGGGCAGAGTCAGAGGGTGGAGGGTTCTTCAGCACGATGAGCTGACAATGAATAATCATTATGAGTCATTGCTCACTGAAATAGGAAGAGTGTGTGTGGCTCAGTAAATCAGCACATGCTCTGAAACACAAGAGGCCATCAGCCAATCAGTGTCTGCAGATAAACATAAGGACTGAGCCTGAGCTGTGATTAATGAAGGTCACGCGTCGCGCTGCAGGTCAAAGGTCAGTGAAACTGAAGGAAACAACGAGTTTCCATCAGCCTGTGTGACTTTAGTTTACAGCTGCTGATGGTCTGTAATGAGGCCGAGTAAACTAATCACAGCACAAAACACTAACAGTCATCTGCCTCCTGCAGCAGGAGCACAGACCCACACAGACCCGCGCGCTCCAGCAGCAGGAGCACAGACCCACACAGACCCGCGCGCTCCAGCAGCAGGAGCACAGACCCACACAGACCCGCAGCAGCAGGAGCACAGACCCACA
>JAUMHJ010000021.1:21215447-21232520 GCA_032361105.1 Microctenopoma lineatum | reverse complement strand
TTCCATGTTAATTTATAATAAACGTCCTTTGTTTGAACCCTCTCTTGTCTCTGGTCTGCGTTTGGGTCCTCCATTCCAAGCATGTTAATGACACTAACTAGCTGTATAAACTATCCACAGGTCCATTATGTTATGTTCAGAAGCACCTCATTCACACACTAATACTTTCACTTCTATAAAAATACTGGCTGCGAGGCTTCAAAGCTTCACGTGGCTTCATCTGGCCATCACTAGATAGTTCTTAACCAAAGGGAAAGCTTCTATTTGTCATCACAAATTATTTTGAACTTGTTACTTACCCGTTTTGTCTCCGGCAAAAGGAGGGAAGAAGGAGTCAGAGTTATTTATACTCCCTGGTTCCACTTTGTTTGATGAGCAGGGGATGAAAATTTGTTTGTGACAAAAAAACAAATGTCCATAAGATGGAAGTTAAACATGTTTGTTTGGTTATTGTTTTGGTTTGTTTTAGTGAAAAAAATATTATAAATACGTAGTATTTAATTTGTCAAAGTGTGTTTTCATATATTTATTTGTATCAGATCCCCCACTGGTGGAATAGTCCACTTAGGGTGGGGGTATATAGGTCTGATTGTTTGTTCTGCAGGTGCTTGATCTATGTAATGTGAAGCAACTGGCTTTTGTGTTTTAACATGAGAAATAAATCAAATTTCAGCAAAGATATAATGTGACAGCATTTGCTAAAGTAGGTATTGCTTTCTAAATGTCAACATTTTATTAATTTTACGTTTGACTTTAGTTTGAAAATGTCCACTTGTGTCCTGATGTGTTGATTTAGATATCTGATGAACAATCTTGGGCTGTTCGATGCAGGTGAACGCTTTGCTTTGCAGAGAGACTGCAGAGAAGTGTTGGTTGTGTTGCTCCTGGCTAAAGCCCCACAGTGTTGGCTGGAGACACTCTGCAGCGTTGCCAGGAGTTGGGAGAAGCCAGCTGCCGTCTCCGAGCCAAAGAGGTAGCTTCGGCCTGAGAGGGTAAGATCCTCTAAAAACTCAAATCGGTATAGACTGAGGAGTGTTTCAATTGATGTCTCATGCTCTCTGTGGCTCAATACAAAGCACAGCCACGGTATGCGGGGGAGCAGCATACCGTGGATGCACACATTCAGATGCTGGGACACGTACACACAGACTACATAAAGTACTGTAGCATCAGGAGGAACTGCTAAAACTCTGTAGCCTGGTAGCTCAATGGGTTAAGCGTCAGACTGGGATGTAGGAGGTCGTAGGTTCGAATCCCGTCTGACTCCTAATCCATCTCCTACCAGGTGTGTCCCTGAGCCAGACACCCAGCGCTAGCTCCCTGTAAGTCGCTTTGGATAAAAGCATCTGCCAAGCAAAGTAAAACATTTTGTGACACTGTTCTCGTGTACTTAACGGTAATTGTTGGGTTTTTGGGAGTTAGGGGCCGCAGCTAGAAAACTCTGACTGGATGACCACGTTGCATCATCAAACCTCAACAACGTCTCTTCACATCTCAACTCTGCGTATTATTGAAGGTCCTTGAATAAGATCAGAGCCATTGATCGTGATGAAACCTGCGAGTTACACGTCTACCTGCACTGGTTCCTGCTTTGGTGAAAACCACAAACAGATTTTCTCAGGTGGTTTTGTTTCTGCCTGCCGGAGTGTTTGGTCCAGCAGGAAGTGGGTGACGTGGAGCAGAGAGTTTGGGGTATTTTTCAGAGCTGTGTGTGTGTGTGTGTGTGTGTGTGTGTGTGTGGGAGGATCCTGGCTGTCAGAAGACATGAGGATGACAGGCTTGGCTGCCACTCACCGCCACTCCACATGATCGGCTGTGATGTGCCAAGATGGACATCAGCACAGCTGGGGCATCTCTGGCTCGGAGCGCCGCCTGTCGGCTCAGATGCCAACACAAACTGCACAATATCTTGTTTTAGGGGAAGAACAGCAGCACTTTTGGCACTAGACGTGTGCCTCGGCATCATTTGGCTGCCGCTCCGGTGTCTTCGGGGCCTGTTTGGAGGGAACTGCACCGCCTCCGTGTGTTTTTGTCACGAAAAAGCGCCCAACAAATCACTCCAAAAGTTTCATGTTCGGTGCCAACGTGACCGTCAGGCCTCACCCAGCAGAATTGATGAGTGTCTTCTGATAATCTATTAAGACACAGCTAAAGGTCGCAGGGTATTCAAGGACGCTGCATGCAGTCGTCAGAGGGAACTCAAGCTGGAGAGGACGCTCGTGAAAGTCGTCATTAATCTGAACATGGACGTGTTTGTTATGAAACGTCTTTGTCAGGTGGCCTGTGACATTTGTCTGCACCAGAGAACGGAGGTTCTCAACCCTTCATAGTAAAGCAGGGTACCCCCCCCCCGATTACGGTGTGTGCTGTTAGCCCCACATTCAAATGATTGCTCGTCTCTGTTTTTTCTACGACACCTGGCTCTCTAACAACCACAGACACGCTGTGAGTGTTTTACTATGAAACCCATTTGAACTAGTGCATTTACCACATCCAGCTTCACTTTCCTGAACAACCGGACTCTGTGGGATCATTTCTCTTCTCTTTCTGCCTCTGGAAAATTCACTGTTATATACGCATTTCACCAACATGTACAGCGGGGAAGCGAGTCTGGGCTCAGACGCGCTGATGTAAAATGCTCAGGCCAGAAAACGTTTTTGATCTGTTCTCATCTGAATCAGATAAAGTTTCTACGTCCACAGACAGAGGTGGGACAGATGTGTTTTGTCCTTTGTTTCGTTGACTCTCGTACACTCAGGATGTTTTGTGCAGTTTGCTGGTTATCACCATCGTTTTGTGTTTTGTTTTTTAATACAGTGATGATCGCTTCACAACCATATACAAGCACATACACGCCGAGCTCCACCCGCTGTCTTACCGCCTCTGTTCACCACATACTCTATGTACAGAGGCCGCCGCGCAGCAGCTGGTGGTACAGTGGAGGTGTCGGCTCTGGTGCATGGAGACTCTCCAGTAGAGAGTATTAACCTCAGGGTCTGTGCAGTGACAGACTGTTCGTCCTCACAGATGCTTTGGACAATTCTGTACTGTAATCGCTGACAGCGTGAGCAAATCTGAGTTAAGCCTGTGTTCACACACATTCAGCTGGAAGGAAACACTTTTTTAATCATACAACACGTGTGTGAAGGTTCTCAGTCGTCGTTGTGGCTCCAGGGTCTAAACTCGGTCTGAAGTCCAGTCCTGGCCAAAGGCCGTGTTGGTGCTGGGACTCAACATGTCTCCAGCTAATCAGATTCCAACATTATGACCCCACCACCACCACCACCACCACCTCAGTTCCAGTGTGACTTCACCGCACTAGACCTCTCTCCACCTGATACGACTCGACCCGACTTCACCTGATCATGCTGATGCTGGCTTGTTAGCATGTGAATAATATTCCTGCTGCTTCCAGGTGTTCTTACGCTTCAACTGTGTTGTTGAAAGTTTTTTAAGTTTTATTAAATTATTGAATTCAATAATTATATGTGATACCTGAATTAATTTATTGTAAAGAAAAAACACACAATATAAAATAAATTTCATCTCATATTTTGGAATAATAGTATTTCAATTTAAAATCCCCTCAGTCATCGGTCAACATCAGAAAAATGATCGATTATTGATGAAATGAGAAGTTACACTGATAAAGCAGATAAACAGACACGGTTCTCACAGGAGATTACGTCTCGTCTTTTATTGATTCTCCTCTTTATTCCACGCTGCCTCTGGAAAACTGTGCACACAGATTCTCCGTCATCAAGATGAACTTCTCCAAGTTCAGTCCTGACAAGCGGACTGTGAGCACATGCAGTCTGAGGTCTGCGTGTGTGGGCTGCTCATTTCCTAAATGTGTTTACATGGGAGAAGGTGTCTGCACAGTTGTGTGTGTGTTCACGGGTTACACCAGTGGATGTGCTGTAGTCGTGTCGTGTCACTGCAGGAGGCTGATATACGATGCCCTGTGTTCAGTGTTCTCTAATCTTTTCTTTTAAAATAGACGACACGTGCTCTATTTGCACAGAAACCAAAGTGTCTCCCGGAGCTTTACTCGGGTCGTGTGGTTTCTCTTAACGCTCTCTGCTGCAGAACAATGTAGTCATTATTGCTTTGCTGTGTTTCTCCTGCACAGTCGACCATATGTCTGGATGATCTGCGGCGTGTTTGTCATCGATAGAACACATGTACTGCAGGTTACAGTCCTCAGGCTGCATTCAGGGCACCCAGGAAAAGTCTGTACATTGGACCATTTGTCTCCAAACATACTGTATTTTTTATTTGAAAAGTAGTTTTTGTAATTGGAAGCATGTGGCGTGATGATGATGGACAACCTGCAGTTTGTTATTGTTACTTCTCAACCCCAAACAGTCGAGTTTATCAAGTGGAAGAAAACTTATGGGTTGGGGGTGAAATGGTAGGATGTACATCCCAGTGTGATGCAGAGAGACTGACTTGTGTGTGTGGGGAAAACATTTCACGTATCTCTGATGATCGCTTCCCTCTCCTTTGAGTAAAATGTGTTTTGCTGGCATCCGTTGTATTTGCAGCTCTAATGAAGTGCAGCTTTTGGAGTCCGGAGATGATCCCTCTCATGTGATATTTCACTGAGAAGATTCTCAACATATCAGACAGTTTAATAAGCCCTGATTCGGGCCCGTGTATCTTCTTTCATCTGCTTCGCTCTGAGTCAGATGGTCTTGATTCCACAGCTGAGTAATCAGTTTCTGTTGTGGATTTCAAAACCATGTGACCTATTTACACTTCATACTGAGCACAATGTACACGCTGACAGCAGAATTAAAGGAGGATGTGTGGTATTTATTTCTGTGTGGTTCTCCCTCTGCACTCTCAACCACCTGGAACACAAAGGCATCTGACAGCAATCAGGACCTGGGAGAATGCATGAAAACAAACACGTTTGTTTGGAGGCCGGGCTTCCTGGCTTTTGTCAAATGCACCGTTCTAATGTTCTGTAAGTGCAGATGCTGTGGAGCTAAACATTTAGAATTAGGGGAAGAAAACAACGAGAGACTTTACAGGAGGCGACTCGAACAAAGTGTGGAGGAGGTGAGTAAAAGAGGGACAAAGGGTGATTTAATATGGCTGAGGTGGTGGGGGGACAGCTGCTGAGCTGCGTGGAGACATGTCCCTGTTGGTGTGCGATCATATGGACACTTCAGTGAGCTTCAGCTGGGCTGGGTGGTGGGTGCTGCTGCTGTGACGCCCAGGGCGCAGCCGTGCTGCACAAAGATGAGTTAGAGAGAAAACAGATGTTGACAATCAGGTCTTTTTGCTGTTTCTCCCGAGTGAGAGGAAGGAAGCTGGATGCACATGTTTAGGCAACTTATTGGATTTTAGGAATAAATTGGAGAAACATGTTGGGGCTCTTTCTACAGGATACGCGACTCATTTTCCTTAACGAAATGATTCACTCTACTTTGTGTTCAGAGAGTTTGGTCATTTTACGTGTCTCGTTCGGATCATTTTGCACCTGTGATCGGTCATTGAGACTTTGAACGGTGGCTCTGAAGCGGCTGCTGTGAACCCTGATTTAATCCAACTCAGAATCCATGGAAAGAGCTGAAACACACAGTGACACTGCAGTGATCGTCTCAAGCGGCCGCGCTCCTGAATATGAGCTTCAATGTTTTTATTCATGTCAAAAAACAACAGTACAACGTGTTGAATACAGAATTCTACTACATCAATATTTTCCAGGAGCAAAAATCATTTAAGTCATTTGCATAGTTTTGTGAGTGACAGCTGCACAGATGTGTAACTCACCATCACGTGTTTTTGTTCAGCAGAAAACTCAGTCGGCTGTGCTGAGTTAACAGGTGAGTAAGAGTCTTCTTTTTGAGTCAGGGGACGTCGACATAACAAAAGAAAATCTGATTTTAGTCTCCAGAAACACCACACTGCCTCCTACTGGGAGCTGAATCCAAGACCACGCCTGGAGCTGCATCTTCACTGTAGCTGCTGCAGAGAAATGTCCCAGCACATGTTAATAATGATATATTTACACCTATATTAACTAATACAGTAATGTGTTTTTAGTCTATTTGCTTGATAAACACACATTTAAATTCACTAGCTGTGATGCATAGTTGTTGCACCTGATTTTCCATTTTTCTGTTGTTTAGCACAACGTTAAGAATCAGTGTATTTCACTACTACGAGATGAGACAAACAATCTGCTGTGTGTAAATGCTCACATCGCCTTCAGTTTCAAACTGCAGCACGTTATCATCCCTCTCTTTAGGCTTTTATTAATTAGTGTAAATGTTACAGGATGGAAACATGTTACTACTGAGAAGGAAAAACTGTGAGTTTCATTAAACGTGGGTCACAAATGAATGCGATTCCTGCACAGATCCTGAAACTTTCAAATGTTGTCCAGGTGCTGATAATCAAATTAATTGTATGTATTTATTGGCACCGTTGTGTGAAAACAGATGAATCTGTAAAATGTGTGTTTAATGCAGTTTCCACGGAGACACGTGGCGCCACAGTGATCGAGTGTGAGGAAGGCTCAGAGAGGAGGAGGAGGTCCAACGGAACCACAACGGGTCCAACTGAACCACAGCAGGTCCAACAGAACCACGGGGCGGTGACGCGGGACATTTCGGGTAGAAAACCATTATTACTACATCGTTGGGCCTCGTAACTATTTTCCGTGCAGTGTGACTAAAGTATTATCACAGCTGATGAATGAATAAACATACGACCATCACCTTTAATGTTCCTGAATGTCAAACTAAATATATTTATCAGGAGATGTGACACTACACAACAAACAGGAACCGCTGATAGTGCGTCTGGTTTAAATGTTTTCTATAAAAGATACGCCACATTTTTCTGTATCATAGTTTAAACTGTTAGCGTTAGCATTAGCTAGCTAGCTAACGGGTTAGCAGCGGTGGAAACAGTTAAGCTCCGTTAGCTAACAGTTAGCTAACCCCTTCAGCTAAACTAAGTAGTCAGTATTTAAACGGTTTGTGTTACACGTGAGTTCATCTTTTTTCTTTTAGCTCGTTCTGACAAAGTAATTTACTTTAGCCAGAGGTTATTTTGAACAAAGCATTAGCATTTTGTCCATGTTAGCAGGGTTAGTAGTAGTTACTCTAATTTATGATTAGCAAAGTATTAATTTCAGTTGTAAAAACAGATATTTGGTGCAAAAAAGGTCTAATTCAGCATAACTGACCTTATTTAGCAAACAGCACATTTTTTCTTTTAGACAATGTCATTTTTGTATTTTTAAATTGTTCCTTTAATCAGCAAATGACAACTGAAATACATCATGTGGATCCAGATACAGAATAGAGGACTGGAAAAGAGTCAAAAGGTTAATTCCAACATCATCACGTACATTCACACATCTCTCTGTCTCTGCTCTAAACTCAACAACATAACTTTTTTTTCTACTGTTCGTCTTTGGCCCTGGATAAGTTGGTTAAGCTAACATCCGGCAAACCTAAAGAAACACAACCCTACAATTCCTTGTTGTGTCGTCCTTATCCCATTTTATATTTGACTTAGTATTTTCCAGTTTGAAATAATTATTTAACAGAACTCAAATCTGAATTGTGAATTACAGAAAAATATTCATATAAGAAAGTTATTCATATCAAATGCACTCTGCCTTTCTAACAGCTTTCTTTTACAGTCTCGTAGCTTCTTCTAGCCAACTCTTACACAAAGCTAAATAGGTTTTATTTTAATGTTTTATTAAAATCTCATTAAACATAATAAGGAAACGCCAATTAATTTGTTTGCCAAGTTGCAACAGCGTTGATACTTTTGGGTGCTTATGTTTAGGCTCTCGTCTGGTTTAATACAGAAAACATTCACACTGACTATAGACACAAAGCCTTTATTCACAGTTAAGCCAAACAACCAACATTTCCTTCAAATTCCCAACAGGGAGTTAATGGAAAAATATCCAGTTGCTGGCCTGAACTTATCGGTGAGATGTCCTGTTGTCAATAAAATGTAATGTTTTCTACCAATGAGCTCTCTTCCAGTAATCAGAAAGGGAAACCGTGTGTAACTGAGGCACCAGCATCTGTTTAAAATTCTAATAATTCAGAACTGCTGCTGTGTGTTTCGGTGTCGCCGCGCTTTGGTGCATAAAACAATGAATGTTGAGCACATATCGATGCCTTCTATTTACAAACCTCTAAGAGATACCCCAGCCTGCACCTCCTCACCTCCCGCACTGGTGTACCTTACCCCCCAACAACCTGTACGTCCCTCCATATCTCAGAGTGAATCACATTCCTCCGTTTGGCTGCCACAATGGGAGGACTGTTGGATAGCGGCTCCGCTGTGGTTCAGGTATTCCCCCTCTGATTAGGAACTTGAGCTTCAGAGACACCCTGCACCTCCCTCTGTGCCTCTTTTTTACCCCCCCCCCCCAACTTCTAAACAAACGCACAGTGAAATTGTCTTACAGGTTGGAGCGTGTTTGATGATGGGACGCTGCGTCTTTGGTCAAATCCTGCAACAAAAAACAAAAGATATCAGCAGATTGATTTTTGCATAAATTAACACAAATATTCTTTTTAGATTGTTTCAGAATGTAAGTGAATAAAACCACGTTTCCATTCAGACTGAATGAAAACGTGAAACAAAATATTTACATTACTTGTGGCAGTGTTTCATGACGGAGGGATTTAAAACGGTGGAATTCAGTTTCCGATGTGTAGGTTACAGTACAAATACACACATTATGTATAACTCGGTAAACCCACTCTGCCGTGTTTGTCACACTACATGACGCTGTCACATAAATATTCCATATCCACTGCAACCCTGGAAATTTACATTCATATATTTAAATGAATACATTCAATTCATGTAAATATACTGTATGTGCTACATTTTTCACCACATTTAGCCTGACATAATCATTTCCAACAGAAACTGTGGAGTCTATACAATAACCTAAAATGAACCATAAACAGATGCTGTGAACGAGTGAATTATTAATAATCAAGTGTAAATTCTAGTTATGTTTTTTTAATAGACAAAGATTTGTTTTTACTCGGCTCAGATTATATTTAGTTTTGACAATAATGAATGAAAATCAGATTAACTGTAGGCATATTGTAATAACACATGAATTTAAACATGGTTTAGTGTTCTGGCCTCTACACTCTGAAACAGATATAAAATACTTTGTTCTGTAATGACCTGATTCATTCATTCAGGTTCATAAGCTGATAAATAACCTAAAAAAATACTTTGTCTGTACTGTTCAATGTAATTTCTAAAATTGGCTCCATCTCACTCAGGACATACATGAAAGATGTCTTTGATAGGACTCTTACTTTGAAATGTATTTTACTGATAATACTGTTCTTTTTATATAAATAAGATTTTGTAAGCAGCATTTGGAATGACGTTCTGTTTCCTCCTTAATTTTCCTCCAGCACTGTCAGATAGAAATGTAAACGGCAGTGAACTTACTGACGGAGCGATGTGATGGTTTTCAGGCTGACAGCGGCGGGAGCGTCCTCTCTCCATGGAGTTTGACGAGTACGCGGCACAGGTCTGCACCCTCGCTCGACCTCCACGGGATCCTTCAGTCTGGAGGTATTTATGCCAAAACACCGAGTTTTCTGCTGAGAGAAGGATGGAGGGATGAAGATGGAAGGAGAAGGGAGGGAGGAAGGCTGGAAACCCAAAACAAAACATGGCATGATACTGTGTAAGCAGTTCCATGTGTCCGGAGGAGTGATCGCCCTGTGGTGCTTCAGCCCTCTGCCCCCTCTCTCCCTCTTACGCTCACCCCTCCCTCCCTCTTTCTCTCTACCTGCCTCTGTCCCATTAAAGTGACCATAAAAACAGTACAAGTTGTATGGAGTCAGTTTAGTTTAGTCCGCGCTGCCTCCTCTTCTTCTGCTTCTGGTCGTGGTGATGATGATGGTGATAACGAAGAACAAGCCCTAATTAAACCTGAGGAGGGAAAAAAAGGGAGAAGCGACCCGAGGCGCTCGGCGATGCGGAAAAAAGGCTCATCATTCTGCTCGGCTGTGTGTGCGCGGCATGTTTGAGCCGCTGTGTGTGTGTGTGTGTGTGTGTGTGTGTGTGTGAGAGCAGATGACTGCCGCTCACCTTGCCACGGGGTCTGCATGAGATTGGTTCATTGTCAAGGAGCTTTTTTTTTTTTTACCCATGATTCCATATGGTACGGAGCGGGCTACATGTTGCCCAACATGCCAGTGCAAATGTTTTCTCAATTAGGTGTCTTATCTCCGGTGAGCGCACTTGCATCAGATGAAGCTTGCTGACAGCGTAATGGCAGGGAAAACCTCGGAAGGCTCCATCAAATGGCAGCTCTGCTACGACATCTCAGCCAGGACCTGGTGGATGGTAAGTTGGCACAACTGCCCCATTTTCTCTTTTTTTCTTTCTTTTCTCTTTCTTCTCCTTCCTCCCATTTTTCTTCATCCAGAAGAACAACTCCTCCTCCTGTTTCTCCTGCTTGTGCTCCACACAGCAGCTTTGTGTTGTATTCCTCAGAAGCTCCTGGATCTGGGACTGTTTGTTGTTTTGATCTGACAGCGTTTCTCTTGCCTCGGTGGCGTCCCGTTAGAAGGCGGGCAGCAGCACAGGTCTGCGGCTGTGGCCGGTGGTTTGTTCCTTTCTTCTGCTGTCGTGACTCTGGGGCTTCACTCGCTTTCTCTCTCGTTCCGTCTAATTAAAAGGAAACTTGTGTGAAAACACAAAGTCCTGCTTTGTTTCTGCGCGCTCCTCCACAAATGCCAACACTGAGCGTCTTGCTCTCCTCCCGAGCGCTGACACACCACCTCCGCTGCTGTGGCAATTACATCGCACAAGGGAACAGACTCCCCACCTCCCGCGCACTCACACCCATCTCAGCGGTGGTGTCCCGGGACGAGCCGGGGCTTCGGCTGTAGCGCCGGGCCGCATTAGGCAGCTTGTCATGGTCGGCAAGGCCAGCCGACCTCTGACACCGTCGCCACCGCTGTGGTAGCTGTGAGGAAGGGGGGTAGAAGTCCAAACAGACAGACGGGGGCTGAGGGGAGTTTGATGACTCCGCTGAGAGGCGAGGAGGGGGTTTCTCTGGTGGCTCACAATGGTCTATTGTGACCGGCTTGTACAAACGAGCCAGAGAGATGAAAGAACTCGCTGCTCTGAGAGTTCATTAGAGGACAGCTCATTATTACTGTCACTGTTAAATTTCACACTACATCAGCACCGTCAGCTCCAACAGACTGATGGTGTTGCTCGTGTTGGTGGATGGATGAAGGGTTTTTTTTGGTGCAGGTTCTTCTCTGGCTTCAGCAGAAAGAGGAAGAGACAAAGACGGCTTTATCCTCTCCGTAACAGGGCCGTGAACTTTGAGAATTCCTCTCGGTCAAACCGAGCCACCACCGCCCGTCCCCCAAACACACACACAGACACACACTTTCACTGTCCAGCCCAGCAGCAGCAGGATGGTGATGGGCAGCCTGTTTTGTCTTTTGCTCTGCCGGCCGCTGCGGCGGTTTGTTCAGGGTCCAGAGAGTGTGTGTGGAGGCTCGGTTGGTGGGTGGGAGAGTTTAGTTCCCAGCTGTGTGTGTGTGTGTGTGTGTGTGTGTGTGTGTCGGTGCAGGATGGTCTTGAGTTGCTTTTTATTCAAACAATGCTCAGTTAGTTTAATGTTCAAACTGCTTTAAATATAAGAGACTGACCTGGTTTCTTCCCACAGAAACATAATAAGTGATAAAAACACATTAAGTTGCTGCACTGATTATTTTCTGCCTCACATTTTCATTTTTTTATTTTACTATTACGAAGGGATTTAATCATTTACATATATAATTTTGTTTCATGTTGACAATTAAATTTCAAATTAGGTTTTACTTCCTGTAAAGTTTCTGTATTTTTTTAACATAAAAAAGTCCTGAAACATTATTCTAACACTAAAAATACAGAAGAAAGAAATATTACACAGTAATATCCATATTTAAATTCAAATGTTTATTTATAATTAATGATTAATTAGTTCAATTTTCAAAATGCATTGAAAATAAAGAAAAATTCTCTTAATCGACATTAATGTGTTTGTTTTGTTTTCTAATATTTTCTGTGGCTCCTCTCCTAAATGATCACAGCGGGTAATTAGTCGGACTTAAATGCGCCACGGCTTTGGTATCTGAAGCAGCAGAAAAGGTTAAACTGGCCGAAAGCACAAAGAGGATTATCTGCTTAAAATTTTAAAAAGCAGCTGTGACTATTCCAGATGATTTCCGTCGGGTCATTTCGGGGAAGGAGATCCGTTTTTAATTTGTTTTTTAATCTCATTCATATGTAACTGCTGTTTGTCAATTTAATTCGTTGTCCGTAGTTAATATATTGATGCTGAATACGATTTTAGGCTCATAGAGAATTAAATATCGTACGTGTTTCTGTAATGTGTCCGTCATTTCAGAATTTGTCTGTGTTGTTATTTGGAACTGAAAATACAGCAAAACTAAAATGTTTTCAAAATTCTCAGCTCAGAAATGATTATTTATGACTTTACTTGCACTGCCATGATCAACATTTGTCCAAATAAAATGCAGTTTAATTTTCAACCGTCAGTTTGGTTTCTCCAACAACTTTTAGCATTTGCATTTAAGTCCTCAGTGTTTTCCCACCTTTCTGCATCATCAGCATCCAGTACGATTCTAATAACCCTGAACTTATCATGATTACAGTCGAATCGCGTCGCTGCGCTTTCAGGTTTACAGTAAATGACTGAAAACACTGTCTGCAGCAGAGCTCCAGTAAACGCATCCCAGCGTAATCAGATCTTATTAATATTAACATTTAATGCTGCAGTGCACAGTTGGAGCCTCGCACGCGAATCAACTGACTGAAGGAAAACCAACAAAAGAAAATTATGACTGAGCACAGTAAGAAACATGTCTGAGTCCGATTATTTTATTCAGTGTATTTTGTATTTAATTTATAAAGATGGAGCTCCTCCAAAATAGGAGGAAATTCAAAACTCTTAATGAGAATAAAGAGAAAATGCTGAAGAAGAAAACTCAGTTTGTAGGAGACGTTTGTGGCGGAACAACGAACCTGCTGCTGCTGCTGCTCACGGTGTGTGTGTGTGTGTGTGTGTGTCTCACTTATTCACTGTAGGGGTTAACAGGATTCCTGCTGCCTTACAACTGATGGCCCCGTAATCCATTTGTCAGCGAGCACCCCCCAACACACACACACACACTCTCCCTCTCTGTCTTTGCAGATTTAAAGGTACCACTTTCCTTTTAAAAGTCGTGTGTGCAGCACTTCGTGGAACGTGAGGTTATTCCTGTTCTGTGGACTTCAGGTTCAGACAGTGGTCCTGGGTTGAGTTGACTTTTGCTCAGTTCTGTGTTTGTGGTCTCTGTGAGGTCCAGTTCATTAGTCAGACTCTCAGACTGACACGCACAGTTTTCACACCAACAATAATGAGCTCTGTGCAGGGAAACCGAGAAAACGGGTCAGAACACACCAGAGGAGACACAGATTCATGAAGACATATAGTCAGAGAGGAGATGCTGGTGGTGGAGGAGAACAAGCAGGTGGATGTTGGGAGTCTTTGGATGGCGTCGCTGTCCGTCGTGGAGGTGATGGGGAGGAGCTAGTTCATAGAACAGCAACGGGTTAGAGATACGAGTTGAACTGAGCCTGAGCTTCATTAAAGGCAGAACATGCAGCACGTGAGGACCATGATGGAGGCGGCGCCGTCATCCTGAACCCTGTGCAGGTCTGATCTGCAGCCACAGGACGGACGACAAGCTTCACTACAGACCTAATGATGAGGTCACATTTTATTCTACAAATGTGCGACTGCCCCTTTAATCCAAAGACGCGACCTTGATGTTATTCTCAGTTTGATTAGTCAGCTGATGGAAATGAGTCATGTTTTCACTGTAATTTTACCTTCAGCACCGAGAGCACACTGAGACGACACAGCGAGGTTACACCACGTGTGTGTGTGTGTGTGTGTGTGTGTGTGTCAGAGGGAGCGTCATATTGTGTAGAAGATGTTTCCAATTTGCAGACGGCCATGAGCAGCGTAGAGATGATTAGAGGAGAGGAAATTGGGGGATTAGAGATGTCTGCTTGAACTTCCTGAACACGGCATGCTCTCGCTCCCTCACTCCCTCTCTCCATGTCCATTCGTCCTGGCAGTCTCTTGTCCTCCCTGCTCGTCCTTTGGTGTGGAAAGTGTGAGTCCTCAGCTCCTGGTGCGTCTCCGGCTGTCACCGACCCACGGACATGACTCATTCCTCCACTCACCTTCTCCCTTTTCTTTCTTTTTGCCTTCATCACGTCATTTCCTCTTTTTACTTTTTACCTTTCCTCCCGCGCCACTGTTACTGTTATGTTTTTTCCTTTGCCCTCTGATGACCTTTTCTGTCTTCCTTTACTTTCATTTCCTTTGTCTCATGTATGTTTTTATTCTGTTTCATTATTATTCGTTGTGTTTCCTGAGTCGGGCCGATTTGATGATTCATGTTTGATTCTAACTTCACGTCATAAGACGTTTTAGTGTAGGACGGGACAAACGGGGGGAATATCTAGTTCAGTTAACTAATACATGCAGTGTTCCTATTCTGTGTGAGAGTCAGTGGAGCGGGTTAAAGTCCGGTGCAGCTCTGTGACCTGTGAGCTGTGATTCTAATGTCGAACAGATCGTTTGACTCTGCAGCTTCTTTCTCATTTTTTGTGTCCAATAAGTGAACAGAGGCTCTGGGCTGTAATATCCGCTGCTGTGCTGCTGGTCTTAGTGATGGAAAGCTGAGCCCGAGGGGAAACCTAGTCGACCTGAGAGAGCTGAACACCAGCACTGCTCCAGCCTTAAGGATAAGTCTGTCCTCTTTCTTCTCACAGTGTGGCTCGTGTTGGCAGTTTGGGATGATCTAATTTAATATCATGGTGAATCATAGCAAGCAACTTACACTAAATGACCAAACGTATGTGCACAGTGACGTGGAGGAGTAACGGTAACGCTGGTGAAAAGGTCAGCGTTGCAGCTGAAAGGTGTTTGTTGGTCTCCACAGCTTGGACCACGTCACACTGTGGAAACTCTGTGTGGAGCTGACGTGGTGCATGGAAGCATTGTCAGGTTGGAACAGGAGACAAACTGCTGATATCGATCTGGAAGAACACAGTTGTCAGTGTCTGATACAGCTCTAAGACTTTGCCTTATTGGAACTAAGGTATTTAGACATGGTTAGCGCTAGATCCCAAGCCTTGGGAGTAAAATCTGTTTCCACTTACTTAATCAGAACCTTATCTTCATCCAAACTGAAAATCAGTTGTGTGTTATAATGCTTAACATGACCCCAACGAACGCCTCCCCTCGCAGACACGGGCCTCCAATTCCCCCCCTGCAGTAGTAGCTGTGTAGTGTTTCTGGATGAGCAGGTTCCTGCTGCTGAAACTGAGGCTGCTCTTCATGTGTGAGCTTCAGACGGATTCTACAGAGCAGATCACAGACGTTACACCTTAGGTTGGGGAACATGTTCATTTCCATGGCGGTGAGGTGATGTACCCTCCCTGTGTGAGAGGAAATCCACCTGCATGAGCCGCTGAGCAGGTGAATCCTGAGCGTGAGGGTCTGTTTCTCTTCCTGCTGGTGTTTGGCAGCAGCTTCTCTCTGGGAGCTGGAGGACGAGCTGGTCTGGAGTCAGTCTTTACACGAGCAGTGTGTGTCTCGGAGACACGGACGGGTTCCTCAGTGGGTTGTTGTGACTGTAACCTGAGTCTCTGATGATTGGCTCTTATTACAGTAGTTCTATGATTGTGTGACTGTATCCAGAGGACGGTGCGTCTCTGGCCTCTGACCTGCTGCTGACGCCTCAGCATCAACCCAACACACACACACACACTCTTCAGGTGTATTGTTGATCCACGCGGGACTCGTTTGAGTTCCTCACTCTGAGCTGGGACGTGTGTGGACCTGAACCTCTGCTCAGGTGCAGTGAAACTAAATGCTGCAGGAAACATGAAGAGAACTTTTACTTGTGGTGTTTTGTGTTTGTTTTCTTTTCCTGTGATGAAGGAAACAAAACAGTGACACCCCCCACCCCCCGCTCCGCTGGAACTTGTCCTCCTTCTGTTTTTCTTTCTTCCTCTAACTCCTCTTTCTCCGACACCTGTTCTCATTTCATTCCCCTCATCCATTCCCTCCAACTCTCTGCTCCTCGTCCTTATCTTCATCACCCCCTTTGTCCTCCTCCTCCTCCCACCTCCTGCTCCATGTCTGTTCCCCCCTGGAGAAACATGGCTACCCGCCAAGACAGCTGCTTCTTCTTCAGGCTGCTCAGTTGGTGTTTGTACGTGTATGTGGTGGATGTCCTGCTGGGTGGAGAAACAATAGTACAGTGATGATGATAATGATGGATATTAGTAACAGAAGCCCCGCCCTGAATTACTCTGCTTTAATGCGGGTCCCTCGTCCAACATTTTCCTCTCTTCAGCTGATGGTACCTAGTTCTCTCTTGGTGTCGTGATGAGGCCCGTTACTGGCTCTGTCACAGTTGTGTGCTGGGTTTTACCACTCAGTGAACAGCTGAAGGAAACGGCTGGACTGTTGATGTTATCAGGAAGTAAAAACCGATGGAGTACATACACACAGTGCTTGTTAGTAGACGTGCAGGGTGGAGTTAGAGGTGGACAGGTGTATGAGTCTCTGTAGGATGTGTGTTAACAAAGTGAGCTTTGTTTGTCTCTGCGGCTCTTTGCCAGTCGAGGCTCGGTATCAGACGGACACTGCTGGTTCCTACATGTCCTCTCTCCCTCCGTCTCTCTCTCTCTCTCTCTGTCTCTCTCTCTCTGTCTCTGTCTCTCTCCCTCTGTCTCTCTCTCTCTCTCTCTCTCTCTCTCTGTCTCTCTCCCTCTGTCTCTGTCTCTCTCTGTCTCTCTCCCTCTCTCCCTGTCTCTCTCTCTCTCTCTCTCTCTCTTTCTCTCTCTCTGTCTCTCTCTCTCTCTGTCTCTCTCTCTCTGTCTCTCTGTCTCTCTGTCTCGGTCTGTCTCTCTCACTCTGTCTCCGTCACACTCTCACCCTCTCTGTCT
>JAUMHJ010000021.1:21202885-21215139 GCA_032361105.1 Microctenopoma lineatum | reverse complement strand
TCTCTCTGTCTCTCTGTCTCGGTCTGTCTCTCTCACTCTGTCTCCGTCACACTCTCACCCTCTCTGTCTCTCTCTCTCTCTCTCTCTCTCTCTCTCTCTCTCTCTCTCTCTCCCTCTCACTCTGTCTCCGTCACACTCTCACCCTCTCTGTCTCTCTCTCTGTCTCTCTCTCGTTCTCTCTCTCGTTTTCTCTCTCTCTCTCTCTCTCTCTCTCTCTCTCTCTCTGTCTCTCTCCCTCTCTCTCTGTCACTCTCTCTGGCTCTCTGTGTATCACTATCTCCTATTCTAGGAAGGAAATTCCTCTGCATCTTCAACTTCTACCTCCAGTGTCCATGTCATGTTTAATTTATGAAGTATGGTCAGTATTTTAAACATAGAAAAATGCAAACTAGAAACCACATTGTCATCATTCAAAGACCACTGAGTAAAATCTCCACAGAAACATGAATGAGACCGTTTTTAAAGGGAAACGTTTCATTCAGTGATGATAATGACTTTATTGATCCTTTGGGGAATGTCGTGGGTTGGTAGGCGGCTGCTCCTCCCACTGAGCAAGTCCAACACCATAAACACTAAAGCAGGCAGCTGCAGGGCGTTTCGGCCTGTACTCGTTACTCTATTAGCGACACAACATGGATTCTTTTCAGCACATATGTTTCTGACTGCGTTGAACTGCTCTTATTTCAGCCAGTTAAACGCTCTAATGAAGATTCTGCATTAGCAGTTGTTTTGATGCCCGTTTCAAAGAAGCTGAACCTGCCTTATGGAAACTTTCCAGTGGATTTCAGTCATTCGTTGGTAAATGAGCCAATCGGGGCCGAGTCCAGCTGCGAGTCCAGAGGTTTTACTCTCAAACTGATGCATCACAAATATGTCTATAAGACAAAACAAAGTGGACTCGTTTGTCTCCGTGTGGAGCTGAAACGTGTTGTTGTTGCTTTGTGTGTCTGTGGTTTCACACACTCGCTCTTTTGTGATTGTAACAAAAAAAATTGGAAACAGAATCCAGGAACGCCATCTGGTATTTGGGAGCTGTGTGTGTGTTGAAGTGATGGTTTTCTGTGTGCCACACAGTTCTTGGTCTCCAGCCATTCGGTGTTTGGCTGCCAGCAGAGGTGTCAGTCTTCAGTTAAAGGGAGGCAGCGCTGGGTGTTTGCTGTTTGCTCGATTGGCAGAAATGGATTTATGCCATTTTTTTTCTCTGTGAATATCACCTGTTCTGTCACACAGCCGTCTCCGCTCCGGCCTGGAAACAGCCGAGCAGTTTCAGCAGTCATGCATTCAGATTCTGTCATTTGATGAGTGGAAATTAAGGATTTCACACTTTAATTCAGGTTCTGCTTTTATCTCCTGATGTCATAAAGCCATTCAAAAGAAAATGTGCCTGAATCCACGGGAAAATGTGACGATCAATCAAATACTTAAATACTGACAATGTTCTAGCATCATGAGTGGGGCTGGAGTTACAGGTGTACACACACAGGTTGTACAAACATGTCTGAACCTTAACGACTTCGTCCTAATTGTTCCCTCACGAAGGCGCGGCTCGAACCAGCTGTGAAACGTCCCTTTAATCACGTCAGCGTATTTCCACCAAGCTCCCACTGAACCATGACAGTGAGGTGAGACTCTTTAACCTAATGATGCTTTAACAGCAATCTGAGTAATTAAACAATTAAACAAATGGAACAGGGCTTAAATAAAACCAAGAGTGCTACTTAGTTCATTATGATTAGTGTCGAGGGATTAGCGCAAGTAGCCAGATGTGTGCGTATCATCGGGAGTGTGATTAGAGCCGAGCCCCGTGTCGTGGGCCGTGCGCCGCCGTGTGTAAATTCATTTCAGTTGTTAAAATGTGTGCATGTACATACGTCCAGTATATCTGAGCTTGGGGCAGGTTTTAAAGTTTCCGCCGTCTGTGCTCCAGTCTGAACGTTGTTGAACACGTCAAAGAATATTTCCTTCATTATCTGCAGCCACGTCGGAGCAGGAAAGTGTTTTCTGTAACTGGGCCCACTGGCACAGAGCGCAGTGAGTGTAGGAGTGCAGGGAAGTCGTAATGTGCAGCGATTAACTGATGATACCCCAGCTACGCGTTTAATCTCCGCGTGAAGACGGATTAATTAGTATCAAATTATTTTTAGAGGAGTGCGCTGCTGAAGCGGTGTCGCGGCAGCACCATATGTTTGGACATCACAGAGCCGTTTAACAGCTTCCAGGAACCCGCGATGTGAAGGAGCGTTTGTCAGCATCTACCTCCAAGGACTCATTCATTAGCAGTAATGTGGAGTGATCACCTCTTTATCAGTGTGTGTGCAAACTCTCAGGTTTGTCCTATGTCCAGACCCCCACCCCACCCCCCATCTAATTAAGTTGATTCAGAGCGGTGCCTGTGCGCCTGCAGGGCCCCATTACTTACGGCTGTCCGGTCCGGGATGCTTGCTGACCCCACCAAGTCTGTCACCGTGTTCCGCCAACACCTCCGACAGGGGGAGCCACTGACCCCACACCCTTCGCTGTCCCACCCCTCCGGGGAGCAGAGGACGAACAGCTGGTGGGGGGCATCATGGGAAACCTCAACCTGCTCCTGCCCCCCACCTCCAGCAGCTTACACAAACCCAAAAAACACGCAGGAGTCACCTGCTCACGGGAATACGTCCTCTTCATCTCTTTAATGTGGAGTGGCTCAACATGGGGCCCTAGGACCTCCGGGGGTCCATCAGAATGGGCCCATGAGGGTGTCCGTGATTGTCCCCTCAGTGGCACATTGTTAGTGTATGTGTGAAGGTTCATCCAGGTCATGGTCATCTCAAAAGGGTTTTATCCGAAACAGCTGGACTTGTTTGGTCAAGAAAACCTTTTGTGATGATGTTAGCGTACCTTCTACTGTGTGTGTGTGTGTGTGTGTGTGTGTGGCTGCAGCACATTAGACACGTTTGGTGTTTGTCAAACTGTTGAACTTATGTGGTGTAGATTCAGTTTCTCTGGATCTTCTTAGAGTAGTGGCCTTCATGTTCTATTTTACGTTATCTAACTACATCCATGTAGAAAGGTTTTAGTGGTAAAAAACTGGACTAAGCATAATCTTCCAGTATCAACCCCCCCCCCCCCCCCCCTGCCAGCCGGGTAGAAGGAGGGCAGTGGGGGCACAGAGGAGCCTGGTGCTGCCTGATGGCGCTCAGGACGGGCTGGGCTCGGCTACAGATGTGATGCCAGCTTTTGCCAGGGGTCACCTTGGAGAGGCCAATGGCAGCATGTCCACCCCCTCTGCTGCCCACCACCCCCCATCACTACAGCTGGCTCCCTGCTTAATCCGCCACAGGGGGTGAGAGCGGAAAGCCACATGGCCCGTTACATGCTCGCCACAGAAAGTTAGAGAGACTGGAGAGAAGTGAGCAGAAGCCCAGTGATGGATGCTACTTAAAAAGCTGCAGCAGTTTAGCAACGTGGACATAGTGTCTGTCTAATGTTTGTCGGTAGTTCTCCTTTGACCAGAGAGAAAAAGCACAGCCAGGCACTATACGGGTGACGACTCAGCTAGACTGTTGCTGAAGGGCGATGCCGGTCCGGCTGGGTATAGTTTGGCCCACAGGGAGCTCAGACAGGGGATGGAGGAAAGACTCAGGAGCTGTTGCATAAAGACTTTTTAAAAATAATAAGAGTATTATGTATATTATTGACAAAGGAAAACTGTGTTCGCTGTGTTAATCTCTGCTTCCACCACGGACTAAAAGTAAGAGGAAAGAAACGTTCCGGCCTCGTCCAGCTCCAGTGTGGCCTACAGAAGGTGAAGCCAAACTGGATCCATCCTCTCTGCTAATCAGTCCTACATCTGCACATTCCTAATTGTTTCCATCTCCCGGTCTGATTCTGTGTGTTTACCACACTGGGGGCTTCAGCGGGCTGATTCTGGTTTTAATGTAGAAACGTCGAGGAGCTTTATTCTGTGAATGTGAAAAAATGTGCTCAGGTTCCTGCCGGAAACCTCCAGCCATTAACTGATCATTAACTGATCAACTGCAGGGTATTAGGTTTTTGCTGCTCACTTTGTTCATGGCTCTGATGTTCATATTGATAAATCTCACAACTTTCGCTCCTCTTCCTTTATTTCTGGGACTTTTTGTCCATCCCAGTCACACAAACAGAAGACGTGCCGCTGGTCCAGGTCATAGTCGTAAAATACACGGCAGCTAAAAATGTGTTGGGATCTGGATGTAATGTCAGTGTAATCAGGGAATGTCTGCAGAGTTGCCAGGGCGACCAATCGAGCAGGTACAGCTGCAGGTGAGCGAGGCCTCGGGCTGGACGAGCTGAAACCAGAGAGGACTGTGGGAGCTCAGTGCTGATGGTCGACTGGGAGCATTAATGAAGCAGATTAGGTGTCCCTGCGCGGCCCTGCAGGCCTGCAGAGGCCAGGAAGTCTGCTTCAGCTTCCACTCTGTGATCAGAAACGCTCCATAACACGATCCAGCTCAGGGTTCTGCAGGCTTCTCAGACTGGGGGAGGTTATTCAGGGAAATCTAGCACCAATGCTCGTGATGGGATTTACTCTGGTTTGTCGTGTTCACGTCCTTAAAGGACAGAATCAGTTTCTTTGAGTGACTCGGTCCAGATTAGATTATCGACGGGAAATGGATCAGAATCTACTTTTATAGCGGAACAGAAAAACCAGGCTGATGTGCATCATTAACAGTTTAGTCCTGATTTCGGATCGTTTGGCTCCATCACGTCCTGCACATTTCTAAATTACAGCGAGTAAGAAGCTACAAACCCACAGTTCTCTGAAAGGTGTAGATTACAACCAGTCATGACAAAGCATAGCACCTGCATTTCCCCCAACCCCCCCGCCCCTGGACACGTTTCAGGGCCCACCCCATCAAAGACTCATTTTGGGGTGAATGGAGAGTCTGTCAGAGAGGCTGCAGGACAATGAAAGGAGAGCAGCGAGCAGCAGATTTAATTAATCCCCTGAATGAGGAGAACACAGAGGAGGCAGAGACCCAGCTGGAGATCACAAACCCAGTTCAGTCCTGGCACCAAAACCAGCAGATCTGCAGGCTTCAGTTTCAGAGGGTCCAGCGGGGTTGGGACTAAACAATGTGTTCCCTTTTTACAGCTCCCTGCCGCAGGAAGACGATCACAAACTTTGACCTGAGTTTCAGCTTATCTTCTTAGTGTCCAGTGTTCTGACCTGGGGTCAGCTCCGCGTCTTTATCCAGCCTGACTCCAGTTTTCTATTTACCACAAATGTAAACGTGCTTTTTACTGTTACCGACAGGAAAACGAGCTTCGTCGTTATAATTCGATCCAAGTTTCAGCCCTGTGTGAAAACAGCGTAGCTCGTTAGCTTAGCTTAGCATTAACTGTAAAAACCTAACGCGCTCTTTATTGATATTTTGGACTGTAAGCCCCCCTCCTCCTCCTCCTCCTTCCTCTTCACCTCCCTCTCTGAACCGGTGTCAGGTAGACGCTGTAAAAGCAGTGCAATGGATACCTCCTCACCTGCTCCTTCCCCGGGACCCCTGCTGAGAGCAAGCTGTTGTTCTCCAGGCTCAACCCCCCACCCCCGCTCGCTCTTCACCCCGAGTACACCTGTCTACCGCACACACGCCTGTGGCCTGGTGCCTCAATTATTGACGAAGCCTGAAGAATGTTGCGTGACGTTCTGCAGTCGTGTCTCAGTTTGTACAAAAATCATCTTGAGCTGACATAGGAAGCGGGGGCCGCTGTGTCTACCCGTGTTTGTAGTTTTGTGACACACACAGTCTAAATACTAATGGTTTATTAAATTCCAGTGAATGGTGCAAAATAGCAACGGGGTGACATGAGGAGCTGTGATGCAACGGGAAGCAGGTGACTGGCTGCTGGCTAATAGGAAGAGAAACGCCTTCCATCAGTGGAACTGTTAAACTCGTCAGAGCCACTGTGCTGAGATAAAACAGGACGCCATTTAAGATGCGTTTATCTTTTTCCTCTCTCTGTCTAATCGTTACGAGAAAGTCCGAATTCTAACTGGTTAAACTTCCTACCTCCTGGTTTTAGTGCGAGCGGAGCAGGGGACACATGTTGGAAGAGGAGGTGGGGGAGCAGGTCTCATTGTTTGCTATCTCTGTAGGACTGTAGCTAATAAAACCAAACCGGGCCTGGGGGGAAGCGGCTGAACTTCCTGTAGCGGTGGTATTTATTTATTCGGAGGGTCCGCTTCAGGTCTCCAGAGTCGGCCGTAAACACAAGGCTCTGCTCCTCCGTTCACGTCGCTGTTGGACTGTGATTTATTTTTAATTCCCCAAAACCACTTTGCGTTGCAACACGATCGCTACGAGCTTGTGAAAACGTCGCTTTTCCTTGAGATTTGCTAAAAAGGAAGTACTCCTCTGTCCCTCTGTTTTCCCCCTCTTCCTCCTTTTAATTCCAGCCCTCGGCCACTCGAGCAAATAAATACCTTTCTACTTAAACATACATGGTCTAATTAATTTAGCCCATCTGTTCCCCTCTCTGCATCATTTCCATGACACACACGAGTTTCCCCAAACACATTTGGCTCATGTTGCACCAGTAACAGTGACGCTGTAAAGAAAGTGAGGCCACACAAAAATGAAATAAACAGACCAGCTCTGTGGAGCTGGAAGGGCTGGATCAGCAGCAGCTCAGACGTCCGGCCAGCGCATGAAAACAAGACTATCAGGGTGAAAAGCATAAGAAATTCCAATGTCAAAACTGTCATTTAACATCAGAGCTAGGGTTAGGGTTAGGGTTAGCTGAGCATCTCTGGAAAGGAAAGAGCAAACGCTGGATTAAAACACAGAACACGGCGTCGTGCGTCACAGAAAGTTGTAAATGTAGAATAATATTCAGTCGCTCGCCCAGACCTAGAGCAGAAAGCCAGAACATTCATGAATGAAGCTCTGACAGCAGTAAAGTCAGACGTATTACGACTGTAATGGATCGCGCCTCTAACCTGTGGTGGGTTAGCGGTTAGTGGACATGCACAGATCTGAGCTGTTGTTCCTGTGTGACTCAGACACAGATGAGTGACGTGTGAGGACCTGCTCTCCTGAGGACCAGACAGTTGTTGCTTGTTGCTGAAACATCTGGACGGCCAACAGAGGATTTGTCTCTGACGGCCGAGCCAGTGGTGTGATTGAAATATTTTGGGGAAAAGTTTGGAGGGAACTTGATTTAACCCTGAAGAACAGAGTTTTGGAAAGTGCCTTGAGGGCTGCGGGGGAATATTCCCCCAAACGAGCTGGGATCAAACTGGAACAACATCTGACTGATACTGGGACCTTCTTTGTCTGCAGCACGCGAGCTCCTGCTCCGCTGGAGAAGGATTTATTATCGATTGCTGATGTCAGAGGTGTAAAATCACAGCAGCGTGTTCTGCAGGTCACCTTCATATTTACCCTTAAATATCAGGGATGGTGGCTGGGAACAAGTTGGTAAAGGAAACGAGGCCAAATGTTTCACAGGAGCTTACAGAGACTGGTGCTTGTCCTCTGAGACCACGTCTCCTGACAGGACTCTTGTTCATTCCGTAAACATGCTTCAGTGTTGAAGCCGTTTTCCGCCTGTCACTGAACAAAGCGTGACGTGATGATCTTCTAGTGGTGTCTGATGAATTGAGCTTGGTAGGAGTGAGAGCCGTGGACATTAAATGTGTGGGGGACACAGTGTTCACTCAGTTCATATCCGTCATTATTGTGGTGACGGCAGGTTGACCTCGCTGCATCTACACCACATGCTAATGACAGAGCTTCCTTGTTGTTGTGCGTCTCCAGTGGTAGCCTGAAGCAGACGAACAGACAGATTCCCTCCACCTGCTGCAACTAGGTGTGTGTGTGTGTGCGTGTCACAATCTGTAGTGCAGCACAGCTTGTGATCGATCTTCTCCCTGCCGCCTGCTTCTCTCTCTGGCAGCTGTTCCAAAGACATGCTTCAGTATGAATATTCATGATGCACATATTCCCAAGATCCTCAGTCCGTCTGCAGCTGGACACAGGGAAATCTCAAACGTCTCCCTGAGATGCAGCTTTTTTAAGCGTCAGTACTGTAACATCCAGCTTTGGTCACGGAGAGGAGGACGAATTAGCGTCCTGTCACTACAAAGACAAATGGACACGAAGACATCAGCATCAGAACTGCGGCCTGGTAGCTCAATGGGTTAAGCGTCAGACTGGGATGCAGAAGGTCGCAGGTTCGAAACCCGGTCTGACTCCTAGTCCATCCCCTACCAGGTGTGTCCCTGAGTCAGAAAGTAGAATCAGTAGGTTGTTAATTATTATCACGGTTCACTGCGTCCTCGCTCATTCTTCCTGGTTATTGTGACTTTTATTCTCAGTAACATAACGCAGGGCTGGATGCTGATTCTGTAGCCCACCTGGAGACGACGACGATGATGAAGTGCATCCCAGGTGTACTACAGGTGTAGTTGGTGGGTGTGGAACAGGTGTAGTTGGTGGGTGGGTGGGTGGGGAACAGGTGTAGTTGGTGGGTGGGTGGGGAACAGGTGTGGTGGGTGGATGACAGAGACTTACAGTGACGGTAAAACGAATCCTCTGGTTGAAGAAGTGATGAAGGTTCATTTGTTCCGTTACATGAACTGAGCTGAACTAGTCTTTGGAAAATCCCCCTCACCTCTGCCCACCCCCCCCCACCCCCTCCTGGGGAGGTACCCCACTCCTCCATCTTCCTCCCGGGGATTTAGCCTTCCCTCTGGCCTCGACCGGACGGATGAGGAGGCTTGAAGGGAGCATGAGGAGGAGGAGGCGCTACCCAAATACAGAACCGCAGCATGTGCTTCTCATTAAGTTCTGCGGAAATAAGTACTGACCTGCTCGCTCAGGAGGGCACATGCATGTACTGCTGCAGAGCCGAGGTTCTCAGCCGGACAGAGAGGGGGAGGGAGGGGAGGGAGACAGAGAGAGAGGGATGGAGACAGAGGGCGCGAGTCACGTCAGCTCCGGTTTTATAGCCGACTATAGCCTGATAGCTCGAGTCACGACCGAGCCTTCAGGGGCTTTACAATCTGTACAACATATGTCGTCTTCTGTCCCGAGGGCCTGGAATCAGACAACCTTTAACAGGACAGCGTCCTCTGAAGGGACACGCACGTCTTATGTGCAGGACGGAGATCTCCGTCTTTTATTCTAAGCATAAACCTGAACGTAGGACATGACCACACGCAAACACGCGAGAGGCAAAAACCCAGGCAGCAGTCACACGAACAGAGCGAGACACGGGAGAGGCCGAGACTCCTGCAGGACCAAGATCCAGATCCCAAACATCTGGAATGAGGCAGAGCGAGGTCCCAGGAAGAGGTCCTCCTGCTGGAGAGAGGGGGGCAGAAAGGGGAGCGTGAGAGAGCTGGACTCGTGAGGGAGAGGCTGGGTGGATGTGGGAAAGTAGAGGGACAGGAAGGTTCACAGTGCAACAGATATCTTCAAGGTGGGAGGCGTTTAAGGTGGACTGGCACCAACGTGCTTAAGGTGGTCTCCAGTGTTGTGTAGAGGGCAACAAACAGGAAGTACAGAAGATCTGCAGTTTGTTGGGACGCGTCTAAGCTGAGCTGAAGATGGCCCACGAGTTGTTAAGGTGGTAGGTGGGGGTGATTGAAGCTGTTAAGGTGGACGTGAGCTGGCTGCTGAGACAGGTGAACGGACTGATCCAGATTTCATGACCAACATGTTTGGACTTGTGCCCAGCTGTTTCCTCAGGTACATGTATCATCCACAATCCCAGATTCATCTTCCTCTGCTCCACATATGGGGGTCAGAGGCATGGTGGGCTGTGACGGGGAAGGTGAGTGATGGCGTCCCTGCGTCCCACTTCCTCCTGCAGCATCCTTCATCGCCCTCGCTCCCTGCTGTCGCCCCCGCCGTGTTCATCACTCTCCTCCACCCTCAGGTCACGTACCTCTGTCCACTGACTCCCCCCGTCTATCCCTCACTTTCACCAGCAGTAGATGTTCTTCTGATTTCCACTCGTCCTCGCTCCACCCGATGGTGTCGTTTAACAGAATAAGAGCTCTGAACACCGTGCTGCAGCAGAAAACCACCACAGAAAGTTACTGGTGGAAATCTTCTGCCTGTCAGATGATGGTGGTCTGAGGAGGAGGAGGAGGAGGCGGCTGTAGGCGGGGGGGCTGTGGTAGGTGGGAAGGTGTTATTTCAGTGGTTCCCCTCGGTCTCTGAATCATCCTGAAGATGAGCTGAACACAATCAGAACGTTAAAACACGCTTTAATGTGCTTTTCATGTTGTCATGGCGACTCCCTGGAATCAACACTTACATGTGTTTATACATTAACCTTTATCCAAAGCGAGGTACAGGGAGCTAGCGCTGCGTCTGGCTCACACCTGGTGGGGGATGGACTAGGAGTCAGACGGGATTCGAACCTCCGACCATCCAGGCCGCATTTAGACTGTGTCCTATCACCACCATTCAAAGTGAATCGGGGGGGGATCTGGTGATGGACACAGGAACCTCGGGGACCACGTCTGAGTTTAAAAAGTGTGAACCCGTCCTTTAAGGAAACCTTGATGTTTGGAGACAGGAGTGCTGGCTGACCTCAGTTTGACCCCCGTCTCAGGTGACGTGTGTTGTCTGTGTGTTCTCTGACTCGTGTGTATTTCTACTGAGCCACCAGCAGAGGGAGACATTGCACTGGGAATAGACGTGTCTGTGGTCCCGGTCCACTGCTCGTTCCATCTCACAAAGCGGTTCCTGCTTCAGTCCTCGGACTGATACGAGCTCTTGTCTTTGTTTCTTTTTCCACAGTGATTCTGGTTCCTGTGGAAAACTCTTTGTACCAGCTGGTTGTAGTTTAAAACAATATGTTTCAAAAAACATGTGCAGTCAGCAGCTGACAGCTTCACAGCACATAAACCCGCCACTGTCTGAAACACAATGCCCCCCCCTTCAAAACACGGGCGACGGTAAATGAAGACATTAAAGAGCAGCCGCTGAGCATCAAGAGGATTTGAGACGAGCAGATTTGGCCCGTTCGGGCCCCTGACAGTGGCGCATGTTGTGGGAAGATAGCAGGCGGCAGCGGTGTACAAAGGTGGCCCCGAGCCGAGCCGAGCCGAGCCGATCCGAGCGGAGCGAGGCTCCCTGGCAATCCGCCGCCACCTTGGCGCTGTCGCCCCACGTTAGTCACACCACAGGAGACGGGGCCCAGTCTCCCGACCGCCGCCGAGGGCCACAAAAGGCCCGCTGCCGCTCTGCGGTAAAGCTCCAGTCTGCAGACAGAGACGGACATACAGCGTGGGACAAGACGGTGGCAGCGTCCAATTAAAACAGCATTAGAGTGGAAAAGACTCCCCGGAACCCTGAGCTGGAAACAGGACCAAAGACAGTTTTGATTTACTGAAACCAGATTCAAGAGTATTTATAAAACTGAAAATGTCAGTTAAATCAAATATCGTTCTTATTTTATTATTTCACAGATTTAGTCATGAACACGTGAATCTTTTACAATAACTGTGAGGTAGAAACTCAGTGCAGCTCCAGATCAGACCATTCTGAATGATTCTGCAGCATGTCGGTACCATCTTCCCCTTGTTAGACGTGGGCCCGGTGAGACCGGCTGCTGCAGCCAACGAGGATCCCAACAGGTTCTGAAATTAGAAATGCATCGTCCTGATTGGCTCGTGAGTCAGGAAGCTGCTGGAAGGTCTAACGAAACGACTGACGAGCTGCTGATCAATCATCCCCTCTGTAATTACCGCAGCGATCCCATTGGTTCCCATCCTGCCTCACACCTGCCAGAGACTGTGTGTGTGTCTCCAGCTGTGTGTGCAGACTCCCTCTTTTTATGTGAACAGCTGGCAGGCCTCCTCTGTTGTTTTCATATTGTGTTTGGGGGTGGGGGGTGCACATCTGTTTGTGTGTGTGTGTGCGCTTTTCCCACCTTGTTACCTTCCGGTGTTGTTGTGTTCAGGTGAATTCACTCATTATAAACAACGAGCTGATTGAAGCAGCTGTCTGTCAGTCGAGGTTAGATCGCTCTCCTCCATCGCCACACGTTGGTGTCAGGAGGAGGAGGAGCGGGAAAAGCGGTTTTTTTATAAAACCAAAACCTTCAAAGGAAGCTCCGGATCAGAACAGAAAAGTAGAATTATTATCAGGAGCAGGTTCTGAACGATGAGCGAGGTCCAGAAACCACTGCGGGGAGTCTGTGTGCCGACTGGTTTCCTGGCACAGAGGAGGCAGAAGGAGGTGTGGGGGGTAGAGGTTGGAGGAGTTTTTCTTTTT
>JAUMHJ010000021.1:21185385-21197885 GCA_032361105.1 Microctenopoma lineatum | reverse complement strand
ACACGTCACAGGAGACCGAACGTCCCACAGGCTGAGTGATGCAGGTTCTGTATCTGGATGGTCCCTGTCACAGGGACCGGGCCCCTCTGAAGCAGGAAGGTAGGACTTGGTCCCACAGAGCTTCTGATTAGCTGAAGACTCCTGATCCGCGTGACTGTGATATTTAGGTAAAATCAGAGTTTCATTGGGACAGAGGACTGTTTGAGACTGACAACTCCTACATGTGAGCCGGTGTTGTCCTGCAGAAACCTGTAGGCTGCTTGAAACCTGTCTGAACCTGTTTGTGGGGCACACGCTGAAAGACAAACCCGGACCAGTTCTGAGCAGGTACCGGAGCAGCATGTGTGTCAGCTGCAGCTCCCGGTGTGTGTGCAGCTCTATATAAGTGCACAACATTTACCACATCTGCACCGACAGCACTTTGCCCCCCCTCCACGCACGCGCCCCTCCGTGCGGGGGACAGAAGCGTGTGCCGCGGCCGCACAGCTCCGCGCCGCTCCCCGCTCTGAGCGCTCCCCGCCGGCTGCTGCAGGAGGCTCGCAGCGCTGCACGGAGCAGGCTGAGCGGCGGCTGCTGCTGCTGCAGGTTGTGTGGATGCAGCGGGACAGGAAGAAGAGGAAGAGGAGCAGGAGGAGGGGTGAGATGGACAAACACACAAACAAGACGCGACTGAACTGAAGGAACTTCTGGAAACTCTGTGAGCCGAGTATCAGACAGAACCGGGGAGCCGGGTCCAGACTGCTGCGAGGAGAGAGACACACGAGACAAGTTTCTCAGCCGCACGTGTCAGATTTACGATGGTACGAGAGGATCGGACCTTTAATGATGATCCGTTTACTCCTCTGTGATTATTCCGATTACAGTTAGTACAGTGATGTTCAGTACTCGTAGTGTGAAGACACGCTACACCTTTTGTAAAGTACTGATTGCAGTAGTGAAGCGCGTTCCCGTGTGCGCGTACGCCTGAACTTACCATCCAATCAGAAGCCTCTCTCACGTTCAAACTCCCCCTTTTCGGCCAGTCAGAGCGCAGTTGATGCGCGTGGCTGTGACGTGGCGGCTGCCGATTGGCTGTGCGGTGACTGGAGGCGGCGCAGTCATATTCCTCCAAACTGGGAGCAGTAATAAGTTTGTGTTTTATATTTAAGTGACGTGACGTGATGTTATCAGAGTTTGTGTTTCTTACAGTTAACGTGATTTCATCACTTCCTGTTTTTCCTTTATTCCCAGTCTAATCCCAGCACATGTCCTGTGGTTGGACTGGTTTTGTCTTCACACATGCAGTCATTAATCCTTCTCCACAAAGGTCTGAGACTCTGCTCAGTGTGGCTTTAATTACCTGTGATTGTGTGGTGGGGACATCCTGAGTGGGACAGTGGTTCTCAGTGCTGTCTTTTGTCTCGTTAAGGGTCCTATAGAAACTTCCACGGTGTTTGTGGCTTTATAAATGTTATGTTAACTCCTATAGGATCTCCATGTTCCTCTTACAGCCCCGTAAAGGCTTTTATGGAGTGTCTGTGGTTTTCAGATGGGACTTTATGGCTCTTCAGTGTCTTCAGATCCCTGGTCTGTCTCTGTTTGGGGTTTCAGTGATGCTGCAGGTCAACACATATCACTGGTGCATCTTCTAAATACTCATATTAAACACCCCCGCGTTACATCCACCCACTGGATTTAGTCTTTTAGTCACCGTGAGCTCAGCAGCAACTTGACTCTGTCTGGACGTCCTGCAGAGCGCTGTCACCTGGTTCCATCCACCTGCAGCGTGATCAGAAAGATCACTATACAGACATAAGGAATTCTGAATGCAAAGCTGTGAAGAGCATACTTGTTATTAATATAATATCATTTATTTCTGTTCCTTTCACAGTAAAAGTCCACAAAGCAACGTGACCCGTCAGTAGTTCTTCTGCAGCTTTACTAAAATGCACAGAAAGAGATGAGTAAGTTTGAACTAGATTAGATTTGGTGAGTTTGTGTCACTGCACACCTGCAGAAGGACGATGGGAACACTGATCAGCGTCTCCGAGGACAGGGGGCCACTGTGCTGCAGGTTTATAGAAACCAGCTGATTGGCAGAAACTCAATATGATCTCACATATTGATATTATATAAGAGTGAGTGAGTGTGTTATGTAAAGTTGATTTGGGCTGATTTATGTTCCAACGCCTCCAAAAGTAACAGCTCCAGTAATAAGAACAGTAATAACTTGTGTGCTGGAGGCTCCGCGTGTCTCCCTGCAGACTGGATCCTGTCAGACCAGCACAGATCACATGGATCCTGGTGTCAGCTTCTCATTGACTTCACTCAGCTGACAGAGACACTCCGTCCTCTGCTGCTGCTGCAGGTGTCTTCAGGCCGGGAAGGAGCTGCGACCTGTTGGGGTCCAAACTCTGCAGACCGACTCCTCCGTCACGTTCGTGTTTTATTGTTTGCGTAAAATCTCTGTTTTTAATCGATAACGATCAATAAGCCACAGTCCGATCAGTTTCACCTCAGTGTCCGCCGGAGCTCAAAGGGACTCTGCTGCACACACACACACACACACACACAGGAGAACGCACGCGCGCAGCGGCACCCCCGGATTCTACTTGTGAAAAAGTGCGCGCGGAGGATCGATGCGCTTGTGATCGATAAGCAGAGCGTGTGATCAGTTTGTGCTCTGCGGGGTCAGTGCGCACAGTCCGCGGCCACACGCACCGACGCAGCAGCGGAGCGAGCGCAGGTCCCGGTGCTGGGAGCAGCAGCAGACAGGCTGGGCAGAGGAGCAGAGAGGAGGTGGCGCTCCTCTCTGCGTCCGGGACAACACACCGACTCTCTCTCTCGCTCTCTCTCTTTCCTCCGTCTCCTCCTGCTGGAGATAAATTAACGGAAAGCAGCTGTCGGGTGTTTTAGAGGCGAGGCGGCCGTGTGCAGCTCAGGGATCCCGTTTCTGCCTTCTCCTTTCTTCCTCTTCACATCTTTTCCCGGGACTCCTCCGACACCGCTGCTGCACCGCACCCTCCGTCCCGAGCACCGAGGAGCCGCACCGCCGCACGCCGGCCACAGCGCGCCGCAGGACGGATAGACATGTTGCCAAGGTCCGCCGGACGCCGCGGCTCTCCGGCGGCTTGAAATGCAGTTTGGGGACGTTTTGGAGGTTCGCACCGTCCACCAGCACCGGCCGCTCTGCCTCAGCCTCCGGCACCGAGCTCGGGCTCCGCTGTGACTCTGCTCTAACGGGACTTTTCTCTTGTTGCTGGAGATGGTGTTCGTGTCCGGGCGGAAAGTTGTGCGCTCCCCGGCGGAGGGCCTCTAACAGGTCCGGACTGTACATGTAGTTCTCCCGAGGCGGGGTCAAAGTTCAGCCCTGGACGGAAATGTGAAAGCGAAGGGGGCAAAGGAGGGCAGTATCTCCCCCTCTCTCACTCTGTCTCCCCCTCTTTTTTCTGTTCTTTGCGTTTTCACACACACACAGCCAATACACACCGCGCACACGCCCGCGCACACACACAGGCTGGAGTTACAGTAACCCCCCCCCCCACACACCCACATAAACACGCACCTTCCTGATCTAAGATTAGATCCGACAGATATGTATTCTCCGCTATGTCTGACACAGGTGAGTGCGATTTCCAACTTTTTAAAAGCTCTTGACGATGTTTGTGTCCTGCGCCCTGCTCTCCCCTGTTCTCCCCCGTTCTTCCCCGCTCTTCCCCGCTCTCCCCCGCGCTCCGTGCGCTCCGGCCTGGACGCGGGACCCTGTAGTCCGCTCACCGCTGCGGCGCATGGCGGACGAAGCGTTTTTGTTCGTAGAGTTCCAAGTTGTGGGCTCGTGCGCGGAGCCGCGTGCGCGTGTCGCTGTGTTTGTGGAGCTCTGAGCCGATGGTTGCGGTGCTTCCTCTGCGGGCTGCACCGCACTCTGCCCCGGCGGCTCCGCTGGCAGGAGCGCGGTCAGGCTCTCGCTGTCCCGGCTCCGTGGTGGGAGGGTGTCGGTTCTTTTCCCAACGCCCCCCCCCCTCCGAGATTGTGCGGGACGTGTCAGTCAGAACGTTTCCTGGTTTCTTTACACAACTTTCCAACTTTGGCCGACATGTTAGACTTTATCTGCGGGGGCAGAGAGGACCTGTGCGTGTGTGTGTGTGTGTGTGTGTGAGGCTCTGATAGTTCGGGACACGTTGAGCTCACGGGTTTGTGGTCCCGGGTTTTCGGGGCCCGCTGTGTAAACGTGACCATTAATTGCTTCCGTCCTGCTGCTGCTCGGGCCTCGCGGGGACATGTGTCCCTCCAGGTGATCTGAGGTGACGGAGCAGGACCCAGCTCCGGGACACGCACTTTATTTGCTGCCACGAACTGAAATTTGACCTAATTTTCCACGAGAAAAATCAGTGTTTACTGCAGGGTTGTGTTCAGGGTCACCCGGTAAATAGGATTTAGGAGCTTTTTCTGGGTGTGACCTCATGGAGATTTTCGTTTCCTCTGGTAGGAATTATCGCCCTAATCTCCCGAAATTAACCACAGCTTCTGACAAACACTTAAAATTTAAATGATAAAACAGAACCAAACAGAATTTATTCATATATTTGATTTGATTTAATCCACGTTTTTATTGGCTCCAGATTGAATTAAAAGTAATTTTATTATTTATTATTTCCTATAAACAAGATAATTAATTCTGATAATGTAAAAAATATTGGATTGATTATTGATCCTGATTGAAAAAAAATACAGAATATTAATATGATTGATTTGCTGTTTGGATTTTTAATCATTTTACAACGACACAGATTTTTTCTATCTGTCTTTTTGATTTTGTGGTTGGATCTTGGCTGTGTGAGGAGACGACGGGAGTGTTTGAAGCTGCAGGAACCGACTCGAGCTTTAACGTTTAATCTGATTATCAGGCAGTAAAACCAATAATCAGCAGCCGTCACTGACTGCTGCTTTGTGTAAATCCTGCTCAGTGAAACACACATGTGCTCTGCTTTTTTATTCTCTGCTCATTTGTTAATGATTCAGTTATTTTTATTTAGATCTTTTATGAACGCTGTTCATACATTAGAAACTCGAACCTTTAAAAATCGCTTTAATCTCGTTTCTTCTGAACGTGGAGATTTTTTTTCTTAAATTCCACATTTAAGGAAAAAAAACCCTTTTATGAAAGAGTCTGCTTCACCCCGTCAGTCAGGAGGGGGCGCTCTGCAGCGAACCCGAGCTACGAGCTCTCCCTTAAACCCGTCAGTGGGAGGTTTGGTCATGAAACCATGTTGACGCTTATTTTCTCAGATGTTTCCGACCAGGCGACCCTCACAGGAAAGATCCAGCTTTGACGGTACAGTTAGTAGCCCCCCCCATCCAAAGCCCTGCTCCAGCTCTGATTTGACCCAGACTTTGGTTGCGTTTGTCCGCTCGCTGTGTGTTGGGTTGTTGAGTCTGCTGCTCCGCGGCTCAGCTGGGCCTCGCGGCGAGCTGCTGGGCCCGAGCGACACGCTCATAATTCCCTCAGTGTGTCCGTGTGGGTGTCAGTAGACGGGGGGGATTACCATTATTGCTGATCTAAATGAGTGTTATTCAGGGGCCTGTTGTTCGGAGCCCATTACATCTGTCACCAAGGTGCAGAGGGGGAACGTGTAAGCCTCAGTGCGGCTCTCAGGCGCCCGGCCTGATCCTGCAGGTTTAGAAACGCTGATTTCCTCCGAGCAAAAATGCCAAAAGAAAGAGATGAAGGAGGAACAGCGGGGAGCCGCATCACACGTCTCCTTCTAAACCTCCTCCTCACATTTTAACCAGGCGGCCTTTTAATCCCACCGATGCTCTTACACAGAGTTAAGGAGACGAGATCGTTGTCACCTGTTCCCAGCTTCATTTCCTTCCAGAGGTTCTGCAGCGTGAAGGCACAGACTCACACCGAGCTGATAACTCCAGAACACGGGAAGAATTTCTTTGTTTGAAAAACACAGACGTGAGGACAAGCTGCAGAAAAAAACCTCATTCTGAAAACAAGCCGGCGGGACGAGGTCATTTAAAACCTTTATCAATATCTTTAGGCTCCGTTTCCTTAATTTTGCAGCTGTTTCTTAGTTTGATTTTTCTGAAACAACCGTCACAACGAGCCGATGAGTTTTAAACAGCAACATTTGAATCATCCGTTTTTATCTGATTCGTTTTTTATTTACTGACTGAAAAGGCCTGATTTTCCTGAATTAAATTTTTCGGAGCGCTGATGTATCACGTTTTCCTAAAATAAACCTTTGGTTTGCCGTTTTTTCGTGTTTCCATATTAATCAGCTGCAGAAGGTGGATTATTCAGTTTCAGAAAACATTCCTGAGAACAAGAGGGATTATCTCACCCACTGGCAGCAGAGCATGTTTTTAGGGCTGAATATGAGACCGAGTGACTTGTTGAGTGGGACTCAGTTTGCAGCAGACAGACACGGTGTGAAAAGCCGCGGCGGTGGAGGACGGCGTGAGCGGGTCAGGAAGCTGAAACACTGCACTGGGCTGTGAGGAATGTTGGTATGTGGCTGCAACGAACATCCAGAGCCGGCGAGCTGCAGAGCCACTGTGGAATGTGTGTGTGTGTGTGTGTGTGTGTGGAGACGAGGCTGAACACATCATCCGTCCAGCAGCCGCTCGCCGTCCAAATAATCGCCCCAGGACACACACAAACAGAAACACGTCTCCCTCCAAACAGAAAGCACAAATAACAAAAGGCGGCGGCGTTCCCGGCCGTCCTGCAGTGAGATTTCAGCTCAGAGAGCGGCTGCAGGTTGGCCGCTGAGCTGCTGGAGGCGCTTTTAGAGACAAACCCGTTCGCCTGGACCGTCTCCAAGAAGAAACAATGTGCTGTATTCAGACCCCTTGACAAGGGAGGGTGAACAGTGTTATATAAAAAAGGCGATGCAGCTGGTGCTCTAATGCACAGCCCAGAGATATAGTTTCCTCTTCAGTGTGAGAGCTCGGAGCTGGAGTTTAATCTGAGAAACACGACTTGACACCCCAGCTGGAAAAACTTCTCCTGAACTTCTCAGATTGTTTGAAATATTTAACCTCAAACCTCAAGTTGAACCCAGAAGATTATTTAAAATAAATAAAACGCCATCGAAATGTGGGAAACTTGAGCCACAAGTGAGTCTGATGAGATGTAAATTTGACTTCTGCTCCTTTAAACACCATTAAAACACACACACACACACACACACACACACATACACGGACTCACACACAGAGACACACACACACACACACGGACTCACACACAGAGACACAGACTCACACACAGAGACACAGACTCACACACAGAGACACGCGGACTCACACACAGTGGATTAATGAAAACGGTCCCAACCAACGCACGTCGTCCTGTTATGAAGACGTTCTGAATGAGACAGTTTCAGCTTTAAACGAGCAGCAGGATGTTAGTAACACTGAGTGAGTTGTTCAACGGCATGTTTCAGTCTGAGCAGGACTCGGCTTCGTGTGGACGTAGTCTCCGCTCCTGACAGAACATTTTAGTTCTGACCTTGAAAATATTTGCAGGCCCCTGTTTATTTTTCCTGATTACAGAGAAGCAGCAGCAGAAGTTGATTTGTGCAAAATGTTCCACGGTATAAATGTTTTCAACTGCACAATACGTCTTTCTCTTTAGAAACAGGTTTCAGGACTCAGTGAGTCCATTTCTGTCTCCACGCGAAGTGTAAATAGTTTGAGTCAGTGAGGACGTGTGAGCGTAAAAATGTCCAAACACAGAGAGCGTTTAAATCTGTTTTCACTCCATGTGAGAAACCAGCACGTTTGTGTGAAAGTCCTGGAAACAGTTGAACATTTTAACTGTGTGTGTGTGTGTGTGTGTGTGTGTGTGTGTGTGTCTCTGTGTGTGTGTGTGTGTGTGTGTCTCTGTGTGTGTGTGTGTGTGTGTCTCTGTGTGTGTGTGTGTGTGTGTGTGTGTCTCTGTGTGTGTGTGTGTGTGTGTCTCTGTGTGTGTCTCTGTGTGTGTGAGTGTGTGTGTGTGTGTCTCTGTGTGTGTGTGTGTGTGTGTGTCTCTGTGTGTGTGTGTGTGTCTGTGTGTGTGTGTGTGTGTGTCTCTGTGTGTGTGTGTGTGTGTCTGTGTGTGTGTGTGTGTGTGTGTGTCTCTGTGTGTGTGTGTGTGTCTCTGTGTGTGTGTGTCTCTGTGTGTGTGGGGGGTGGGGGTTCTCCCTCAGAGGTTCCGTCCAAATAAGAAATGTTCCTCGAAGATGTTTTCTGTCCGTCTCATTTTGGCGCTGGAAGTTTCCCTGTGATGCAACTGTTGTTGTCTCTCTGTGTGTGTGTGTGTGTGTGTGTGTGTGTGTCTGTGTTTAGTCTGGAACCAAAGTGAAATGAGACGTTTTCTCGGAGCAAACACACAGAAGTTATTCTGGTTCCTTCTGAGGTTCTGAGGCCCGACCCAGCAGCAGCAGCAGCCTGAGTCCTGCTCGTCTCTGTGGTTAATGAAGGGTTCATCTGTGGTCCCCCCCCCCGAATGAGCCTGGTTTGTGGTGGTTTTGGTGGAGGGGGGAGGGGGAGCAGGTGTAACCAAGCCGCCTGACCACATTCCCCCCCAATAACTGCCCCCCCCCAATAACTGCCCCGTTCTCATCAGCCAAAATGCGCGTAATGCACCTTTAATGTGCTGCACAGCTCGGTGTGTTTGTGTTCGTTCGGCGTCTCTTCGCTCGCTTGTCACACTCTGTGTTTGGTGTGATTTTGGTTTCTGGGTGGGTGGGGGTGGGGTGTCTGGCTGCCGGGTCCACAGACCCACATTCCTGCCAGAGAACCAGGAAAGAGACGAGACAGGCACTGCTGAGTTTTTGTCTCATGTCCACGTCTTTTGTTTGTGTCTGAACCCAGAGCTCTGTCTCGGTGCCGATGAGCTGCAGGTTGGAGCTCGGAGCTCGTGGGTCAGGAAGAACTGTGCTGTGATTCAGATCAGGTTAAAGGGTTTTCTAGCAAACTGTTCCCGTCACCTTCTCACCGCATCTCTGCTCTCTGTCCCGCAGGATGAATTCCATCCTTTCATCGAAGCCCTGCTGCCCCATGTCCGGGCCTTCGCCTACACATGGTTCAACCTGCAGGCCCGCAAGAGGAAGTACTTCAAGAAGCACGAGAAGCGCATGTCCAAGGAGGAGGAGCGCGCCGTGAAGGACGAGCTGCTCAGTGAGAAGCCCGAGGTCAAACAGAAGTGGGCGTCTCGCCTCCTGGCCAAACTGCGCAAGGACATCCGGCCCGAGTTCAGGGAGGACTTTGTGCTGACGGTGACGGGGAAGAAGCCGCCGTGCTGCGTTCTGTCCAACCCCGACCAGAAGGGCAAGATGAGGAGGATCGACTGCCTGCGCCAGGCGGACAAAGTGTGGAGGCTGGACCTGGTCATGGTGATTTTATTCAAAGGGGTTCCCCTCGAAAGTACTGACGGGGAGCGGCTGGTAAAGTCTCCTCAGTGTTCCAACCCCAGCCTGTGTGTGCAGCCGCATCACATCGGAGTTTCAGTGAAGGAGCTGGACCTCTACCTGGCCTACTTCGTGCACGCAGGTCAGTCTGCAGCTGTTACTGCTGCGTGTGTGTGTGTGTGTGTGTGTGTGTGCGCGTAAAGCCTCTGCTGCTCGTCCGTTTGATCATTTTAACTGTGCTGAGAACATGATGCTTCCAGTGGATGTTTCTCAGGTTTAAAGTGTCTGATGAAGAATCGAAGGGAACTTTTGTTTATTTGTTAGTTTGAGGACGAACATCCTGCCTGTGTGTGTGTGTGTGTGTGTGTGTGTGTGTGTGTGCAGACAGCAATAATTTCATCAGTGGTCAGTAAAGCAGTCTGAGGAGGAAGAAACATCTCTGCCAACTGTTCCTCGCTGCCGTGTGTTTCTGGGTGAAGCTGGCACACACACCTTTCAGGACAACAAAAAACATAATTATATCTAGAACGATTGCTCAGCATGTTTCCTGATTTCCGACTGATTCCACTGGAAAATAATTTGGCTGGTTGGAATATTTGCGAGCGAGCGAGCGGGGGCAGAGGCATGTAGAGGAGATTTGGCAGAAGCTTTAAATACTTGGCACCGAGCTCGTTCTAAGTTTGTTGGAGCTTTGGAGTTTTCTTGGAAAAGGAGGACAGCTTCCAGATGGATGGGTAAAATAATCGACGTCCATTTTCAGATTCCTTGAGCAGTGCAGCAGGTTGGTTTTCAGAAGGTGAAACATCACGTTTCCCATGCTGACCATTGAATTCAGTGTTTTCCCTCAGCTCGGATCTTTGAGGACAAAAGTTTCAGCTGTGATCCGTCAGGAAACACACGGTGGAACCTTAATGGAATCTGTTGCTGCTCGTGTTTTCACTGTGTGCTGTGGTTTAGAAGGACTCATTTCTGGTGGGACGCTGGAGCTTTTATTTTGAATAAGACTAAAGGGGGGTGGGGGTGGGGGCTTTTTTTTAACGGAGGCAGGATGTGGCAGAATTCAGTCTCTTTGCTGTGAGGTGAGAGGAAGACGGCTGAGGCTCCTCCCCCTGCCCAGCTGAGGCTGAGGCTCCTCCCCATGATCTGGGAGCAGCAGGATCAGGTTTCGTCATAAGACAGTGGATCTTTTCTGGAGCGGCAGCGTTGATTAAAAGCCCCGTGAAGGCAGGCTGACCTCAGAGCTGCAGGGTAATTCAATTCATCCCGAACCACGGAGCGCCACCAGCCATTTATCACTTACTCCTGGGAGCAGGCCGGTGTCAGGGGGGACAAACGGGTCTGCGGACGGTGGGGGCACAGAACCGCGCCCATAGGGAAGCTGTCGGCAGACATGAATTCTGAACTTTGCTGAGCTGCGGAGGCGCCCCCAGCAACGCGCCACCGCCTCTGTTATGAGGCGCTGGTCTCACGCGCTCCTAACAAGCGCAGCTCGTTCTCTGAACCTGCTGCGAGTCCCTCAGGTCTAAGTAACTTCTAACATTTTGCCACGCACTGCTGGACAGGAAGTAGCCACTGACAGGTGGAGCTTTTCATATTAAAAGCCTTTCTGGTTCTGGTGTGTTTCTATACTTATCCTCCACAGGAACAAGTTGGGGGTCAAAGGTGCCCCCCCCATCCTTCCCTCTCTGTAAGTGATCTACGAGCACGTGCTGGAAGGTCAAAGGTCGAGGCAGCGACCCCTATCGTCAGGCCGCTTAACCTCTAGGATAAACACCCCCCCACACCTTTAGCACCCTGTCACACACTCAGCAGCAGCAGAGCGGAGGGTGAAGGCTCACGGCACCACGTCAGAACCTGGAATAAACTGGTGAAAGATGATATTTACGAGCAGAGTGACGTTAATTAGAGTCAGTGAGGTTTGATGGACTGCTCTGTCTTAAAAGGTGGTGTCCCCTCACGATGACGTGTGTGAGACTGTTCGTCTTAAACGGACTGAGTTAGCTGAGCCTTGCGCTCCGTCCCGCGGGGTCAGGCTGTAGGATGTGTGACGGGACGGAGCCGTGACTTCACCTCATGTGTTTCTTAAGAAAGCTTCTCCAGCAGCACAATTGGAGGATATCTGTGTGCCAGGGAGATAACGAGCCGCCGCTCCAACCTAAAGAATGTGAAGGTTTCCAGAGCCGCCGTGAGATATTTCTCTCCCCGTCACCTTATACGCCCCCCGCGCAGCAGCACTGTGTGTAAAGACGTCTGACCCACTTCCTCCTGAGCTCTTAAAGAGATTTGAAGCTATAGACTGTAGACTTGAGCAGTCCCCGTCTCAGTTTGACTCCTGCTCACACATCAAACCCAGAATCAAACCACCATGTGGGTCCAGACTTTATTCAGTGAAGGAAATCTAATAAACCAAGTATCAGTTGTTAGTAGTACTAGAGCTGGATGTGTAGTTTACAGCAGTACAGTGAAGTACTGAGGTGTTTTCTCTCCCTGGCCCCAGACTGTCTGTGTATTTCTTTCTGCTTACACTTTGCTGTAGTGTTTGTGTTTTTGCTTTTATCCTTCTGCATAATTTCACCTCTAACAATTATTCAGGAACAACAAGGAAAACACAGAAGCTCTGTTTATGTGAATGAGTCACAGCCAGACTTGACTTTTCTAAACAGCAGCTCACGGGGTGATTTTCAGAGGTTTCAACAAGTGTGTGGGTTACAAATCCACAGCAAGCTTTTAATTTGAAAAGGCGGCTGCAGGTCACACGTTCCTGAACACCTCTCCCAGACCCTGGTTAACAACATGCTCATGAGGCGTTCAGGGACAGGAGGGGTTTGTGCAGAAATCATGGAGTTTGGTTAAATTTGTGATAATTGTTGTGATTGTGAAGTGTGTGTGAGGTTTTTGTCGTCTGTGGCTCCTCTTCTCTTCCTGCGGCTGCTGCTCGTCATGTGGAGCTGTTTAAGCCGAGCGCAACATAAAACCACAGATTCACTTGTGGTTCCTGAAGTACACGCTGTGACCACGGGAACACCCCCCCCCCCACACACACACACACACACACATATAAACAAACACACACACACAAACAAACACACACAGACAGAGACAGCACCCTAATCATTG
>JAUMHJ010000021.1:21171500-21174000 GCA_032361105.1 Microctenopoma lineatum | reverse complement strand
GAGCTCCACACAGCCTCCAACAATCACAGCGCTATGATACGATATGCTAACGGCGCCACGTCGCATTACAAAGGAGGCAAATGGCTGATTATACTGTAATAGAGGAGGATGAGGAGGGACAGGAGCCATTCTTCATCGCTAAGAGCCGACAACAACAGAGTGGCTCATCCTCCAAGTTCTCCATTATCTCTAATAATGGCCAATCATCTCCCGCTCTCTCCCACTGTGTCCCTGCCTCGCTCCACCTCGCCACATGATATTTAATCCGTCATCTTTGTTTTCAACACACAGTGCAAGCTGTTGCTGGCAGCGCCTGTGAGAGCGTGGGGCCCATCTGGAGAGCGGACACGGCCGCGTGCATTGTTTGTCTGTTGTTGTGTGTTGTTTGTTGTGCGGCGCTGCGTGAGACGCGTTCACTGCCTCCGTCCTCAGCGGGCGCGGTGGGTGCAGCCGTGGGACGTCACAGCAGTGTGTCCGCTCAGAGAGCAACACAGACGCTTTCTCACACATGTCAGGTTTGAGTTTTAAGCTTCATGGGAGGAAACTTCAAACACAAACCTGTGACTTCCGACTGGAAAAGATCGATTAGAACGGGAACAGTCTGACACGCTTTCCCTACCTACACACACACAGTCAGGTCCAGCGGTGACGGGCAGCTCCGAGCTGATTACGTTTTCCGTTTTTGTCACTATTGATTGAGGAGAAGGAGCCGGAGTGATTGCGACTCCATAATCACTTCAGGCTTTCAATTAAAAACCAACAAACCCACGTCTGTGCGAGAGGAGAGCCCCAATCAGTGTGTGTGTGTTCAGCTGTGAACATCTGTGTGTGTGACCTGGCTTTAATTGTCCCTGTTGTCTTCTGCAGCTTCATTACTGTCGTCCTCAGTCGTCCCGACTTAAAGCAACGCGCTTACTTGTCTTATCTCCTCAGTGAAACCAGTGTAACAAACATGCTGCAGATCCGTGGTCGTCACGGTTCCCAGCAGAAGGTTTAACGTCGGCTGTGTGGCTGAGTCTGCAGTGCACAACGCACAGCTGTGTCTTCTCCCCAGTGGCTTTGTTCAACACATCCGTGGGTCAAACTGGTTCAGTTTAAGCTGGACGTTCTCTCATGAAACCTTTTTCTCAGATAAACGTGACCTGGAGAACCTTCACACACGATCGGACTCTGCAGGGTCCGAATTCTGTTTCTGTCTGTGCGGAGTCAGAGTTGAACCAACCACACACACACACGCACACACACACGCACACACACGCACGCACACACACGCACGCACACACACACACACACACGCAGACTCACACACACACACACACACACAGACTCACACACACACACACACACACACACACACGCACACACACACACACACACACGCACACACACACACGCACACACACACGCACAGACACACACACACACACGCACAGACACACACACACACAGACTCACACACACACGCACACACACACACACACACACACGCAGACTCACACACACAGACACACACACACGCAGACTCACACACACGCACACACACACACACACACACACAGACTCACACACACACACACACAGACTCACACACGCACGCACACACACACACACACACACACACACACACACACACACACACACACACACACACACACAGAACCTTATTATGAAGCAGACCTTGTGAAATGTTCAGATAAGCTGCTCCGTTCATCAGGTCTAAACACACACGACAGTAACTTTCTGTCATTTTGTGTTTTCACTGTAAACGTGTGTGTGTCTGTTTGCACCGTATGAAGCGAGGCCCTCGGGCTGCAGCCGCCCCCCCAGTAGAGCTGTCAACCTCCACGTGCACATGTCACTGTAGGTGTTACAGTCAGGGGACACGCACAGGAACGTCTGCAGGCTCAATATGCTGTGTGATGAGTCTTCGTCTCCTCCTCCTCCTCCTCCTCCTCCTCCTCCTCCTCCTCCTCCTCCTCCTCCTCCTCCCTGAGCTCCAGAGAGAAGTCTGTGATTGTACAGGATTGTTACAGGTGAAGAGGTCGACCCGACTGTGTTCAGGTGACAGAAACAGCTCAGTGTCTCCACATCTGCTCCCTAATTATCTGGACTCTGCTGGACTCTGCTGGCTCAGCCCGTCCAGAAGATCCACAGCACCACCCTGCACCACATTACAGGACAACACACTGAGCTGAGGAGACGTCTGAGCAGCTGCCGTAGTTATTTAATCCTTCAGCGTCGCTCATCAGGCGTCACGGACATTTGAAACTGTCTCTGAATGTCTGCAGGTCAGTGAAGAGAGTGCGGCGCAGCTCTGTTCTCTCAGAGCGTGGAACCAGTTCAAGAGGCACAAATGACTTCAGGTCTGAGCGCAGAGAGACAGTAGGTTCAGGTGGACAGAGGCAGCGGAGCATCAGTCTGCAGCATCTGAGGCAGTGCTCTCACACACACACACACACACTTGTAACACTGAACTCTGGTCCGTCACTGCCCTTCATGG
>JAUMHJ010000021.1:21164000-21169000 GCA_032361105.1 Microctenopoma lineatum | reverse complement strand
AAATCAGCGTGACGGTCGCAGCGTGAGAACCGAGACCTCGCTGACTCTCAGGGCCGTGACCGCTGTAACGCGCTCACTAACACACATGATCCAGTCGGTTCCGTCCAGTGTCTGTTTCTTTCTTCTCACTGTGACGTAAAACTGACAGAAACACGTTTTATACCGAGCAGCGCTCCTCGTCTTCAGGTTCCTGCTGACGTTCCCGATCAGGTGAAGAAACACAGATAAAACTCTTCGTTCAGCTCGTTTGACTCCACCTTTATTACGTGGACGAGGACGACACCTTTCACTGTCAGTAACAGTTTTGTCTTTTATAAAAAGACACTAAACCTGCCCAGACATTAAAAACATCTTGGGACTCGCTCTGGGACTCGCTCTTGGACTCGCTCTGGGACTCGCTCTTGGACTCGCTCTGGGACTCGCTCTGGGACTCAGCAGGGACATGCTCTGGGACTCGCTCTGTCACTCGACTGGGACTCGCTCTGTCACTCGACTGGGACTCGCTCTGGGACTCGCTCTGGGACTCAGCTGGGACTCGCTCTGGGACTCAGCTGGGACTCGCACTGGGACTCAGCAGGGACATGCTCTGGGACTCGCTCTGGGACTCTGGGATAGGCTCTGTCCCTGTTGTTTGTGTCTTTTGTGTGACCCTGTGTGGTTAAGGCTGGTCACACACTCACAGACACGCACTGATGCTTGGGGGGAGTCATGCTATCGATAGGAAAGATGCATGCTGGGAACTGAGAAGTGAGGTCACTGTGGCAGCACCTAACTGACCCCCCGGCGTGGTGTGTGTGTGTTTGAGGATCCAGAGTAAAGACTCTGTTCCACGAGGAGCTGGTGTCTTGTGTCTGTGCTTTATTTTGTCCTTTTGTCCTTACACCTTGTCCTTCAGTCCCTCAGGGTTTCTGTCTGTTCTGGACTCGTGTTATTCTGTGGGACTTCTGTGGGACTCTTCTTAGACTACGTCCCACTGTCACTGTCCTCCGTCTCTCAAAAGGTTTATCCAATAGCAACTGGACTCATCAGAGATTCTTCCTGTCACTTTGGTACTGAATTAGTCCTGTTGTTGTTTCTTTTCTGGGTCCAGTTGCTTCACTGACTTTGTCTCTTGTCCAATCAGAGTCGTTTCTCTCTTTTATGTCCCATCTGAGACCTGACACTTACTTTTGCTGCTTTTAGGAATTGTTTCGTTTATTTGGGTCCATTCTTTCCGTTCCAGGACCCGTTGTTCCATCAAGGACTCGTCTCTTCCTGTTCCACTGACTTAAATCTAAGAGAAACCTGTTGCCTGTCCCGAACAGTGTCACACGCCTGTCCCCTCTTTGTCTTTAGTCATTGTGTGTTCATCCTTATCAGTGTCCACTGGGACGTGACGCCGTCTCTTCTTCTCGCCACTCCTTCCTTCCCCGTCTTTGTCGTCCGTCTGACCCGACTCCTCCTCCCACTTGTTCCCTGAATTTAAAGCCTGATCACAGCAGCACTGATTCGTGGCGACGTCCTCGTCATTATCACTCGCGATCTGACTTTGTCGTACTCCAGCAGCCAAACAAGCTGCGCTTGGCTTAATCTCCCCAACTTCTTACTCCACATACTTGTATAGAGTGAGACAAGGAGGGAGGACAGGGGACGAGGAAGGGGAGTAGAGAATATCTGAGCAATATAATACCTTCTTTGTCAGGGTGATGTGGAAAGTGGATCGTCCCATCGAGAAGCGTCTGCACAGATGGATCATATCTGCAACTTTACCATAACTGTCTCTGTCTGTCTGTCTCTCTCTCTCTGACTGTCTGTCTGTCTCTCTCTCTGACTGTCTCTCTGTCTGTGTCTCTCTCCGTCTGTCTGTCTCTCTGTCTGTCTCTCTGTCTGAGTCTCTCTCCGTCTGTCTGTGTCTCTGTCTGTCTCTCTGTCTGTGTCTCTCTCCGTCTGTCTGTGTCTCTGTCTGTGTCTCTCTCCGTCTGTCTGTGTCTCTGTCTGTGTCTCTGTCTGTGTCTCTCTCCGTCTGTCTGTCTCTCTGTCTGTCTCTCTGTCTGAGTCTCTCTCCGTCTGTCTGTGTCTCTGTCTGTCTCTCTGTCTGTGTCTCTCTCCGTCTGTCTGTGTCTCTGTCTGTGTCTCTCTCCGTCTGTCTGTCTCTCTGTCTGTGTCTCTGTCTGTGTCTCTCTCCGTCTGTCTGTCTCTCTGTCTGTGTCTCTCTCCGTCTGTCTGTCTCTCTGTCTGTGTCTCTGTCTGTGTCTCTCTCCGTCTGTCTGTCTCTCTGTCTGTGTCTCTCTCCGTCTGTCTGTCTCTCTGTCTTTGTCTCTGTAGCCTCTGGGCTTCTGTTCTCTTGTCTTTCTGCCTTTTTCCTCTTTTCCTTCATTCCTCTAGTATAAACCAAGCAGCAGTCCTCTAGGGCCTAACCGAGCAGGGCGGGGTGGGAATGGTGGGGGTGGGGGGGGGGGTCAGAGGGGAGGAACATGAAGTCCTATGCGGGGGTGGGATGATGGGTGGTGGGGGGGCGGAGGGTAGTTTTTGTGGGGCAGGAGGGCAAAGCCGGGGGAAGATGTAAGCCTCCGCCACAGGCCCTGACAGCCACACAGGAAGGAGATCACAGGAGATCAGCCCACCGCTGCTTCAACATCCCCCCAACCCCATCGCCCACAGCACCCCCACCTCCTCTCCTCCTCCAAGACCTCCCCCCCTTCTTCTCCCTGTGAGGCCTGTCTGCTTCGTCTGGAAAGAAAAAGGAGTGGTGAAAAGGAAGCCCACAAACTGACTGACTTCAGATCTGTACGTCCCTCCAGGTCATAAAACACCCCCCAACCCCGGTATTCACGTGTTGGAGTTAGCTGGTTACTGGGTCCACTGGGTCGTCCAGAACTCCTGCGGTGCTGTTTCTTTGTCCCACAGGAAGTCATCAGCTTTAGACCTGACAAACCTGGACTCGTGTTCTGGACGTGGGGACATTAAGAACCTGTTCTGCTGTGATGAGGGTTTTCAAACTGGTCGGTAGCTCTGGTTTGGTCAGTGTGAAGCAGGAGGTGGAGGAGGAGGTGTAGGGATGGATGGATGGTCTAAAGTTCCTCCTATCTCGGAGTAAACTGGGAGGAATGTTGGAGCCTGAGTCTGTGTAGTATCCAGATAAATCCCAGTCTGCCCAGTCCTCCCCTCCAGCTACATCCACAGTCTGCTCGACCTTTAGCCTTCACCACTCTGACTTATTTTTATTATCACACTTTATTGGCAGAAAACCTTCAATCCTCTGCCTCTCTGTTCATTTCCACATGGTTCTGGCACCAGCGTAAACTCGCCGATTCCTTCTTTATGTGGAAGAAGTGGAGCTGCAGCAACTAGCGGGTGGAGCGACCGGCTGGAGAACTATGTGTGTAACGTTAAAAATAGCTGCAGCCTGTTGATAAGCCCAGGCGTTCCGTCCCACAATGCTCTGCAGCCGAGCAACACCCCCAACACCAATCACTGCTACCCTCCCAAACACACCCACTGCCCCCCCAAACCTGGACCACACACCCCTTTAGTTTCATTTTAAAACAGTGTGTTGGGGACTATTTTCAGCGGCGGATTAATCTGTTGACTGAGGCCGGATTTGAACAGTGTGAAAACCTGTTCGTATGTAGCTTCTGCTCTAACGTGACGCGAGCAGGAAACAAGTTAAAAGCTGTGACCAGTGATTAACCTCCCTCCAGTTTGGATTATTTATGAAATGGAAAGTGATGTGTAGCTGCCTGCTGAGCTGGAAACAGCCTTGTGGGCTGAAAGTGAGTTCCACTTAAACACACAGAGGTCAGAGGTCAGACAGGTCAGTCTTGGAGTCAGGACCAGCTGACAGAGGTGGGATGAATCTGCTACTGGGTTAAACACAGAACTAAAGACAGGAAAGACTCTGCAGCGCGTTGGTTTGTCCTTTAGTTTGTACTTCTGTTGTTGTGTCAGACACTTGCGTTTGTGCGTCGGAGGCAGAAACAGAGAGCGAGAGAGAGAGAGGGGCCCGAGCGAGGGCTAGATCTGTCACTTAGCCTCGTTGCAGCAGCGGGCAGCTTTGGCCCAGAGAACGACAACAAAGGCGAGTGTTGAAAAAGGTCGCCGCTGCTCCAGCGTCAAGTCGAGCTCCAGCTGGCTCCACGAGGGAAACAGCTGAGAGTCAGGGCCAGGACTCGGTACATGAGTCCTGATTAAGAAAGGTCCGTTAGTGATCCTGAGCACAGTAACTGAAATAACTAATCAGTGGAATTCTGGATTTAGTTCTGGTCTCACAGCCTTGACCGGTTTCATTAGTTCACAGATATTCTCCCAGGTTTTCCTGTTTGATGAGTTGAACACGTCTTCACAGGGTTCACACTCTGCTTCATCAATCTGCATTCAATCGGGTTCAGATCAGGTTCAGAATCAGATTTAAATCGGGTTCAGATCAGCTTTAGTTAGTCAGGTGTTCTCACATTCAAACAGTAGGAGCATGTGTGTGTTTCCACTCTGGACACTTTCAGCCAATCGTCTTTACTGCTGCTGGAAGTGAACTGTGTGTGTGTGTGTGTGTGTGTGTGTTTGTTGTCGTAGTCATCATCTGATCACACAAACCCGGGCAGTTTGATTTGATTGCAGCGTGCACACCAGCAGCCTTGTTACCAGGCAGAGGGCAGAGCAGGTTAATGAGACACCATCGACTGATTGTCCTGAGCCACACACACACGCACGCACGCACGCACGCACGCACGCACACACACACACACACACACACACACACATTAACTGAACTAATTGTAAAATATTGTTCATCTCACAAATGTTTGTCTCTAACAGTTTTTTACAGTACAGCACAATTTTAAAAACAGGGCCCCGTTTTTTTAACAGTATGAAAATAAAGTCACCAACAAGTATTTATTTCTCTTTTTGTAATTACTGAAGTCCAGAAAAGAAAAAAAGATCACACTAAACTTTACTTTACTTTGCTTGGCAGACGCTTTTATCCAAAGCGACTTACAAGGAGCTAGCGCTGGGTGTCTGGCTCA
>JAUMHJ010000021.1:21152648-21163900 GCA_032361105.1 Microctenopoma lineatum | reverse complement strand
CCCCCCCCCCCCCCCCCCCCCCCCCGCTCAGAGTCTCTGCTCTGTCTCATTATTTTGTTCTAAGTGCTGTAATGTGTTTGTGTGTTTGGACCGGACACACGGGAGATGACAACAGAGTTACAACGAGACGCACAAACGCTGGTGTGTGTGTGTGTGTGTCCGTGTGTGTGTGAGAGTTTTCCACGGTCGACTACACTCACTCTTTAGATGAAGCCCAGGAGAGATGGAGGGGGAACTCAGTCAACACGGCTGTTTCTGTGCAAAGAGCAGCTGCCTCTTCATGAAGGCTTTTATTTTGGAGCCTATGACAGGGAGATAAAAACATTTCATATATATCCTGTAAAATAAAAGCTCTGATGTTTGTTTTCAAAAGAAAAGCATTGAAGCTTTTTACTTTTTCCGTGTGATGCAGAGAGAAAAAAGAAGTGAAACAAGAACGAGTCGACGTATTTTCACTGACACGACATCAGCTTTGAGTTTTAATGACACGGAACACGTAAAGTAACAGAGTGAGACTGATGTTCAAGACTTTTATTTTGAAGCTTGTGAATGAGATGAAAAGTGGAGGAAAATGAGGGAAAGACATGTGGTGGGGGGGGATCAGTTTGGCACTTTTCAAAATAAACAGGCTTTTATTCTGAAGCCTGCTGCTCAGACTGAATTCGTTTTTTTAAGTTACTTCGTGTTTTCTGGTTCCACTGGTTTGTTGCTCCACCTCAGTGGATACAGAGGGCTTTTATTTTGTCACGTTTTTGGTTGACTCCCCCCCTGGCCCACTACCCCTCCCTTTTAGGGTATGGATACAGACGGTCCGGTCTGCTCCCACGCCTCATTAGCATATTAAATTAACCTGGACAAGAGGGGTGGGGGCACTCAGTGAGGGGGGGCAGTGTGTGAAAGCAGCACCCTTTACCCTTGCACCCCCACCCCAGCCCGGTTGCCATAGTTTCAGCCTGATGCTCTTTGTTTTAAGCTGCTGAAGCACACGGCGCAGTGAACAGCATGCAAAGCACGGCTGATAAATGCTGCACTGTGTGTGTGTGTGTGGGGGGGGGGTCCTTAGATGTAACTTTAGTTCATCAAGAACTTGTTTTTCATTCTTACTTTAGTTATTATATATTGATTATTTATCATCGATATATTATTGATCGATACTTTCAACGACTCGTTTTCTCTGCACGTCAACACAAAAAGCATCAGTTCCACAGTGAAAGGACAAAAGTTTGCTGCTGCTACGTGAATCGTTTTTTGTTTTACACCAGCTCACGTCTGCGTTTGTGTTTCTGCTGCTTTGACCCGTCACCCTGTTTCCAGCGTTTAAGCCCCTCCACTGGAGTTTGGACCCTAACAAGCAGCCGCTGGATAATTACATTAGATCATAATTAAAAAGTTTCTCTTTACTGGACGCTGTAATAAAACTGAACCTGACTCGACTCCATCTGTCTCAGTCCGGTCCTGAGTCATGGCCCCGGCGGCCGCTCCGGGGGAGGGGGGGTAATATTTCTTCCTCTCCCCGCCTGTTTTATCTGCAGCGCGGCCGATCGATGCTCCTGAAGACGCTAAATCATTTGCAGGAGCGGAGCTGCATCAGAGCAGAGAGCATGCTGGGAAAACGGAGTCGGGCTGCTTTCACGTTTCTCTATTGGAGGATGTTTCAGCTCTGATTTACCGACTCGCCAATGTTGAAATGAATGTAGCGATGTTGGAAAGTGTGTGTGAATCATGTTTCTAAATAACAGCGTGTCCTCAGAGACACAGTGATGTCACAGCGTGTCCGAACTCAGAGAAGACGAGACGCGGCCCGATGCTGCTGAGTTTTACCAGACAGGCTGTTTGCTGCGCGTGAGGCCAGGTGAAACCCGAGACCTGCGGTACCGGGATCGATACACGCACAGAGTAGTAGTACTGTAGTAGTAGTATCACATCGAGTTGCTCTCAGCGTCCTGTGCTGAGAATGTGACGGGGAGAACGTGTCATCACCGCTCTCACAGGGAAATGTGTTTGATTTTCTAAACTCCCAGCTGTCAGTGAACTAACCGCCCCCTCAGGAGAGAGATACACAGCTGTGTGTGTGTGTGTGTGTGTGTGTGTGTGTGTGCATTTCTTAGATTTGTTCTTTGACTCATTCTCATCCATGTTTGTCTGTTTCTCCCTCCAGAATCCGGCCAATCAGAAAGCCCGAGCCAGGCCAGCGAATCAGACATCAAGGAGCAGCCCGAGAACGGTGAGCTCACACACACACAGTACTGGTACCGATATTAGAACTGCCTGCACTTCTGCTGGTGCTGTTGCCACTGCTGTTACTACAGCTCCTCATCGTTACTGCTGAACAGAACCACTGATCCTCCTGCTGCATGTCTGTGTCTCAGGTCACCTGGGTTTCCAGGACAGCTTTGTGACACCTGGAGTTTTCACCGTGACCGAACTTGTACGAGTCTCACAGAGTAAGTTCCCCCCTCTCTCTCTCTCTCTCTCTCTCTCTCTCTCTCTCTCTCCCCGTCGCTCCCCCAGAGGAAGACGGCGACAGATTAGATCTGTCATCGATCGCAGATCTAATGTAATTCCTCCAGATCAAACCAGAAGCTGCTCGGCTTTGTGAACACACACACACACAGGAATTTAATGATGACTGTGATCTGAATGGAGTCTGATCAGACACCTGCTGCAGCTGTAGTGTGGGACGCTTTCTTTACACACAGTGATCTTTACACCGAAGGCGTGATACTGATCGTCGATGTTCTCCACTGTCTGTACGTCCAGCTCCATATGTCAGGAACCACGTTCAGACGTCGTTTTATATCTGTGACCGTGACGTCACCCAGTACAGGCCCAGTCCACTCCAGCAGGACCAGAGAGTCTGATCACTGCTGTGTGTAACCACATGCTTCTCACCGACTGGGTCAAACTCTGTTTCTCTGTCACTTCATAACCTGTGATACGACAGAGGGGAGGGGCGATCAAAAGGCCACAAGATAGAGGAGAGAGGGACAGAAAAGACGGGAGAGAGAGAGTGAACGAGTGATAAACGTGACCTTTAAAAAGTGCCTACATGCAGGAGAGAGAGAGAGCGCAGTGGGATCTATATGAGCCTGTCGATCGCCCAACGCTAACAATAGGCGATGTAAAGTGCCTGTCAGCACACACAGAGACCCCCGATCAAAGAGCCATCGATCACACACACACACACACACACACACACACACACTCTTATCCCTGCTGGGTCAGATGCACGCCACCCTGCATGCAAACGCTATCACACACTCCACCTCGTCCTGTCAGGCGTGTGTGTGTCACAGGGTGCTGCGGGCGCCAGGCAGACCACGAGCAGGGCGTCAGTAACACACACTCAGTGATGAAGTGTAATTAAATACATTTACTCAAGTACTGCACTTCAGGAAGTATTTGATTTGATTTATTTGAGTTTATTAAATCTAAACAAATGTGAATAATTAATAATAATCATACTACACAAGACAATAAATACAAGTTCAACTTAGTACATTTTTCTATAGAATAGGTTTTTATAGTTCAGAAGAGTCAAAGTGAAGAAAATTAGTTACAGTTCAGCACGAACACGTAACAATTAAATAAGAATCCTGCAAAAGAGAAACTCTGAATAAATAAAGGTTTGAAAAGATGCAGGGAGCTGCAGAGGTGCAGTATATATTCACACACTTATACAGACACAAATGTATTCACACACACACACACACACCCTTCCTCTGTGTGTGTGTGTGTGTGTGTGTGTGAGTATTGTGTTGGTCAGCAGATTTGCAGCGATGCGGCTCTGGAAGAAGAATCACTTATAGATTAGAGTGCAGGAGGAGAGCCCCCTGTGTGTGTGTGTGTGTGTGTGTGTGTGCGCGTGTGTGTGCGTGTGTGTGTGTGTATGTGCGTGTGTGTGTGTGTGTGAAAGACAGAGAGAGGGACACACAGAGCTGCTTGATTCCAGATTGTACATTAAAAGCTCCTGTACCTGAATGTGTTGCCGCGTGTTTTGTCGGTGCTGCAGGTGCATGTGTGTAAAGTTTGTTGTTATATGAATTTCCCGACCTGAAATAGAATCAGTGAGGTTCTAATAAAAATCAACATGAAATTATGAAAGTTTCTTAGACACTACATTACTACAAAGAGACACAAAGCAACTGCAAAGAGACTATTTGATTTCAGCTTAAGCATGTAATTAATACTGTGTGTGTGTGTGTGTGTGTGTGTCGATACCAACTACACGTGACGCATGCATGTGTTTGTGTGTTTGCAGAGATCTTGTTTAATAGAGTGAATGACACACACACACACCCACACACACACGGGTCTGCAGGGGTGACTGAAGCCTATAGCTCACTAGAAGATGAGAAGTGGGGGGGGTATGGAACACACAAACACACACAGCGGGTGACCTTGGCGTTGTGCAGCCATTACACAATTCACTGGCAGGCCAATCGAATCTCGCTCTGTCGATCAATATCCTATTAAAGCAGCACACAAAGAGAGAGAGGGTGTGTGTGGGAGAGAGACTATAGGTTAGTGTAGCAGGCGTGTGTTAAATGTAATTGGTCAGTTCAGTATATTTCTGCAGACTGGATTCTGACTTCTCTTCCTCAATCATCCCTCATTCTCCTCTCTCTCTCTCTCTCTCTCTCTCTGTCTCTCTCATCCTTCACTGAACTCTGTCTTTCTCTCATCACTTCCTGTCATTCGCTCTCTTCCTCGCTCGCTCTTTTTTTACTAATATCCCCTTTAATTGTCTCTCTCTCTCTCTGTCCAGCTCCTTCCTCTCTTCTCTCTACACCTCCTCCTCGTTCCTTCTGCAGCTGAAGAAACCAGAGAGAAAGTTTCTCATGACATAAATGATTTGGTTGTAATTCACCATAATGTGATATGTCATCATCAATGCCCAGCCTTTAACCATTACATCATCAATGCCCAGCCTTTAACCATTACATCATCAATACTGGTGGTTCCAGGTTTGAACAGCTGACCAAAAAAACAGACGTAACTTAAGGAACCAGCAGATCGACTGAAACACACTGACGCTCACTCTTACTCATCAGACACACACAGAGGAAACACACGCTGCCCGCCACCGGCTTCACGCTGCAGGTGACTGGACGTCACTTTATCTGAGTGCTGGCGGTCGGAGCAACACGTCCACGGGTTCTATGTTGCAGCTCTTTGATGTTTGCAGACACTTGTAAGAAGCTCCGTTGGCTGTGCACACACACACACACACACAGATGCGTGAGTGGAGTGCAGCTTGGCACAGATTTCATTCACACAAACACACACACTTTTCCTTCCTGGTTGTCAGGAGAGCAGATATTAGACGTAAGGATTTAGGGATTAAGTTGATATGAAGGCAAACACTCTCACTGCGTGTGCGCACACACACACACACACACACACAGAGAACACACACACAGATAAGGCACATGACCCACTTGGCACCTTCTAGTACCTTCAACTGGAGGCATTCCCACCCAACACACTCACTCAGCGATGCAGGGATGAAAAGATGAATAAAGCTGGTGTGGTTCATCCACCCCTCCCACCTCCTGCCCTCTGTTGCCTCTGGCAACACACACACACACACACACCTGGTTGTGTGCCAACGCCATATGGGCAGCGCAGCACAAATGGCACGAAGATATGTGGTAATTTTAATAATAATCACAATAATAATCAAAGCGTTAGAAGAGCTGATGTGAATCACTGCTCTGACTTAGAAACCGTGGGTTCAGTGGCTACCAGGAGTAAACCGTGTTCAGGAAATGACCTAAAAACATCATCAACACACAGATAAAAGGTAAAACTGCAGCTCCAGCTGGCAAGCAGCCACGTTACAGCCCAACATGAAACATCTGCCACTGGAAGCAGAGAAACAGCAATTCTCAAAATAAAGAACAAGAGAAGCATCACTCAGGAGGTTTTCACCCAGTAAACCAGCAGCCAGCGAGATTAGGTCGACGCCACCGCCGTTTCCGTTCCACATTGTCATCGTGTGTTAGCGCTGTTACAAACTACAGTAGGAAGCCTGCAGGACAGGCGTGGTGAATATTACTGTAGTATTAAATGTTGTAGTAAAATACATTCTAGCAGCAGGTGCTGTAGCGCTAACAGGTGGCAGCAAAGTAACGGTGGTCTAGTACTAGTAGGTCTCATCAGGGGTCAGAGGTCAGAGGTCACCAAAATCTATAGGACACATGTTGAGGAGACATGTGTCTGTGTCTCTGTGTGTGTGTGTGTCTCTGTGTGTCTCTGTGTGTGTCTTTTTGTGTCTCTGTCCGTGTCTCTGTGTGTGTGTGTGTCTCTGTGTCTCTGTGTGTGTCGCTGTGTGTCTCTGTGTGTGTCTCTGTGTGTGTGTCTCTGTGTGTGTCTCTGTGTCGCTGTGTGTGTCTCTGTGTGTGTCTCTGTGTCGCTGTGTGTGTCTCTGTGTGCGTGTGTGTCTCTCAGGTCACTACTATCTCTGCAGGCCACAGAGCAGCAGACACAGTGAGTGATAGATGGAGCGAAGCTCACGGTGCTGAGCTCAGCGCAAAACTATCCACCAGGTCCTGTCACTCCTCCTCCTCCTCCTCCTCCTCCTCCTCCTCTCATCCCATCACACCATCGTGCTCTCTATCAATAAAGTGATGAAGACGAGGGATGGTGGGGGCTGGAGGCGAGGGGATAGACGGATGTCCGGGGTTGGAGCTGATTGCTGCTTTTGTTCAGCAGGATTTTCAGATTGAAGCATTTGACAACAAAGTGCCCTCTCTCTCTCCTTCTCTGTGTCCCTCTCTCTCTCTCTGTGTCTCTCCTTCTCTGTGTCTCTCTCTCTCTCTCTCTCCTTCTCTGTGTCTCTCTGTGTCTCTCCCTCTTTCTCTGTGTCTCTCTCTCTGTCTCTGTGTCCCTCTCTCTCTCTCTCTCTGTGTCTCTCTCTCCTTCTCTGTGTCTCTCTCTGTCTCTCTCTCCTTCTCTGTGTCTCTCTCTCCTCTGTGTCTCTCTCTCCGTCTCGGTGTACCTCTGTCTGTCACTCTCACTCTCTCTCTCTCCTTCTCTGTGTGTCTCTCTCTCTCTCTCTCTCTGTCTCTGCCCCCCCCCTCACTACTTTAATGGTGAAAGCCGTCACAGGACTTTGTGTTTGAGCTGCTCTTAAAGAGGAGGAGGAGATGGACAGATGCTATCGATGCTAACGCCATGCTCTCCTGAACAGTTAACTCACCCTAATGCCTTCAGAAGCCACGTTTGATGTGTGATTACAGACGTATTTGTTCAGTTTGAGCAAAGAGATGACGTGGCACATTGAGTCTTTGTAATGTGGTATACATTACAACACCCTGAACCGCTTCTTTTATGAACTGGGTTTGTATAAAACATTGAACAGAAAGTTTAAAAGCACAGATCTAAGGAAAGAACGAGAACAACTCACACAGAGCAGAAGAAAACGGTCGAATGAAGAAATATGCAGCTATGAGTTCAGTTTTAGTGTCACAGACAGATTATACTGTATGTTAACAGGCCTAAAGCTTCGTCTCTCCTTGTCTCTGCCAGCACCCATCGCAGCCGGCACCGGTCCAAACTTCTCGTTGGCCGACCTGGACAGCTCCTCTTACTACAGCATGAGTCCAGGAGCCATGAGAAGACCCCTGCCCAGCACCTCCTCTTCCAGGTACGCTCTCCTTGAATCCAACGCCTTTTACAGCTCTGGTCTGTGTCCAGCATCATCCTCTGTTCTACCAGGTGTAACATCACCTGTTACATCTGGAACAGTCTGGACTCTGACATCAAATTACGGTGAGTCCTGGCGCTGAGCGGAGCAACCGTCAGTCAACAAGATCGTATTGATGACAATACGATAACTTCCAGATTCACCACAGTTCGGGACCAGTTATTACAGCACCAGAATCAAAAGACTGAGACCAGAACAAATCCTGTAAAAGCAGCACCGCGGGTGAACAGCTGTGTGTGTCCTCAGAAGTGCTGTTTCATGTTTAGTCTCCACAAACCTCATCTACACACGCACACGCACACACACACACACGCTCACAGCGTTTGCCCTGACCTCTTCTGTTTAATCGATGCCGTCGCAAGAGTCGTCTGTCTGTCTGCTGAGCTACCTGCCCTGCAGCATGCATGCACACAATCACACACACAGACACACACGCACGCACACACACACAAACACACACACACACTTACACACACGCACACTCACACACACACACACACACGCTGGCCCAAATGTCTTCACAACAATGCTAAGTACACACATAAACTGAACCACTGTCTGAAATCAGCTGTGTGTGTGTGTGTGTGTGTCCTTTGTGTTTATACACTGTCTGATTCCACACACCTCCCCAGAGACCCCCCCCCTACACACACACACACACACACACAGTGCTGCGAGGCAGGGATCCATATGGAAATATTTACTGGTGTCAAAGACTCTTCATTCATACATAAACATCTCACTGTGCAGGTCACACACACACACACACTGTCGGCCTCACTATAGTAGCGAGGACTAAAGTTAAGGACAAAAACGCTGTCACACAGCAGGTGAGAAGAAGGTCAGCATCAGTAACACAAACACAACCTTTACGTCTCTGACATCACCTGTTCCTCCCAACGTCTGGGATCCTCACGCTGCAAACACACTGTTGCTCCTGAAGTTTGGGTTCTGCCTGCTGGAGACTTTCCCTCCTTAGTCATAGACTGCAGACTGCCCTACCTCACCCCAGCTGGGTGTCCTTGTGATTCATTGATTAAAGGCGGATGTAACAATCTTTTCCACCTGCTCTTATTGACTTTACTTCTTTTTAGCTACACCTGCGCCTCAGGTAAGGAGTCCTGTCAGACACCTGTGACCGAGAGCTTAGTCCACGGGATGATAGAATCTAAGCTAACTGTGCTGCTCTGCTCTTCTCTCCCTCCGTGTGTCCAGCTCTGCCAAGAGGATAAAGTGTATGGAGGAGGACGTGGACAGTCCGGGTGAAGAGTCCTACTACCCCAGCCAGGGTCGGTCTCCAGGCAGCGGCAGCCAGGCCAGCAGCTGGCACGACGTGGAGCCAGGTACTTATGGAGCCCCCCCTCCCCCAAACCTACCAACATCCTCTAACGCCCCCCCCCACACTCACCTACGCCGAGCCTAATAACCCCCCACTACACCCCTCCCCCATACACACACACTTCATACACATCACAACTATAACCTGCAGCTTTGGAAACATCTCAGTGAATCCATGTAACAGCGTGTGTGTGTGTGTGTGTGTGTGTGTGTGTGTTCTTTTGTATTTAAGCAACATGTTGTCTTAGTGTGTAATAAACATTTTTACAACACTTCACTTTGATATTTGCACTTTTTACACACCTGGTACTGGATACGTTCACACACACACCCAGTACCTAGTACCCGGTACCTGAGACCAGGACCTTTCCCGTCTCCACACAGAGAGCGTCTGTAGCGTGTTACGCTGCGTTCACATCATGTCCTCTGGTGACTCCTGGTTTGAATGTGTCCACAGAACCACCAGATCAAGAAAAAGACGTTCAGCTCTGTCAGTTCTGTTCTGTTTCTCGTTCTGTTTAGTTCTGTTCTGTTCTGTTTCTGGTTCTGTTCAGTTCTGTTCAGTTCTGTTCTGTTCTGTTTCTGGTTCTGTTCTATTCTGTTCTGGTTTGTTCTCGTCTGTTCTGGTTCTGGTTCTGGTTCTGTTCTGTTCTGTTCTGTTCTGTTCTGTTCTGTTCTGTTCTGTTCTGTTCTGTTCTGGTTCTGTTTCTGGTTCTGGTTCTAGTCCTGTTCTGTTCTGAGACACTTTAGTTAGTAACAACACGTTGGGCAACCGCCATCAACACGTTACTATGGTAACATATTCTCGTTTTCCATTCTGTCGACATGATGTGAACTCAGCTAACATGCTAATGTTAGCACTGACATGCTAATGTTAGCACCAAACAAATAAACACACACACACTCTGTAAATACCCCCCCACCCCCCAGGTTGTTCATGCTGCTTCTTTTCGTTTCTTTTCTTTCTTTCCTCCGTCTCGCGTCGGAAAGCTGGATATAAGCTGCGTGGCTCTCTAGCTAGCTCGTTCATCTCCCGACAAGGTAAAGACGTGAACACGCCTTTTTGTTTCCTGTGTCTGTGAAACCGTCTCCTCCTCCTCTTACTCCTCCTCTTCCTACTCCAAATCTTCTTCCTCCTCCTCCTCTTACTCCTCCTGAAGGTTAGATGACACCTGGATGGTTTTAGTTTGTTGTTTCGTGTCGTGATGTGTCTCGTTTAGTCTGGTGAGTTTTTTTTTCACCTCCGTCTTTCTTCTCACTCCGTTTACACCTTCTTTCCTCCCTCAGCTCGTTTCCTTCCTTTCTTTCCTTCCTTCCTTCTCTTTTCTGATGTCCTTCTGTTGCTTCCTTATTTCCTCTCTCCGCATTCATCTCTGTTACCTCTTCTGTTTCCTTCTTCCCTTCTCTAACTTCTTTTCACCTCCTACTGGTTTCCGCTCCTTTTGTCCTCTTGTCTCTTCTTTTCTTTCATTTCATCATTTTCTTTTTAATCTCTGTCCTCCTCATCTTTTCTTTTGCTTTCCTTTTCTGTTGTTTTTTTCAGTCCTCTTTTTTTATTTCCTCTCCTTGTTTCCTTTTGTTTCTGCCTTTTCTCTCCTTTCCTTACTTCTTTCCTTGTGTCCTGTCTCTTTCCCTTTTTTTCTTTTCACCTCCTCTTATATCTTCTTTCTTCCTTTCTTTGGTCTCGAGGCACCTGTGGGTGCAGCACCAATCACCTCACACCCCCCCACCCCAGCTGCCCGGCAGCATGCTGCTGACATCATCCTGGCTATTGGTCGATGTGTCTGTGGAAAGAACTGAGACATGCATGATATTCTGTGTGTGTGTGTGTGTGTGATTCATAATTAGTTGTGTAGTCCTCAGCTCCAGCCTCACACCCCTGTGTACAGACAGATGGATGGATGGATGGTGCTGAGCGGACTCTGCCTCAGTTCCACCTGACAAAACCTGTTTAACTTTTCATCAGTCTCACATACAAACAGCCTCCTCATCCTCCCTGTCACTGGGTTCTTTACTGATTCTGATGGTCCATGTCGTTCACAGCAGACGTTGTCCCACGTTTCTGCCTCCAACATGATGATGGAGCTGATTTACATGGGGAGGAAAACGTAGCAGTAACTTACTCCACATACAGTGGGGCGCTTACGTTTGGGCAATGTTCAGGATTTTCTGTATAAATCGTTGGTTGTTAAGGTTGAAAATT
>JAUMHJ010000021.1:21131871-21143742 GCA_032361105.1 Microctenopoma lineatum | reverse complement strand
ATTGTTTGGGGGGGGGGGGGGCTTTGTGTGAGAGTGGGCATTGTGCCCACATGGGTCAGCGTGTGGTTACCGTGAGCAACAGTAGCGGTTGCCCATGGAGATGAAGATGGAGGGAGAGAGTTGGCTCACTGTGCCAACTAACACACACACAAACACACACCATGACTCCTCACTGTATGGTGGAGTGTTTCTGTGAACTGCTGACTGATTCTCAACCTGAAACTACTTGTAAGAAGAATAAAATGCATGTGATAATTACTCTTTGATTGACCGTGGGACGGAGCTGTGATAAGTAACAGTGAATCAGTTTACTGGGAAAGAAATGTGAGTCCTGTGGTCAGTTTTTCTTAAACATAGACAGATACACATGGACAAACAGCAGAGGACAACAGAGACCAACAAATCAGGGAACAAACACTTTATCTGTCTTTATGATGGCGTTTTTACTTTAAATATATAAAGCACATTTTCTACGTAATGAAACTGTGGTAGTGGCACTTGTCAGTTCTTCTCCCACCACAGAGGATTTATACTTGAAACGAAGAGTCAAAGATTGTTGTTGCTCTCAGGTTTTAAAAGAAGTGTCGGGGACAGAAAACAAGGAGTGTTGTTGTAAAACACTCAAAGGGAAAAGAGACGAAAAGATACAAACATTTAGAAAAAGTGAACAGAGGTTAATGTTTCCATCATCAGCATCATCGGACAGGTCGAGTCAGGAAGAGAGAAGAGAAGAGCACCGTGTTCTGAACGGCAGGCTGAGGTATTCATGACTTTAGATAAGACGTGTGCAAAGCGTAAACGTCTCGACCAGCTGACACCGACCAGAGTGGCGGATGATTCAGAACTGCAACAAATCTCCACATTTGGATGAAACCCACCTTAAAATTCTCCGTCTCTCACCGACTGTATCTACAGTCTGAATCACAGCTGTCAGCATCGGCCCACTGTGTGGTAACATTACCCCCCCCCCACACACACACACACACACACACTGTCTGGCCTGTGAGAGTTTCATCTTCTCTGAGTCTTCTCAGGACAGAGGGAGGAGCTGCAGTGCAGGGAGCGAGCGAGAGGCAGAGAGACACAGGGAGACACAGGGGAGAGAGAGGGAGCGAATGAGAGAGCTAGAAAAGTCCCAGCGTCAGCAAGTTGTATTGATTAAAAACTAACCTTCCAGTCTTCTCCTCTATCACTACTGCACACACACACACACACACACACACACACACAGCAGTAGAATTACAACGAGTCAGGAGCAGCTGAGGTCTGAGTGCAGAGAAACCCTGCAACACACACACACACACACACACACACAACCACAGAGAAACTACCTACCTTCATGTGTTTTATTTAAACTTCCACTTTACATTCAGTATTTGAAAACACATTTTCTAAATTGCGTCTAAATTTTTTAAGAGTGAGTTTGGTGTGTGTCAAGTTGATGTGTGTGTGTGTGTGTGTGTGTGTGTGTGTGTGTGTGTGTGTGTGAGGAAGTGGCGACTGGGGGCTGAGAGAAGATGAATGTAAAGAATGAAAAGTAGGAAGAAGAGGGAGGGGGTGGCGGACGGTGGGGGGCTGGGACGATGGACGATGCGGTTGCCTTGGTGATGGTAGTCACGTCCTGGGCCGTCTGGTTGTCCCTAGCAACCAGACATGATGTAAGGCAGGGATGAACTTGAACTTAGTGGGGCAGTGAGGAAGAGGAGGCAGAGATTCATGAAAAAGCGTCTATGGAGATCGATGCAGGCCTCGAATTACAGCCGTACGTCGGCCTGACTGTGTGCAGACACTCGCCCCCCACAACCTGTAGTTTAACCATCCAAACCTGATTCAGACCTGGACCCTAGAACTTTAGTTTCAAATCTAAAATAAAGATCCAGACAAAATGTCCTCAGCTAGAGAAGGACATGTCCCGGGAGGCCGGGAAGAAACTTAAAATTTCACAAGCATCTTGTGTGAAAGGTTTTCAACTTATGTGTAGATGTTTGCAGCCAAAGTCAATTCTGAAGCCACAAGTAAAGCTTTCACTGGAAATATGCTCCTCCAAAAACAAGTGAAAAATCTGGTGCGAGGTGAGACAGCAGACTGGGCAGGGACAGCGGATTCAAAGAGGTGGTGAGAGAAGTTCGATATCATTTATCCTGTAATATAATCTTCAGAGTGAAAATTTCACTACTGTTGTGGGTCCAACACCTGAACCAGATCTTAGATCAGCTGAGAAATGGGCCTCGTTTTCTTTGGCGACATGTGGGTGGAGCAGTCGTCTTCCAGCCTAAGAGAGAGCGAGTTCGATTCCCAGTCCCACCAGGTCACATGTCGCGGTGTCCTCGGGAATAAACATCTCTGTCCTGACTGAACTTGTACCATTATGCTGCACCAACGCAGCGTGTGGACAGTAACATCTGGGTTATCCTCAGATTTGGATCAGTAATTAATTAACTTAGCGTGTGAAGCTATTGAGTCGACATTTTAAATTGTTTCTACTGGACCAGAGTTTTTTTAATCAGTGTAAAAGTTCGAGAGGTTGTCGATTAAAACAGTTGTTGCTCAATATCGTGTTGGATTTAAGAAATATTCAGGAGGTATTAAAGTATAAGATTGTACCTCAGGATTCTTGTATTTACCCTGTGGTGGTCATTACACCACATCATAAAGTTGTGTCTGTTTCTCCACAGTGGTACCTGGGATAAGGACTCCTGAGGCCCCTCCACCCTCCACCCACCTGTATGACAGATCGCTGCAGCCTCCTCCTTGACCTTTGACTTTTGACGCCAGCTGTAACAGAGAGCCCTGTCTTGACCAGCCCCTCCTTCACCTCTGCGCCTGACTCCACCCCCACCAGCGCCATACAGAGACTCAGCAGCATCAGCATGGCTACAGCGAATCAAACGCACCCCAACCCCGGTGTTAAACACCTACTCTGTAAACCGTATGTCATAGACTTCCCTTTAGACATGTGGTTCATATGTCAGTGTCCATGTATAGTGCCAGACCCTGTGACTCCCCACCCCCACCCCCACCAAAACTGACCAGGCTGAGAACCAGTTCTGTGGGGAACTAAGTCTATGATTTTAGGAATGCTGCAGGACTGGATCACGGAGCTTCTCATTTCAAGAGACTACATCCAGTACATACTCTCCCATCATCTTTTGCAGAGTGCATCCAGTGGACTATAACGCCCTCCCCACACTCACCATCCGACGCCCCCCTCCCTTTTGGATCTGGATGGCTTGGGATCGGTTTGGTTGGTGGTACAGGATGGAATACACTGTGGTTTCGGGGAGAGGAGGTGTTACCTAGCTCAGATACCACCAGCTAATACCCCCTGAGCCCCCACACACCTCCTGGGATGGACTCCACCCCCACCTGACCCTGGTTGGTGTCAGGTCAGGGAGGGAGGAAGTCGATGAGGCTCTTTCCAAGGACATGGACCTGTGCTTAATGGAAAGACCTGACCTGACGCGGAGGTGGTGTGGGTGCAAACAGAAGCGCTACCTGTTTCACATTAACGACACATGGAGGGAGTTGATAAACGTGGGGAAAGAGGGGTTTGTCGACCTGCGGTGTTGCAGCCAGACGCTGGTGGATTTTCAGCTTGTTTATCTGGGAGGCTTTGGCTTCATGGCTCATTGATTTTTCTCTTTTAGCCGTCATTTCAGCTGGTCCCCTCCTCTTCCTCCTCAATCCATCCACAAGTTTGGGTGACGCTACAGCATGTTAAGAGTGGGCAAGAAGCTCTGGTGTCTCAACTGAGCAGGCAGGCAGGAGAGAGATGCATTACTAAATCTTAATCAGTGGAATATTGATCATGAGGAAAGTGCAATTTTGTTGGCTAGCTGTTGGATAGTTCAATATCTTTGTAAGATAGCTCGTCAAAACAGTTCTTGAAAAGTATATATAAATATATATTTTTCTTCCTAGTCCGCTCACACCTCTGGGACTCTAAAATATTGGGGTACAAAAGCTAACAACACAACATTGAACTAGAAACCGCAGCCTTGTGAGAAATAAGGGGAGCTGTTTTCACTTTTATTGTTTATTCTTCGTTGTGTGTTCATCTTGTAAAGCTGTTAGCATGGTAGTACGAGAATCCCTTTAAGAACTAGCATCATTTTTAAAGCATTTCTTGCAGCTTAAGTCTGCTATTCATTTAGTTTGAAAGAAAAAAAAACAAGCAATTAAGTTATTTCACTGAGCACATCTTTTACTTAAAAAACTGAATTTCTCATGAGGCTAAATCAGGAGAAACTGAGTGAATTTAAGCCTAAATGTGTTCGAGTTATCTCCGGGTTTCCATTTCTATACCGGGAACAGCCCGGTGACGGGCTTCCCAATGATTGGCTGGCTCTCCTGGAGGTCCTACCCAATCAGAAGCACTTATTCCTGCAGTTGGCCAATGGGCCATGAGTGTGTAATCAAGGCGTGTGGTTTGGCGATAAAGACGCAGAGCAGAGGCTAACTCTCTGGAAGCTTTTGTCCACAAGTAGACAAGACAGCCGAGCGCTTCACATGCAACTTAGCATTTTATTGAACTTCAGTTTTGTTTTTCCTTTTCTATATTATATATATAAATATATACACACGTGCACAAACACACACACACACATACACACACTTTTATGACCATCCAGCGTTGAACAAAAGTGAATTTAAGTGAAAAAGTGTCAAAAATTAACAAAAAAAAATCTGCATGTTTTAGTGTTAGTGACAAATTTTTCCATAGACGATGTAGTTAGTGAGATAAAGACACTATATTGTAAACCCAACATCAGGCACTTGCCAGCAGCTGTATTAGTTTGGCCTTGTAAAGGCCTTTTCAACCACTCTCCTTCACAAACAACCAGCTCTCTTCGCTTCTCGCCATCCCTCCATCCTTTTCATTTCTCCTTCCTGCCCTTCCTTTCCTTCCTTCGACAGCAGATTAGTTCTACATTTTAATTCCAACACAAGTTCTCTTTCATCTGCACATTATCAAACTGCACGAAAACAATTGTTCCTCATCAATGTGCCTTGAGCTAAGGTCTAGTCCTGAGACAGTGCACAAGATCCAATGTGGAGAGTCTTGTTTTAATGTTTTCCTTGTTTTTCTTTAATTTTCCACCACCCTCCAGATTGTGTATGTAACTGGAGCTGAAGAGGGACACTGTGCTTTCCCGCTCAGTTTACAGGGTCTCAGGACGGCACTGTTTTCTGACCCCACTATCTGCAGTGCTGAGCAGAGGCTCGCAGGTGAAATCTACACCAGCTACTATCAGGTCAATCACCTCCACATAACGGCAGCGTAGGCAAGTTTTGTGAAATGAGCACCAAGTCTGTGTTTTAGTAAAGATATTTGTCTACAACAAACGTTAAGTAATGTAAAAAAGGGAATCAATCAAATTATGAACAGTTCAAACCAATCCTAAAAATGTTTAGCTAATGGTTCCGTTTAGTTTGCTAACCCATATTTAAATTATTCAACAGAAGCTAATATATTTTAAATCAGGGTTGGCTAATGTTTGATTAAGCTCACTGTTAATTTCAGCAGCTCACAGTGTTCAGGTTAGCTAAAGTTGTGGTCCAATTTGGATAAGATAAGTGGTAAAAACCCTGAACTGGTTTGAGAGAGAAATAGTAATAAAAGTAATCGTTCCAATCACAATAACAAAGTTCGGTTTAACAATTAAAACTAGTTCCACTTAGATATCACATCATTTCTGCTTTGGAAAAGTTTAGTTCAAATTTACTAAACATTCAGTGTTTCTGCTAAAACACTAGCTACGAATTTAGCGGTTAAATCGGGTTAGCTAATGTTTAGTAAGATTACATTTGGTTCAACTGTGTTAGCTGTTAATTTTCACGGCCAGCAGCTAATTGTGGGTTAGCAAAGATTTGGGTGGCAAAAACGGTTAAAACAGTTTGGATGAGTTTAGCTAACATTAGTTATGATTGTAATATTAACAGCTAAAGGGTCAATTTAGTTATTACAAAAACATTTCTCACTGAATAAATTGTTTAATTATTAGCTTCGAACTAATTGTTTATAGGACTTGAGATGAGACGTAATTATTGTATTTTTTATTAAATGACAAATGATGAAGTGTGAAAATGTATTAAAATCTATTAGAATCGATTGAAATACACTGAAAGCACATTATGTCAGTGTTTGTGTTGTTACCAGTCAAAGACATTGTGCTTATTTCACCAAATTTTGCGATGCCACTCTGAAGACTTTTTACTGCTCACTACCCGGTAGATGAGTCCCGCTGACCATGACTGCCCCTTCCTGTCCCCTGCATCCCGTTTGGTAAATGGTGGGATGAAGACGTGTTCAGCTTTAAATCTTCCTGTTTTCATTTTCATTTTGATCGTCCTTCTTTTGTTCCCAGATATGAATAATAAGGACATAAAATATGCAATGCCTGCTTGCACTCACCTACATTTATTTAGTCTTATATAGTTTATTCTTTCTCTTTACTTTCAACCAAAGTTCGCGAGCATGTGACTGAGGTCTATCGCAGAAGCAGCCACACTGAGCCGCAATCGTTTGGGGTTGGTTTCCTTCCTTTCTCCTTTTTTCTTTTTGATAATCTAACGCACTACTACATTCGGGTGTTTTTTTGGAAAGGGTTTATATTTTCTTTGCTCTGGTCACAGGCAAGCCTTACACAAGTCCAACTTCTTCTCCATCACACGGAAAACTGTTTGCCGACAAAGGATTTTGATAATGTCCAACATTTTACCCCCCCTGCTTGGCAGAGGTTTAGCTCTTCTGTGTTCAGTCCGTCTGTAAAATAAAACGGACAGCAACTGTGATGGTTTAGCAGTTCCACTTGCGTGGGTTGTGTGTTTCCTCTTAGCGTGACATGTGTGTTTGGTCTCTGTTCTTATACCTTTAGCCATGAGTTGGGCATTACTTCCTTAAGTATCTGCACTAAATATAAAAGAAATGACAATAGTGAAAAATATACAGCTTCCAGGGCTTAAAAAGAGCAAAGGTAATAAAAAATTATAATTGCACGGACATTTTTTAAGTGTCACAAAAACCTTGTGAAACAGCCTCGCATCTAATCAGCAACATCTGGCTGTGTGTAAGATATCGACAAAATTGCACCCTTTTTAAAGAAAAAAAGAAAATGAATATAAAGCAATAGTTCGGGCAGCGTGTTTTTTTGGTGTTTCTTGTGTTGTGTGTGTTTTTAGTTCTGGTACAGCAGCGAAGAGACGCAGAGATGAGTTAGCTCTAACAGACGGGAGGGCAGAGCAGCGCGGCCACTCGGCCCGACCGGGAGACGTGTTTGTATGTTGTATAGTTTTATTAATTACACTGATTTTAAAGCTGCCCTATTTTATAATGCAGGACTTTTGTAACAATGATTAAATGAGGAAAAACTAGTGTTGTGAATTTTCTGATTGTTTGTATTGAGGCCACATTAACAGAACTGGTTTGGTTTTGGTTTGTTTTCCGGGAACCGGAGTTGAAAACTTCCCTGTTTCCGTGTTTTCTTTTTCTTTATTTGCTTTCCTTTTGTATGTATTTAAGGACATTTCCTCTGTTGATGGTTTAGCATATTCCTGTACTTGAAAAGTACGGGCGCTGTGGTGATAAGACCATTGTAAATGGATGTTACAGTATGCTGTATGTTTTGAAGGTTATTTGTTGCATCAGTGTTGATGAAGCTAAATCTAGGTCATTCTGAGGAAGACTGGTAAGAAAAGTGAGCGTTTTTTATGCATTTTAAAAATTTAGTTATAGGCAGGAGACAATGACATAGCCAGCCAAAGGATGCCCCTACTATAAATGCATCTCGGCATCTTTTTTTGTGTTCACCATTCCATGCAGGAAAATAAACAGCTTGATTATGCAACATGATTCTTTTTCTTTTCCATCTGTTTCTTTCTTCACTGGTCCACAAGATCACCCCTTCCTCCTCTTCCTCCTCCTCCTCTCCCAGCCCTTTCTGAGCCTGGAGGTCTCCTCTGATCTCCGTCCATCTACACATTCACTGCTGCTCATCACATGCACACAGCCGACAGTCAGCTGAGGAACGACAGGAAGGTTCCAGCGCCATCGGAGTTTCTGCTCATTTCCGGCGTCTGACCTGAATTTACAGAGTAAATCTGTGAACAGAGAAGAAGCTCTTTGCATCACAGTTCTGAAACTCGTGTGACATATTTTGCACCTGCAGATTGAGTTTCTGTGTGAGAGTTAGACGCACACGCGTGAACATTGCGTCATCCTACTCAAACACATGCAAATGACTTATTGTTACGTTTGTTCTGGCTCCTAATTTAATCCTTCAGTATGACTCCACCACCCACAGTGACCTCAGTAAAAAGCAGCAGAATCAAAACCTTTCTCACAGTTTCCAGTTAAAAACTGAGGAATAGTAACTTTGTAAAAGTAGAATTGATGCCAGAGCTGCTGCTCTGAGTTCCAGTGTACAGGGTGCATCTAAGTTAGTGGGTTCAAGATAACAGCAAAAACTCCAGAGGCTCCATGAAAACCCAGAATTATTTCCATGTGACTGGTACCGTCCTAAAGTACAAGCAGGAAGGAACACGCAGAACTTTATCTCAGAGTAAATTTAAGGCCAAATCAAAGGTTGAATTTCGGTTCCACTGTGGAAACTACATCCGTGTGAAGAGTCGGACTCATTCCAAACAGCTTCATGTGCAGACGTCACAAAGAAATGGGCAGAAACTCGGATCCCTCTGGAACTGGAGTCTTTGGAGGTTGGCTGTGGAGGTGAAGCCCCAACAACAGTTTCTCCACCTCCACAGCCACTGACAGCGGAGAGAGCGATGAGCCTTTAGGGCCAGAGTCCCACATGCTAACCCCCACCCCGCGGCACAGACATCCTGTGAGTTTGTAACATCCCGGTGAATCCTTGAACAGCTTCTTCCACCCCGAGCACCAGGAAAGGATCCAGCAATATGAGGCAGACGTTGTTCAACCTCTAGAAGAACTCCGCCTTTCAGTACCCCCCCCCCCCCCACCACCACCACCACCTACACGCGCCACAGTTGATTTTTGAGTCGGTGCTTTGAGAATTCTGCCGCTCCATCAGGAAACAGGGTCGAATGAAGGCTGGGCTCTTTATGCTGACGCCTTTGTTGTCTTCACGTTTGTCCAAATTCTCCTGGGCAGAGACCATTCCCTCCCGCCCCCCTCCCACCCCCCTCCCCAGAGACACATCAGACTGGACGGGCCGAGGAAAACGGTTTGACGTGACGAGGGGCAGAATTCTTCCGTTTTCTACCCGGGTGTTTTTACTCCACCCCACATCCACCTCTTTCAGCCACCTTAAAACCCGAGTATGTGAAATACGTGGAGCAGGAGCAGGAAGCGCAGCGGCTCCAGTAGCTTTACTCGCTCTGAAGGGACACGAACCTTTTCCTTCTTTTCTCCTGTTGCTGTCAGAGCCGAGAGCAGAGCAGGAGGAAGACATCCGTCACGGAGCCGGGAAATCAGTACAAATGGCCCCACTTTAGAGAGATGAAGGAAAGTCATTGGACGAGGAGGCAGCGGCGCTGGAGCTGCTCTCCATGCTCGGCTGTAATGAATCACAGTGTCACTGCTCCTTTGCGAAACCATTACATGGTGCTAAGTGTTAAATGAAGCCAGAGAGCGGGAGGTAGCCGCAACGTGTGACAGTCTGAACTCATCATGCTTCCTGACGGCGAATCTGCATGAGAACTATGCACTGACTCAAAACGTCTTTGGAAAAGTTTCAGCCTCTGCCTTCTCTTACGATCGATCCTCCCGTTTCCAGATCCCAGCTTCTACGGACAGAAAAGAGATGAAAAATAAAAAGAAACCAGCATATTACACGATATAATGATGTAGTGCCTGTGAAACCTGTGTTTGTAACTGTTTCTGAACACCAGTAGCCTTTGCTGTCTGTCAGGCCCCTCTGATTATAACTATGTACAATAACCATAAGATATAACTGCATGCTCGTCCATAATCGCATATACACTGTTACCAAGACAACAGATGAGAAAACTACTACTGTTCTGTTACTGTTCTCACCTCGTCCTACTGTTTATGCCTCAAACTGTCTCATCTCCTGCCTTCATCCGTCATCTTCACCTCCTCTCCCTCCACCTGCACGTTCGCCCTTTTCTACTGGGTGGGTTTATTGCCATCGATGTGATGGGGGAGCCACCGAGATGAGCCCCCCCCACCCATTGACCGGCAGGCTGAGAACTCTGTGCGCGGCTCTGGGCGAGCCCTCCTCCTCCTCCTCCTCCCCCCCAGGCAGTTTCCTGCAGGAGACCGGATCGATGGCTTCGGCCTTTTTCTGCAGCACTCAGCACTATCTGGGACAGGATCCCCTCCTCCCCCCACCGCGTCTCCCCCAGCAGGACTTCAAACGAGCCGCCACTCTTCCGGATGAGAAACATAGGGGTAGCTAACACCTGGGAGGCTCCCACACCCCCGCACTCCCAGTCCTCCTCTCCCAGTCTCCCAGTCCCAGGCCTGCTGGGGTCGATCGGCTCGTCTAGTTCACCTCCACCGCTCCTTTAGCTTAGTTTCCTTTGGTCGATGCGGCTCAGCTCTTTGAAACCGAACAGTTTCTTTGACTTGTGTCTCCGATGAAGAACTTTTCTGATGACGAGCTCGTTTGTTGAAGGACACTGAGCCTCAAACGTGCTCCTGTGTGTCTGTGTGTTTCAGGGTTTGGGGACCGCGGGTTCTTCTTTTCTGTGCGGTTGTTTTTCACGGTTCACGGTTCTGTGTCTCAGTCATTATAGAGATTAGAATGGAAATCAACGGCTGCGAGGGATGAAAACTATAAAACACATATGACTCATGAATATGCTGTGAAGAACAGAATCCGTGTTAAAATTCAAAACAAACCAGGGATCAACTGTCCACTGTCCTTTTGCTTCGCTGCCTGCTGGGGTTCGAGTATCGGAGCCGATCCGCGGTGTTGCTAATCAATCGCTCAGTTCTTCCTGCTGCCTTTGGCTCGGCCGTATGGAGGCGACGCTGACTTTAACCCATGACAATCTCGATGAAGGAGAGCTTTACCTGTACCACCCACGTATCCCATCATGCCCTGCACACTGCCCCAATCACCACAGACGTTAGCTGACACCTTCATCCTGCTTGGTCCCTTCATCATCGTCATCGTCACCCTGCTCACCTCCATCCTCACCCAGAACTGACTTAAACCTTGTGCCTCTACAACTCTTTTATGGAACAGGGCGGCGTTTTCTGCTGCCGCTGCACCGGGTCCACGACCTGGTCGCACACTTTTGTTCAGTGTGAACTCGTTTCATTCGGTGTGTGCGGTGCCATCGTTTGTCCAGCCTGTGTTCTGAGGCCGTGAGTTTGCACTGACGTCCCCGTCGTCCTCTCTGACTCACGGCTGTCAGCTCCTCTGTTGTCGTTTTGTTTCCGACTGTTGTTTCTGTTGAACTGGTGAACTGTAGACTCATCCCTCTCAGCCCATTAGTGACTCCATGTCCACGCAGACTCAATTTACTGGAAGCAAGATGTGCATTTCCTATGCAACAACGACAAAAAATAAAGACGCTAATGCTCTATCGATCGTCTCTCTGGGTGTTTTCTGTTTGTGTGTTCTCAGAGTTTTATGTTCATGTATGAAAGTCTCCCTCAAACTGTCTGATTTAAGCTTTGGTTTCATATGATGTCCCCTGAAATCTGGACAGAGTGAGACCTCTGTACGTGTTTCCACTGTTCAATCTGCCTTTAACGCAAACACTTTTATTCTGATCTGCTGATGTCAGCAGTCCTCATGAACACAGGCTGTGTGTGTGTGTGTGTGTCTCTGTGTGTCTCTGTGTGTGTGTGTGTGTGTCTGTGTGTGTGTGTGTGTGTGTGTGTGTGTGTGTGCGTGTCTGTGTGTGTGTGTGTGT
>JAUMHJ010000021.1:21081278-21091714 GCA_032361105.1 Microctenopoma lineatum | reverse complement strand
AGGAAGAGCTGCAGAGATCGGATCAGGAAGAGCTGCAGAGATCGGATCAGGAAGAGCTGCAGAGATCGGATCAGGAAGAGCTGCAGAGATCGGATCAGGAAAGCGTCGTGTCCGTAGGAAAAGTGATTCTGGGTGAGTAACAACAGCGCGAAGCTCAAAAGAGTCACAATACTACTACAACTACTACTGCTACTGCCGTTACTACTACTGCTACTACAGTTACTACTACTCCTACTGCTGCTACTACTACTACTACTACTACTACTACTACTGATACTGCTACTGCTGCTGCTACTACTACTACTACTGATACTGCTACTGCTGCTGCTACTACTACTGATACTGCTGCTGATACTACTGATACTACTACTGCTACTACTGACACTGCCGCCGCTGCTACTACTACTACTGATACTGCCGCCGCTGCTACTACTACTGCTACTACTGCTACTACTGATACTGCCGCCGCTGCTACTACTACTACTGCTACTACTGATACTGCCACCGCTGCTGATACTACTACTAATACTACTGATACTGCTACTGCTGCTACTACTACTACTGCTGCTACTACTGATACTGCTACTGCTGCTACTACTGCTACTGCTGCTACTACTGCTACTACTGATACTGCTACTGCTGCTACTACTACTGCTGCTACTACTGTTACTGCTACTACTACTACTACTACTGCTACTACTACTACTTCTTCTGCGAGCTACTGGCGCGTGCAGAGAGAGAGTGAGGGCGAGCGAGCAGGCGTGTGAGTGTGTGGGTGTTACACGTCCTGTGACTGGACCTGTTCAATGAGCTGTGGCTCGATTAGAAAGATCCACAGTCCTAATAAACCGTCTGCTCATTAAACAGGTGTGTGTTACTCACCGGGAGAATGTGGTCACCATGGTAACGTGGTCTCTGAGACCAGGCAGGGTTGAGTTGGCTGTGGATCAGCTGCTGGGTGAAGCAGCTGATCGTATCTGTGTGTTACTGTGTGCAGAGGTTTAGCAGCTGTTGTGTGTAGTGTTCATGCTTCAGGTAAATGTTATGAGCTCTGTGTTGAAGTGCATGTGTTGGTGTTATTGTTGTTGTTGTGTCCAGGTCTTCCTGACTCCAGAGACAGTGAAGCAGACTCCGAGCTCACTCTGACCGACACTGATACAGAGTCAGTATCTCCTCCTTTCTTTTATCGTCTCTGTCTTCTCCACTGCTCCCACTGTTTATCCTGCGTCGCCCTCTGCTGGCGGCTTGCGTCAGCACTCACTTGATTCCTCCAGCATTTTCTTTATTAATCCAGTCTGGGATTGAATCAGTTCAGTGAGAGCATCAGAGTAAAACCAGATTCTTCTCTCTGAGTTTTTCTCTCTGCATAGTTCGACCATAATCCTTTAAAACCACGTGTCACATCATCATCACACTGTTTCCATTTCCCCCTTTGTATTGGTCCTGTAGTCTTTCCTCTATGAGGAATAGTTTAAATTCTGTAATAATAAAAATGTCTTATTACAGTAAGTGCTGCTCTATGAGCAGAAGTGTAAAAACATCTGGTTTAAAGGAATGCAGCAGTATTTACTTCACACAGCAGCTGTTCTGTTTCTCCTCTCTAGTCTTTAACTTTCCTTCTCTGTTTCCTCGTAATCACCTGGGTTTAGAGGGTTTGTTGGGAAGCGGAGCAGCATCAGTACTTTGTTTACTCCGGGGATCAGCTGATCGCCCTGTCAGATATACGGCACACCAGCTGAACTCCGTCTCTAAATGGTCCTGTAACGTTCCCTACTCTGAGTATCTCACTCGGAGCAGGTGCAGCATCGGTTCTGTTGCAGCAGTATTAGTCCCGCCCCCCACTCATTGGCTGAGACACTTCGTGATGCCAATCCAAAGCCAGCACTCACCAATGTCCCGCCCCCTTCTGTGACGCATTGTGTGTGTGTTCAGACTCAGTGAGCAACAGACTTTCACATCTTCATAATAATAAAAGATTTTTCACTCATGATAAAATAATTATTGATTAGAGACAAAATAAAAATATATTTTTCACAGATATTTTAGATCAAATAAACATGTTCTTATGTGTAGATAAACACATCCATGCTTTTTCTCTTTGTGCAGGTCTATGAGGGCGAGGAACCCAGAGAGGAGGAGGAGGCGGGGCTACGGAGGAGCCTCTCTGCTGATCAGAGGAGGACGCAGGTAGGAGGCAGCTTCGCCTGGGACCGTGCCGATGAACCGGAGTCTGTGTTTAACTGCGAGTGTGTTTTTACAGTGATCTTCCTGAAAGAGAGGACGGGGAGGGAGAGGAAACCCCCGCCTTCAGTCACTGGGGACCCCCCCGCCGGTAATGCTCAGCTACAAAGCTTCGGGGGGGGGGGGTTAATGAACTAACATGATGATGAACAAACGTTCTGCTGCCTCGATGGCTTCACCCAAACACGAGCCGTGGCACCCACACACATGTCCTTCCTCCTGCAGGGTGGAGGTGTGGGCGGAGGAGGGTCAGTCTCTGGGTCTGAGCATCGTGGGAGGTCGTCACGTCATCAAGCGCCTGAGGAACGGAGAGGAACTGAAGGGCATCTTCATCAAGCAGGTTCTACCAAACAGTCCTGCCGACATGACGCGGTGTCTGAAAACCGGAGACAAGATCCTGGAGGTTGGTCTGACTCCTCAGGACGGAAACGCGTCTTTAATCAAGTGCTGAAGAAACTCAGAGTTTGTTCTGTGTGCGCAGGTGTCAGGTGTTGACCTTCGAGCTGCCAGTCACGAAGAGGCCGTCGGTGCCATTAAATCCGCTCCCAGCCCGGTGGTCTTCATTGTCCAGAGCCTGTCGACTACTCCGCGGGTACCAGCACACGCTGAAGCTCCACAGGAAGCCTCCGCTGTGCTTTCGTTAGCTTCAGGTGTAAAGAAATCCTCTCTCACGGTGTGTGTCTGTGTGTTTCAGCCTCTGTCCGTCTCAGCTTCCAGCTACATCAAACACAAAGCGAAGGGAGCCGGGTCTCCGGTAAGAACAGAACCTGTCTGTAGTCCAGCAGAGAGCAGCACAGCTCCACTCTGTGAGATCAGCTGTGTGTGTTTGTCTGTTTCACAGAAACCAGCAGTAACCCCACCCTCGGTGAGGCAGCCCCCACCCTACAGACCTCCCAGCCAATCGCCGCAGGACCTGAACTCTGACCTTCAGAGGGCCAAAGGTCAGTGACACCCAGGCTGCTCACTGAACGAGGAGCGTGTGAACATGTTGTGAAACGCACTGCAGCCTGTAGGTGGCGCCACCACACACCTGTCCACCGTTAAACCATGTGACCTGTGTGAGCTGGAGCGTCTGTCGAATCCTGAGCTTATCACGTTATTGGTCCAATAAGAGAGCACCTAAAACAAACCCTCCTGCTGTAAGATGATGGAGCTGAGCGTGAGCAGTGGAAGCCTCTGTGCGTAGATGTGAATCATACAGAACCTGTGCTGTGTCTCGGGATCATTTGAGTCACAGTATTTCAGAGCGCGCTGGTTTGGGCGCCGCGAGGAGACCTGGTGTCGGGTTTGTTGCTGTTAGGAGCAGCTGTGTGTTAACGCTTGTGTTTCTGTCTTTGCAGGCCTGGTTTGAACCAGCAGTAGACCTGTTACAGGACAGGGTGGAGGACGTGCTCGTCTTTTATTGTCCTTTTCCTTCTCGCTGTCTTTGGGCTGTTTCTCTGGGATCTGTCACTCCCTCTGGCTCTGGCTGCGTGGGGTTTGGTGCGAGCTGTCTCTAGCTGATTTATTTATGACTCATTTTTTATTGTCCGTGCACGATTGTCTCCGGAGTAATGTTTTATATGATCGTTCATAGAGACACGGCAGGTGTCCACACTGACCAGGTGATCTGGGGACAAAGACATTTAAAGACATTTAAATCACATTGTTAGAAGGACAAAGTGCTGCTCGTCTCCGGTCTGTTCGTGGAGTGTGTTTAGAGTTTAACACGGATAATTCAGCTGAATCGCATCTGATCAAACACCTGGCAGAGACTCGCTCGCTCTCTCTCTCTCTCTCTCTCTCTCTGTCTCTGTCTCTCGCTCTCTGTCTCTCTCGCTCTGTCTGTCTGTCTCTGTCTCTCTCTGTCTCTGTCTCTCTCTCTGTCTCTCTCTCTCTCTTGCTCTCTCTCTCTCTTGCTCTCTCTCGCTCTCACTCTCACTCTCTTGCTCTCTCTCTCTTGCTCTCTCTCTGTCTCTCTGTCTCTGTCTCTCTCTCTCTGGTCGTCTGATTTGTCGTCCTCTATGAAACGTATGAGACAGAAACGAATGTGTTGGGTGTGCGGTGTCGGTGGTGCATGAGCAGGGAACAGGAGCGCTGGTCTCTGTTGGTGGTGATGGTGCTCGTCTCTCTCCGCTGTCTGTCCTTCTCTCTCCACTTGTTGTCTTATTTATGTGACGATTGTTCTCGCTGCTGCAACAATAATAAATGATTTAATCTGATTAGAAATGTTGTTTCAGGCTGTTTTTCTCAGAGCAAATCTCGAGGTTCACTGACAAGTGTGTGTGTGTTTGTGTGTGTGTGTTTGTCTGTGTGTGTGTCTGTGTGTGTGTGTGTGTGTCTTTGTGTGCGTGTGTGTAACGTCCTCGTACGTGGACATCAGGCCCTTGTAGAGCAACATTCATTCATTTATTGTGGTCTAAACAACACAAAATGTGATGTTTACATTTGCGGACGCCAGGTCCTGGGAGGTTAAAGGTTAAAGGATGATGACGAGGGTGAAGAAGCAAAGAGAAGTCTCACAGGAGTGGACAGTCTGTGGACAGTCTCTGACCTTAAACACTCAGCAAACCTCGTAACACTGCAGCTTGGGTGTGTCCTGATGGTCCATCAGTAACGTGACTGAGAGCTGCTCCTGCAGTCTCACACGCACCTCCACCTCCACCACCTTCATCCTACAGACAGGGCTCGTTCATGTCCCCCAGAGGAGAAACCCTGTGGCACACACACACACAGACACACACACACTCCTGTGACAGAGTCCTGCATACGCACTGATCACGCTTTGTGACTTGTAGAGTTGTGAGTTTAAATCCCACACTGATGACCTCTGACCCTCCTGCTGGAGGACAGATGCTCAGTGGCAGCAGTAAAGTCTCGGTGTCCTCTGCTTAATATTCTGCGACACACACACACACGGGGACCCTTTTAAAATGCAGCGTTGCAGCGTCCTTGAGGGAGGATGGATCCCTCCTCCGCCTCTCTCTCTCTCTGGCCTTGTTTTCAGGAGTTTGTGCTGCTCTTGTTTCTGTGCTTCGTGTCGGGTCGGCCCGATCTTTAGGAGGCCGCGGACAGTATCTGGGACAACAAGCAGGCGCAGCTGCTCCTGGATCATTGTCCTGATAATTATGAGCCGCTGACTGGACATATTGGATCCAGTTTCACGGTTTAGTTCACAGAACTTTATAGGCTCGGTTGGTAGGATCGTCCTCCGTCCTCGGTTCCTTCTGACCACGTGCTGAACTCGGTCTCTCCGTCGTGTTTCCTGACCTTTAGCAGCTGTACTCCTCAGACCCGGATCTGGTCCAGGCGTGAAACCAGCAGAAACACTGCTGTAAAAATAAATGACCCAGTGACCCAAACTAAGCAAAGAACAGATGGATCCGTGTGTTTCCAGTGAACGGTCCTGAACAGTACTGCAGAGGACGACCCATTAATACGAATCTCTACACGTTATTTATTGTTCAGATGTGTGACGTGTTCTCCTTCCTGCTCCTCTGAGCTTCACCCTCAGACCTGAGGTTCTGCCAGCTGACAGCTGCAGAAAGTTGTCCAGGTTCTTGTCGGACCCTGGCAGCAGTGGATCAAAAAGTCCGTTACAAGAGTCCGTCCTGCCGCACGCCGTTCAGCTGTATCTGCACCTCGCATTAGATTCTGGTTCTGACCCTGTAACCTACATAAACACGTCATCAATGGTCAGCTTTTCCTCTGAGGTTCCGGCTCGTTGGGCAGGAAATCGACCCGACTGAGCCGTCTCGGCTCGGTTTGTTTAAACTGTTGTGTGACTATAAATGTGTGCTCACAGTCATCCAGCGTTAATTAAGTCAGATGAAACCCAGTGAGTCTGTGGGGAAACTGGGTCGTTGCAGCAGCAGCAGGCACAGGACACAGGCCCGATAGAAATAGAACTGAGTTTCAGCCCAACAACCCGATTTAAGGTTAAAGGTTCTTTTGATCGCGTCCCTCAGGAGAGTTTAAGACGAAACGTCAAATCTGCTCGTTTCTCAGACACGGCGCCTGGTTCTATGAGCTCAGTAGGATGAGATGGTTCTGATGACACTCTGGATCAACTGAATCACTGGGACTCACAGCAGTCCAGTGCAGTGGACGCGTTTCCCAGCATCCCTCTGAGACGGGATGTTTCTGATGTCAGCTCTGATGAGGCCCGTGAAAACGTCTCTGAGACATCTGAACCAGCTTAGTGCTGCTTCAATCCCAGAGACGCCAACGCTGACTCTGGTTCCCACCTGATGACGTCTGCTGGCTGCAGTGAGCGTCCCGCAGCCTCCAGTTCTTTAGAAGCGCTTCTCTCGAGGCCTGGATGCTGGAGTAAGCTGCATCAATGAAGCATCTTCCAAACACACACAGCTGATGCTGCTCCATCAGTGCAGGTGTCCCTACGCACATCGCTGAGCTTCATTCGCTGTGTCTGTCGCACGTCGCCATGTTTTGTCATGTGTATGAAAATAAATGGCTCGTACACGTCGTCTGATCCTCTCCTCAGTCTGTAGGTGCAGCAGCTACTGCCTCCATCACCCACGGATACCAACGGGTTGTTGGAGAAATGTTTCCTCCTGTCTCTGCATCCCAGCCCTCTGCCTTAACCGCTGAGCCAGCAGGACGCCTAGTCCAGGTTTAATGTGATGGAGACCCGAACTATCGGTGCCTTAGTTTAAATGTTTTTCTAGAGCAATGCCGGGTCACTTCCTGTTTCCCTTCATATCACCTCAAACTTCCTCCACAGTTAGTTTTCACATTAAGACACAGGAGGACGAAGATGTTGGACACGTCATTGATAAAGAAGAAGATTCCGAGGCTTTACTAGTGGCTCCTTAAGGATGACCCACTAAATGATGTTCTGTTACTAATAAGGAGGCTGCTGTTCATTTCCTGCTGCTTTTACCTGAGATCTCCTCTAACTGGCTCAGACCTTAACCCCAGCCCCCGCTGCAGCCCTGCACTGCGGTGGTGGTTTGTCTCCGCTGGCGGAACAGGAGCCGAGCATCAAACCACCGGCCCTGTGATCAGTGGACCCTGTGAACAGCTGCTGCATTAAGCTGCGTGTCTGTGACGCGTTTCTCTTCCAGCAGCTCTCAGCTCTGTGTGTGCGAGAGAGCGTTCGTAATCAGAGCTGCTCGCTCCTCTCAGACTACGTGATGATGTGGTTGTGTTTGATTTATACGCCGTGTCAAGTTAGACGGGAGGTGCTGGTGTGAATGGTGATGAGGGAACAATCTGAACTCTGTGCGTGCGTGTGTGTTGGATCAATAAGCTATCATAACAGTTGGCTGGCTACATCAGCTCCCCGTGGAGCCGTGTGTGTGTGTGTGTGATCCTTCCTCTACACACACACGCACACAGCGTGACGTCTGTGTTGAGCGATCGTTTATAGGTCATGTGAGCAGAGCTGCAGCAGAAGGTTCCAGTTTAACCTGAGGAGGAACCTTTAAACACTGAGGAGTCTGATGAGCAGTGACAGGAGGAAGCAGGTTCTACAGGATCCTGAACGACACGGTTTGAGGAGGGACACCTGTTAGAGAAGGCTCGGATGGGAGATACCGGGCCGCCCAGCAGCTGAAGGGGCCGATATTCCCACCGGGAACTGGAGGAGGAGGAGACGGAGGAGGAGCTTCTGGTTTCTGACTGACACATTGTGTGAGATCAGACCAGGTAGCAGAGACCGAGGACCCAGATAAACAAGGGAACAGTCCAACAACACACACGTTGGCTACAACAAGAACAACCAAGATGGCTGATGTTCAGGTTTACTCAGAGAGAGAGGGAGGAAGGGAGAGAGAGGGAGGGAGGTGAACAGAGCTGTGGACCTGAGACTGAATAAACCGGTTTTAGTTTTTAGGAGGATTCAGGAATTCCAGCTGTGAACAGACATCCAGCTGATCCCGATGGAGACTGGAGATCCATAGGACTGTCCCATAGATGCTGGTCGGATCTTTCCCGGGTTCCAGGAAGCTTAGGGGGGAGTTTGTGACGGTTTCCCTTCTTTCTGTTGCAGGGTTAAAAATAAAGAGGGTGATTAACAGGATCGAGTCGCACAGGGACGTGGATCCAGGGCGCTTTGAGAATCAGTAGATAATGAGTCATGTAAGAAGATCCTGGACCTGATGTTCCCAAGATCGTTCCCAAGGTCAGAGGCTTTTGGTTCGGATGAAAGGGAGTTGGCAGGATTATTTTGTCTTGTAATGAATCGGTAAGTTTCCATTCCAGGAGGGGGCTGGCGTCGAGCGAGGGGGAAATAGATTTCCATGGAGGGAGAGAGACGGATGGGAGGAACGGAGGCTGAGCAGCAGAAGGGGGAGGGAGCAGGGTTAAAGATATGATGATGATGAGGACGATGAGGAGGAGGAGGAGGAGGAGGAGGAGGAGGAGAGGGGTAGAGATGACACAGAGAGAGAAAGCTGTGGTGATGGAGAGAGAGAGATCCAGACTGGAGAGCTGTGTGCCTCAGTATCACAGCAGCTGCTGAGACACACACACACACACACACACATCTCCTTTTCTGGATATCGGAGCGTTACAGCGAACCTGAGGCTCAGACGCACACACACACACACACACACACACGGAGCCACATGTGGATTTATCCTGTTCTGTGTGAAGACTAAAGTATGGACGATGCTGCCGCCAGGTTCGTACGCTCTCCCACTCTCTGTGTGTGTGTGTGTGTGTGTGTGTGTGTGAGAGAGAGAGAGAGAGTCTGCATTGAGGTTCTGGTGGTTTCTAGAACACACACACTGTCAGAACACTGAGTCCAGGTAGAGGTCACCTTTAACCTGACTACACACAGACGTCAAACACAAACAGGTGTCTGCAGACGTCAGGTGTGACAGCACCACGACCCGTTCAGCTGTGCAGGTCCACGTGTGTGTGTGTGTGTCATCGTCAGAAACGGCACGCTGTTGAATCGCTCCTGTGTTCCTATAGTTCTCCTGTTCGCTGACGTTTCCTGGAATCGGCTTCTGTTCCAGAAGTGAGGACAGAGTACTCTGGAGATGTTGGTGTATCCATCAGTGTATTTACCGTCTCGTTTCCTGCACCATCAGGTTTGTTGGATGTTGAACATCTCGCTGTTGCTGCTGCGCAAACAACACGTGGGCGTAATGAGGGTTTGTTGTGATGATGCTGGAGCTGCTCTGACACAGACGTGGCGACTCTCCTGCTGGTGTGGCCAGCAGATTAAAGCCATCTCCTCTGGGATTGTGTGCGTGTGTGCGAGAGCAGCAGCAGCAGCTAATGTTGCATTGCAGTGACCTCCAGGCGCTACTGCAGCACTGCTACACGCAGCGACGGAGGAAGACGCGTCTCTTCTTCTCACAGCTTCAGTTCCTGTCATGTGTGGACCTCTCTGTGACACTTAAACTCCCCGTTGGGTCAGACCAGCACCGAGTCTGGTCCAGGGAACCTTGAAGAAGCTCGGCTCAGGCGTAGTAATGTCTTTGAACTGGTGTCTGACTCCACACCCTGCTGCAGGGAGGCGAGTAGACGCTTTGTGCTGCGGTTATTTTATTTCCAGCAGCTTTTATGTTTGAGTTCGTCTCTGCGTTTTTCACAGACGTTACCTTCGTTACACTGGAAATGCAGCAGCAGTCAGAATCTGCATGAACCACGTGTTCACACACAGCTGTCCCCCGAGCTCACACTGTTTCATTCAGATTCAGAAAACTTTATTAATGCCAGAGGGAAATCACTTTGGGCTGTTGCAGCAGGAAAGGAACCAGAAACCAACACAGAGATCAAATACTCACTTTCTGGCTTAGATGAGGTAAAAAATAATAAAAATGATTTACAAACTAAATATTTCAGATCAGTGTGTGATTAATATGATTATATTTATTTTATTTATGACCACAGTTCTTCCCCCTCCCCTTTAAATAGAGGAGATGAGTTGTATAGTGTGATGGCCACAGGAAGAAATGATTTCCTGTGTCTCAGTGGAGCAGTTGACACTGATCAGTCTCTGGCTGAACGTGCTCCTCTGTCCTCAGGACACTGTGTAGGGGGTGGGAGGGACTGTCCAGGATTGAGAGAAGTTTGGAGAGCGTCCTCCTCTCAGCTACTATGTGTAGAGGGTCCAGCCCCACACCAAGAACAGAACCAGCCCTCCTGATTAATTTGTCCAGCCTGTTAGTGTCTGCTACCTTCAAGCTGCTGCCCCAGCAAACCACAGCAAAGAAGATCACACTGGACACCACAGACTC
>JAUMHJ010000021.1:21034509-21046865 GCA_032361105.1 Microctenopoma lineatum | reverse complement strand
TGTGTGTGGACCAGCAGCTCACCACGGTTCTGTTTAATGTTTAACTCCCAGGAGAAGCTTCTGTCTTCGTGTTTATGGAGTTCAGAGTCACGTTTTCTTCATGTGGACAGCGTCACAGAAACAACATGTTTTTTATCTATACCAATTAAAACCAACTGATTTCTGTGGGTTTGTTTATTATTTTTATTAGATTTTATTCCTGTTTTATCTGTAAACAGTTTGACTGTAACTGTAAATGCGTAACAATTCAATCAGCTGATAGAAACTCAGAGGAGGTGAAGAATGTTTTTTGTCTTCACGGAGAGAAGCAGCTGCTCCGTGTTTCCTTCCTGTGGTTTGGTTCTCCGCCGTGTTTTGGTAGAAACAGTGATCCATTAACTTCGGCTGGAGGTTCATCACGTTATATAGTTTCAGCAGATTCAGTTTGAAATAAAATCACAATTATTCCTTAATCCAAACTAAATATTAATGGTATAAATGATATAAATCCTCGTTAGTCGAGGACGTTCCACCTCTTCACCACATGACTGAACCTGAGCACGCAGAGGACGAACACACTCGGACCTGAGGAAACTCTGTGACCCGTTTAAACCGTAGAAGTTGTTGCTGAGTTCAGACCTGGAGCGAACCTGCAGCTGCTGGTTCTGTAATCGTGTATTAAAACTAAATAATCCTCTTCTCTATGTTTACAGTGTTTGTGAAGCCTGGTGAGATCACGGCCTCACACCAGGTGTGCTACAGGACCACACAGGTGGAAGAGGGTTTGGCTCTGAGCATGCTCATGAGGTTCAGGTTGAACTGGGCCGGGTTGTAGTCCCGCAGGTCGCACACTGAGTCCTGCCTGCTGTCCTGGTTCTTCTCCCTGGAGGTGACCCGATACTGGGCCTTGACATTCCTCAGGGGGTTGTAGTCAGGACTGATGTGGTCCGGACAGCGAAACACCTCCCTGATGACGAAGCCCTGCTGAGACAAGGCCACGAAGCCGTTCCTGAAGGTCACCATCTTCACGACGGGGGAGTAGACGTACTGAACGTAGAGGAGGTTTCCTGAGACGAAGAAACACATGAAAGCTGAGTCCAACAGTTTCCCTGGAGTGGGACGTGAGAGGAGACTGATCATCCTGTGCTGGACCTACCTGTCGCAACGTCCCACACTTTGATGGTTCTGTCCTGGGAGCCTGTAAAGACGAACTGGTCACTGTCGGAGAAAGCAGCTGAGAGGACGCCCTCGAAGAAAAACCCCTGAATGTGGAGAAAACAGGAGCATGAGCTGAGACTGTAGAGATTCAGTACATTAGATGAGGCGGGGCTTCGCCACTCTGACCTTGTACTCCATGGTGTGGTCCAGTGCCAGTGGATCCAGAGCCCACAGCCTCTGCACAGCGTCCTCGGAGCCCACCAGGGCGTGGGCCCCCCAGTTGCTGGCCGTCACTCTGGTCACTCTGCTGCGATGAGGCTCCAGATCTGAGACGCCGCGGCTGCTGAAGTCGGTGAGCTTCACCTCACCGCAGCTCGTCCCGTACAGCAGCCTGCGGTCGCACAGCAGCGCCATCGAGGACAGCGGAGCATGCAGCAGGGAGAGCGGGAGCCTCTCCAGGGGCCCCTCCACCGTGGGGAAGTTGTCTCTGGTGGTGACCTCGAACAGACACACCGCGTCCTCGTAGGCCACGGCCATCTGCTTCTCCTTGGAGCTGAGGGCCAGACACAGCACGCGGGACAGGCTCTCCGGGGGGGGGATGCACAGCGTTTCCTGGGGCAGGGCCAGCGGGTAGATGAGGACAGTGCCAGAGGTCAGACCACAGAGGAGTAAACGTTTGATCTGAGCCAGCTCCAGGCAGGAAACCTCAGCAGAGACCGGCAGAACCTCAGAGCGACAACCTGCAGGGAGGCGGCGGTTACTGTTTTTCCTCTCAGGCGTGTCGTGGCGAGGAAGGAGGAGTCTCCGCTCACTGACCTGTGTGGGTGTTCCAGCTGATCACTTCTGTCTGACTCGGCTGACGGACGTAGAAAACTCGATCTGCGTCTTTGGTGACAGCGACGTGGGCGGAGCCTGATGGGATGTGGGCAGTAGGTTTGTGTTGAGTGTCATATTTCAGATTCCACATCTGGATGGAGGCGGCAGCTGTTGATGCTGAAACCACGAAGCTTTTATAGAGAGAGACAGACGTCACCGGGGCGAGTGAACCGCACAGAGTGTCCATCAGGGCGCCGGTGGTCACGGACCAGACCTGCCACGACACAACGTCAAGACTTTATTTACTACTGTTCTTTTACAGCCACCAAACACATCTTTCTCTTCTTTTTTCTAAATGAAATGTTGGTGAAGCGTCTCACTCGTATGAGCTGGTCGGCTGCTCCAGACACGATCAGTCTGCAGTCTGACGAGACGCAAACGGACAAAATGTTGTCGTCATGCTGCAGGTTGAGGAATCCGTCCACAGAGTCTCCGTCGATGTTGAAGAGCCTCAGAGTCCCCTCACTGCCTGCAGAGACAGAGACGGTTACACAGGAACATCTGCAGGACGAGACGTTCCTGTGCTTCATACCTGCCAGCAGGATTTTCTCATCTTCAGTGACTGAAAGTAAAGAAGGAAGCAGAGGAAACTCGACGACCGTGTGTCTGCCTGCGCTGGAAACCTGCAAACACATTAAAGATTCGCATCAGAACCTTTGGTCAGCCCGTTTCCCTCTGACTCCCAGCACAGTGAACAGAGACGTTGGAGAGCGTTCGGACCTGGAAGAGGAATCCTTCTTTAGAAACCACCAACACTTTTCCTCGCTTTGACAGCAGCACACAGTTCACCAGAGTCACGCGTCTCCGAGGGGTTTCCAGCTGCGCCTCCACAGTCTGAGCCCCGTCAACAGGATGAGAAATTCTCACCAGACCCGAGTTCGACAGAGAGACCACAGAGTCCTGCAGAACTCCCAGAACCACCTGTCCCTCGTCACCGGTGCTGCTGCTGAAGAGCTCGGCTCCGTCCAGAGTCCACATCTTCACCTGCAACAAAGAGAAAGACTCTGACAGCAAACATGTGAAGCTGTGTGTCCGTGTTTAACCACCGACCACCTGCACCACCTGCACCACCTCGACTCAGACGCTTTCATCCAAAGAACGATGTGCGCTGAGATCTCACCACTAGATCTTTAGTTTGTTCTTTTTTTTTTTTAAAACACAGTGTAATTTGTTGTTGTTACCTGACATGTTTCGGATACAGCTGTAGCCTTCATCAGAGTGTGATCGGAATCACTTCCTGTTCCGTTTATCGAATTAGACACACAGAATGAACACTCAAGAACACTCAAGAAATCACCACTAGATGTCGCTAATTCTCTTTCTTTTTACTAAACTAACAAGTCAGAAATCCACTTCCTATGACCAGGTAAGTTCACCTGAGACTGGGAACCTTCAGCAGCACTTAAAGAACACGGTCCTCTTTTGGACCCCTGCAGTTTGCCTGTAGAGCCAACAGGAGCGGCCTGGTAGCTCAATGGGTTAAGCGTCAGACTGGGAAGCAGAAGGTTGCAGGTTCGAACCCCGTCTGACTCCTAGTCCATCCCCTACCAGGTGTGTCCCTGAGCCAGACACACAGCGCTAGCTCCCTGTAAGTCGCTTTGGAGAAAAGCGTCTGCTAAACAAAGTAAAGTAAAGTAAAGAAGGCACCTGATGGAGAGTTTACCCCCACCTGACCACCTGACCCCCATCTGGTGGTAAAGAAACGCGGGGACTACCTGTGTCCTGGTGTAAACACACAGCAGCTGTTTCTGTTCACACAGGTGGAGGTGTACTGATGAGGGGGTGGAGTCTGCAGGCACGGCTTCCTGGATGCAGAGCAGCTGTTGGCCGCTCCTCAGGTCCCACCTCCTCAGCGATCCATCAGCAGCCAATGAGACGCACTGAGATGAGCTGTCAGTCATCTCCACGCACATGATCGCGTCTGCAGGAGAACAGGCGACACGAAAGTTGATAATATAACCTTTGACTTTCTAATCAGCGCAGACTGACCTGTGTGTCCCAGCAGAGTGCGAACGAGCTGCTGGTCCCGGAGGCTCCAGACCACCAGCCCACCGTCATCTGAGCCTGCAACCAGGAGCTCCGCCCCCACACTGACGTCCAGACAGAGAACACCTGAAACACAGGACAGATGAACCTGCTGCTGCTGCGGACGTTCCGCTTTTACCAACTTTAGTGAATTGATATGTTTGTCACACAGTGGTGTTTCTGACCTGCCTGTGATCCGCTCAGTGTGTGCTGCAGCGCCCCCCCCGGCGGATGCAGGAAACTGCACTTTGGGATGAGGATGGGCTCCGGACACGTCAGTAACCAGTCCTCACACTGGCTGCAGAGCCGGCCGATCACAACGGGGAAGGCGGGGGCCAGCGAGGACAGTCTGGCTAACAGCTCGGTGTAGAACAGAGACATGTCTGGACAAACATCCTCACTGTGAACTCTCTTATCACCTGATGTTTCTGGTTTATTGACACTGAGATAAAAGAACTGACCCATGCGGCCGTGCAGGAAGTCCAGACTGGGTTTGATCAGGACCAGCGCGTCTCGGATCAGTCCACTCTCAGTACAGTCCATGTACTGGGAGCACTGGTCCAGGTCATGGATCACACTGGACACTCCGCAGACCCTGCTCTTACAGTACATCCACTCGGCACATCCTGAACACAACAAGAACACGACCATTTAAAACGTGCATCTGACGTCACTTCCTGGGTCGTGTCTGATCTCAGGGTGTTTTACTTCTCACCAACAACCTCCTGTCGCAGCTCCTCCCACAGGCCGGAGTGCAGCAGGTGATACGGCAGCTCCTGCAGCTTCCTGACGTTAGCCAATCCTGGAGCAAACCACAGCGGCTGGGGGGGCACCTGCAACAACACGCAACCAATTAAATTCCTCCATCTATGAGGAGGATGGGGTCCAGGGTCTGTTCACACCTCAGCAGCAGTTTTCAGGGATTTACTGCAAATAATTAAATAGTGAAGTTAACTCAGACTCATCTGAACAGAAGCAGCTAAATCAGAACATTTAAATCTCCTCTAAGTAAATGCTCTTGTTGACTTTACACGTGTCAGCGTCTGAAGATGATAGAATCATCAGGAGCTGCTGGTACCTTCCTGTCCGAGACCAGCAGCGTCAGACTTGGCAGAGCCACCGGCTTCAGTTTCCCAGACCAACGACCCATAAAGTACTCTGCCAGGACCCTGAGGTTCCGTCCCCGCCGCTCTGATGTCAGATAGCGAGATGAAACCGCCTCGGACAGACGCCTGAAAACACACAGAGGTCACATCTCCGCCCCGGCCTAGTGAGGTCACCTGCCGGACTCGTTCCTCTTACCTGTTGCTGAAGGTGATGGTGGCGACTCCGCCCGTCCACCGCTCTTCCAGCTGCTCTGCGAGGTCCCGCCTGAGCCGAGCCCAGTGGAGGGGGGGCAGTCGGATCAATGCCGGGGTCGGAGGGGGTGAGTATCTGTACACCTCAGTAATGATGTCATTATCCAGGGACATGACATCACGCAGCTCAGCCTCCAGCAGACCCTCCCTGTGGAGTTGGTTACTCATTACTAATTAATTACATCACAACATAAAATCATTGGACAGAAGTCTGTAGACTGGCATCAGCCTGGTTCTTAGTTGGATCTTGAAGAACACTTGACCATCGACGCACCTTGCCAAAGCGATGTATCCCAAGGCCCCTCCAACCAGCTCCTTCCCGTGTTTTTTCTCCAGCTTTAGAAAGAGCTGTGACATCATTTCCTGTGTGTTGGCGCCCAGGTTTATCTCTGAGAGGGGGGTGAAGGAGGTCCACTGTTTGGCTGCGGACAGGATCAGTCTGAGGTGGAGGGGACAGCCGCTCGACTCGAAGCTCCGCAGCACGGAGTCGCTCTGCTCTGGGGTCAACGTTCGCTGTGACGCTCGAAGGCTCGACTCCATAATCTGTTTCCCATCATCACGAGACAAACGCTCCACCTCGAAAAAACTCTCTAAAGTTTCCAGCTTCAGCCTCATGTTAGCAAACGCCTCGCTGTTGGTATCCATGGAAACCACCAGGTGGATGTTGGGTGGGATGTCAGTGGGCAGCCAGTGGAGTTTGTGGGCGTGATGTTTGTCTGAAAGCTGATCCAGAGCGTCCAGGATAATGAGCAGCATGTTCCCCTTCTGAGAAACCTGAGCCAGGACATTCTTGAAGAACCTCAGCAGATCCACGTGACTGTTGGTCGTCAGAGACAAGGGCGGAGACAAACTGCACACCATGCACATCTGAAGGCAGACGCTGCGGAGGACTTGGTCGACATCTGGCCTCTGAGGATGGTGAGCAGAAAGCAGCCTGATGACCACCACCGCCCTGGGGTCCAGGACACTTTGCATCTCCTGCGCCAGTTTGCACAGAATAGCCGTCTTCCCCATCCCGGCAGCGCCGTGGACGACCAGCGGGGTGTGATGGATGTTGGTGCTGTCCCACATGGCAAGGCTGAGCTTACCCAGAAGACCCTCTCTACCGTGAAGCTCTCTGCCCAGCTCTGCACTCATGGTGAGATGCCGTCCAGCCTCCTCCACCGCCCAGTCTGACACGTCGTCCTTTTCTTCATCCGTGCTCCCCCACGTCTTCCTCAGCTTCTGTTCTGTTGGAGAACCAGCCACCGCTTCGATCCGAGCCTTCATCTGCGACACAAACTGCTCACAGAGGCTGTCCAGATACTGAGCGTGCTCTTTGCGTTTTGGGTCGATGGTGCCCTTGCTGAGTTCCACACAGTGCAGGTTGAGGATCTTCTGAGACGTGGAGTAGAGCCGAGACTTGAGGTTGGTGAGGAGTCCCTGAGCTTCCGCATCCAGCAGCCCGTCGGCGGTCACATCCATGTACCTGGCGAGACGTTTAGGACCATCTCTCACCCTCTGACGGGGAAGCTCTCGGACAAAAAGCAGAACAGACTTTCCATCATCATTCTTCCATAAACCCTGCTCGAACTCCCGCTCTGTGACTGTGGACAAGAATAGTCAGAACAATGGTTAACCGTGTCAGTCCATGAAATCTCAACAGAAAGTGGATCAAGACCCTAAACACAAGCTGTTCATTAAGGAAAAGGAAATGTTAAAGCTTTGACCTTAATTAGTCCTGCTCTTATTTTAAACTCATGCCGAACAACATCCCTGATCTGAAACTGTCTTGTACCACAAATGGGCTAAAACGCCTGCAAGACATTCGGGTTCTGTACATGTGTGGATGTCTCTGACCCGATGTGTAGAAGTGCTGTTTCTGCTCAGCTGTGATGTCCCCATCAGCCTCTGCGTCAGCAGCAGCAGATCGTAGGAGCTGCAACAGTCGGGTCTCCGTGAAACGCCAGGACAGGACGTTGTTGTCATGCTGAGGCCTACTCTCAGGTTGGAAGTCACTGTAGTGGGGGAAGTGAGTTGTGATTGGCTGAAGGACGTAGGCTGGCGGGACAGAATTGTTGTCTTTCAAGAACCATTGGTTCAGCTGCTTGATGCCGTCTGGGTTTTTGTACAGTTTAGACAGAAGAGCTTCAAACAGTTTCTCTGGCATGAGGCGAGGAAGAGCTCGGTGGCCGTACCGGTTTCCCAGCAGAGCCTTCGGAGCCGAGACATATAGGGAGAGAAAAAAGTGCGGAAGGGAACAAAATGAGCTGGAGTTTCAAGATGATTCTCATGGTACATGCTTCTCCTTCACTTTGATCACTAGCTCTCCAGAGAAAGAAATGTGTGTTGCTATGCTAATGTATCAGAGACGTAGAACATCTGTCAGTGTCTTACAAACTGCTAACACTGAGGGTAAGTGGTGAAAGTACCAGTAAAGAACCTCATTATTCAAACTAAATAAGACTCACAACGAAGGCTGGACCGGCTGAAATCCTCTTACACCTTTCAATCTCCTGCAGGAAGATCTCACAGGACTCATGGTCTCCAAATGGGACGTTCCGAATCCCCCAGCGCAGATCCACCACCTGACGAGGAGACATCAACGCGTCTTTTTATCAGTTAGTGGATTATATTGTCCTGTCTTTTTGAATGTAGTCTACGGGTAACAGGTCTAAAATGTTCTGACCTCCAACACCAGCCCCAGACTGCGACAGAAGGACAGAACTTCTGGGTAGGCTTTCTCCAGCAGCGCCTTCCTCTCGCTGTTCATATCTAACCAGAAAAACTGTTGGTGAGTTTGCAGCAGCTTCACGTGAACTCACCTGGTTTCGGTGAACCCACATTTACCTGCACACTAGAGTCCTGGTTTAGATCCTATTCCGTATAGTTTACATAATGAGAAACATGGTTTTTAATGTCCTGCATTATGTGATTCTAACAGTGTCTGCTCACTCTGTGTGTTCAGAACCCTGGATCAGGTCTTTACACACCACAGTGTCCTGGTTTCTATTAGTAATGACAGAATCCAGTTTTGGTGACCCTACAACAGACTGGATGAAAACACAGGAATTGTAAAGGTAATCTGCTCTGACCTGTAAACGTGGAGCTGATAAACACTCGGATCATGTTCGAGCTGATCTTTGTCCTCTCAGCTCCATCCATCCGTCCTGTCAGGACGTCCTGCAGCCTGACATCCCCCGCCTCTGCTGGACGCTCTGCCATCGTCTTCAGCTTCAAGCAGAGTTGTCCCGTCCTTCAGCCGTCTGATCTTCGCTCCCTCAGCTGCACTCGGGTCTTCAGTCAGTGTGTTTCCCCCTGAGAGCTTCCTCCAGGACAACCAGTTTCCCCACAGGACCTGCCGCGGTACCTGCTACTGGAGCTTAAAGTGATTAACTGCATGAGACCAAACTGCAGCATTGTTATATTCTGTTTATCTCTGGTATTGGGTTTGTTAAAGCCATAAGCTTTAAGAGCTGCAGGCACTCATCAGCTGATCCCAATTGTGAGTCTCATCATTCCCTGCAGGAAAAGTCTCAGCCCCTCCCCACAGCCACAAGGAAAATTCATGTTTGTACAAAAGTCCATTACCTCAATCCAGTAGATGTTCAGACATGTTGGCACCAGAGTTTGGGCGGGTTATAAAAGAACGTGGGCTCCTTGCACAGGTCCAGTTAATTATGGAGATAATGTTGGATTATACACTGTACGATTACAATAAAGGCGATTCTATTCTATTCTATTCTATTCTATACTTAGCATTAGCTGAGTTAGTTTTTTTTAACATACTCATTATTTTGTTTGTTAGAACACAATCCATTAGATCCTGGTTCAATTCAACTCGGCAAACTTTACATTGAATATGATCAGAGTTTAAGTGCTGTCTTTATGCTAAGCTAAATGTAAATGCCAACTCTGATAATCTGCTAATTATCTTGTAATGTTCCTGTAGAGAAATCCCTATTCCAGGTTCTCGGAGGTTTTAGTAGTGTTCCCCTTTGAACCTGCTCAGTGCTGAACTCACCTGTGTGTTTACCTCACAGGTAGCTGGTGGGAGTTAGTGATGGCCCCCGGGGGCCTCCGCTCACAGCTGCAGCTCAGTGCTAATTACACAGAAGATGAAGGTGAGGATGATAATGACAACAACACAGCTACTGTAGCTCTGCAGGATGCGCCCGAGGTTCATAAGAACAGAGGGATCCAGAGCTGCAGCAGGTCACGTGAGCTCGATCAGTCTCAGCTGTACATTTACTCAAGAAGCTACCTCTACTCAAGTTTAGGTACCACTTCAAGTGAATTCTTCACTTTCTAGACGTGGATGCTTCTTTCCTTATAAGTTAGTGTAGTAATCAGAGGAAAGGTTGGCTGGTGGTGCATCTGTGATGAACCCAAAAATCAGGAAGTGAACTCTAAACAGCTTCACAGAAGCTCAGATACACAGAAACAGACTTGTTTTGCTCCGTTTTGAATCCTTTTCTCCTGTTTGTTCTGCACTTTTACCTTTAGGCTGTTGTTCGAGCAGAGGTGTTGACCTGCACATCTCAGAGGACGTTACATCATAAACTCCAGCAGGAAAACACCACCTCTGTACCTGCTGAGTCATCAGACTCCGTCAGCCTGCGTTAAACCCGACTGGAGCCAGAAAACATCCAGAACCAAGCGACGCCGACGTGTAAGAGAGAATTATTCAACAGGCTGCTTTATTTTATCTTTAATTTATCATTATTCAAGTGATGAATGTTTAAAACTGATGTAAACACTTCTGTTCCTTTAAGAGTACAAGTTTACACTGTTAGTTTGAAGAACAGATGGTCTCAGGTGTTCACTGAACTGTTTAATAATTATTACTCAGTAGAGATGAATTTTCTGTTTGAAGTATTTATTTGTTAATGTGGTGGAAAGGTGGAAATGAGTGGGGTGAAGACTCCTCCTGTTATCTGCATGTTACCGTTTCGAGTCTGTGAAGTTAGACGGGACCAGACGATAGAGATGTTTAAGTAAACACACAGGACGTCACCTGAAATCTTTTTATTTATGGGTCATTATTTCCTCATGTTCAGTAATGTTTCACTGCTCTTTTTTTAGAAAACCTGCTCAGTCAGTTGTTCTGTCACAGCTGAGGGTGGAGCCTGGCAGCCGCGATCCGTCAGCAGGGACACGGCGTGCCGGTCCCCAGCTCGACCGTTAGTCCTTTACTCAGCAGGAACGCTTCCTGTTTGGGTTCCCGCCCCAGGAACCTCTTCAGCATGTCAGAGGCATCCACAGAGCCGCCGGGCCGGAGGATGCACTTCCTGTAGTCCAGGCCCACCTGACGGACCAATGAGCAAACACAAACTCGGTCAGCATCTAATTTACCCTCCACCTTAATGTCGTTGCCGTCGTCTCAGCAGACATGTCCTGGACACACACTCACAGCACAGACCCTTGAACCTAACCCTTATTTTCATTATGAAAAGCTTCTGCTGAGATTCTGGATCTGACCTTTGGGTTCATGATTCCTTCCTGTTTGAAGCGAGCGTAGAACATGTCCATGGAGAACACCTCGCTCCACAGGTAACCGTAGTACTGAGCATCATAACCACCGGCCAAGTGTCCAAATGTCGCCGGCATGTTGGTTCCTGCAGGACACAGCAACAGATATTTCTACTGCACACATGTAGCGGTGGATGTGCTGTTTGCTTAGGTGTAGGATAAAAGTCGGTTTGTGTGACCTGCTGAAGCAGGGATTCCCAAGACTTCCTGACAGAGGCGTCCATATTCGTCTGCAGCATCGAGTCCAGTCCTGGTGTGAAGAGCTTGATCCAGTTTAGCTAGCACGATCTGTCTCAGGTTAAATAGACCTGCAGAGGAATCACAGCCGCCGTTCACTCTCCTCACTTGGAAAAAACACCAAGAGGCAGACAGGTGTCTGCGTTCTAGTCTCGACTCGTCTTCTACCAGTGCACATGACAAGTTTCCCACCTGCTTAAACCTCTAAAGCTTTTACCCAATGCAACGATCGTGCTTCTTGCTTTGCTTCTCACGTACCGGTGTTGGCGAGGCGGGACTTGATGAGTTTGTCGAGCAGATCGTCTGGGATGGGGTTTCCGCTCTTGTAGTGTTTGGACATCCTCTGCAGAGGCTCCTTCTCCCAAACCCAGTTCTCCAACATCTGAGATGGAGCCTCCACAAAGTCGCGCTCCACGTGAGTCCCGCTGAACATGGCGTAGTCTGCCTGCAAACACATTCATGGACTCGCCTCAAACACACATAAAGGCGCTTCGATCTGCTGAACCCACACGTTGAACATTTAACAAGCTCACACTGACCTCAGCGCACAGCTGGTGCATCACGTGGCCAAACTCGTGGAAGTACGTCTCCACCTCGTCGTGCTGCAGGAGAGACGGAGCATCGGCTGTTGGCTTGCTGAAGTTGGCCACCATGGCAGCCACGGACATCTGCCGCGTGCAGTCAGGTAGCAGACAGCCGGGCTGCAGGCCGAAGCAGGCGGCGTGGCCGTACTTGCCCTCCCTGCACAGGCCACGGACAAGAGGAGACACTGAGAACACACAGATGCCGGGAGAAAGACTGAATCTGGCACCCAGTCTGCTGCCCGCTTACCTGGGATGGAGGTCCAGGTAGAACTGGCCGACTACCCGCCCACTGCTGCGGTCCTTCACACAGTACAGAGTGACGTCCGGGTGCCAGGCGGCAGCTCCTTTCACCAGCTCGAAGGACAGACCGAGCAGCTCCTGGTAGATGTCCAGCAGACCCTGAGTCACAACCTCCATGGGAAAATACTCCTTGAGCAGGTTCTGGTCCACTGCGTACTGCGTCTCCTCCACCTGGGAGGTGAAGAAGAGGAGGAGTGATTTTTGTATAAGCAGCATCTCTTCTCATAAACACGTCACATCACCCGTGTCCAAACTTTACCCTTCCTGAGCTCATGGCTACTTCCAACTACTTCTGCTGACACGCTGCAGAGATGCAGAGATGCAGAGA
>JAUMHJ010000021.1:20988824-21030230 GCA_032361105.1 Microctenopoma lineatum | reverse complement strand
GACACCCAGCGCTAGCTCCTTGTAAGTCGCTTTGGATAAAAGCGTCTGCCAAGCAAAGTAAAGTAAAGTAAAGTGATATAATCCTGCAAAAACTGGATGTAGTTGGTTAGTAAAAATAACTCCTATATGGTTATGTTTGTGTCTTCATGCTGCCTTAGGGCTAAAGATTTATACACATGACATAATAAACCTAATGTTGAAACATCAAACTATATTACAAACACTAAAAGGGAGAAATCCATGACATGTGAGCAAACATAAATGCTGAGCTGTGTAGGTTCTGTAAAGAGGATCTGTTAATTTCAGTTTTAAAGAATCACATTAAGTAAAAAGTTAAATATAAAACTAAAACTATAAATGAAATCTCAAAGGTTTGACTTTTATACCGCTTATGCATTTTTGAGAACCCCTTTTCTCAGCACACATGCTAACCCATCAGACTGCACCTTCAGAAAAGCACCTGTGCCTCTGCCCGCGTGCTGTGTGTCAGACACCGATAGAAACGTGTGATCAACAATTTGTTAACTTCATAAACGCGTTACGGCATTTAAAACGTTGTGTTTGGCTGCAATGAGACAGAACTATAATCACACAAGCCTTTCGTCATATATGTATTTCTGAGAAAATGGGGGGGTAGTTTGAGGGAGGGTGACATAGCAGCTCTAACGTAGTTTCAGTTAATGTACAACAAACCGCTCTGTAGTTGACGTTAGCTCAGTGAATAAGCAGAACGAACAAACGGTTCATACACGGAATCGGGGCGAAACCAAAACCGCCAACAAATAAAGACCGGACTCACATGCACAACATTTCTTGTTGTTATAAAACACTGAGCCAAAAGCTAAGTTATTCCCATGCCATGTTGTATTTTAACAGGTCCAGGTAGCTAGCCAGCTAGCTAACGTTAGCGCTTACTTACGTTAAAGCTAATTAACTCCGTATGAATGAAAAACAGACACGACACATGCCGAACAACGAGATAATTCACTTGCACTTTAATAATTCTGTCACATTCAAAACACACAGCTTTACTCACCTGTCGGCCCCATAGTTGATAAATTGACTGCAGGTTCTTTAGGTCCGTGTGGTTAACTGTCAGACCGCGGTGTGTGACCAGGATTAAAACCGCTTAGAAAAACACTTCCGGTCACTTATTTCAAAATAAAACTCTGAACGTCAGCTTTTTTTCTTATAGCAACCAGGTGCCGCAGTATTATATACACGTATTTAATATAATAATAAATTATTATAATAACACAATGCCTTATTGATGTATGATTTCATTAATTTAGAAGAATCTGATTGCGTTACCACATTAAACAGCGGCGCATTCTCATGACGACATAACTCCTCGACTAGCTTAAGTAATTAGCGTTAGCTGGCTGACTGACGGCTACTACAATTACTTGTAGGAGTGGAGCTAGCCTCAAATCTTCATTACCGGACTAATCAACTCCTGAAATAGCTGGTATGAAAACACGTTTCTGTGATTATATTCTTAAGTTTGGCAGCATGACAGTTTCACGGTAAAGGCAGCACCGTTGATCTCCACAGAATGTGGCAAGATAGCTAGCTAGCCATCCGTTAGCATCGTGTAGTCTAGGAACCACGTCACGCCAAGTTCCTTTTAAAAGTTCGACAAGAAGACATGGCCTTGATTCTGAGTAAAACTTGAGCTCGTTTAATAAAGAAATGTTCCATATAATGAACTACAACTTACCAGTGCTTAATTCGGCAGTTAATAAATAATTCGAGCACCATGGGTATTCGTAAAACAAACCTACTTATAGCATATTCGCTCGTTGTTATAACGGTAGGTTGCCATTATCATTATTAGGAAATTAGTTTAGGTATGACTTTTTGTGGTGAGTGCCTACCCCATGCGTCAACCATGATTCAGCCTAAGACACAATGTCTTAGTAATGCTAGTAAATATTTTTTTATGTTGCCCATATGAAAGGTAGCGTTAAACTGTCAAAAAGTTGACCGCAGTTTCACATGTTAATAATAACACAGTTCTCCAAGTTACAGTACCGACTGTAAGGTTAGCAAGCACCGTCCTCAGTACATTTTGTTGGCAAGCTACCAGGCTAAGTCATAATATCATTAAATGGAAAAATGATTTGAAGTTCAAAGCGGCTTCTTCAGTTGGTGACGAAGGTTAACCTCCAAATGATGCTAGCTATCTGTATGCTAGTAGTTGTTATGAGCTCGTTTTATTTTGATCATTTTGCAGAGATGCCTAACGTTAGCCGGCAGCTGTTAGCATTACGAATGCCATCATGCTGAGTTATACTTAGCCTGAGCTACGAGAATGTTCTACAAGCTAATGGTAAACGGTAAAAGTGTTTCTGCCAGTGACTGAGGTAGGAAGGAGGTTAATCTAATGAGAAATTAATTTTGAAAGTATGGCATAATGCATGCGGCAGTTGAATGACAGTGGCATAATAACAAGTTCGGCTGCTAATGAGTGCTTGTTTTTGCTGTTGTTTGTAGGAGCTCTCATCCTCACACACACGCACACAGAGGTCTGAGCCGTCATGACAGACAACAAGCGTCTTGCCTTCTCCATCATCCAGTTTCTCCACGATCAGCTCCAGTCAGGGAATCTGTCATCAGGTGCCCAGGAGAGTCTGGAAGGTGAATCGTCATTAAACAGCAAGTAACGCTGCTGTGGGACACATTGACAAATCAGTACTTGCCACAGAATTACTTTTATTGTACTGTAGTTTCTGAGCAGATGTCTGTTCTAGTTCTGGGTCCATATTTATCAGGCACCTCATAATTGTCTGAGGCGATCACAATGAAAGTTCACAGTGCACTTTAAACACTTCTAAGAAGTCAAAGTAATTTATGAAGACCACTGCTTGCATCTTGGTCAATATTTGTCACAAAACTAGATATTTGTTCCCTCCGCTGCATGTCCACATATTTGTGTTTACACAGAATAATCAGTTTTTCCAACTGGTTAGACACATCAATGTTGAAATATATTCTTGATCAAAAGTAACTGTAAACCAGTGGGTGTTTGAATAATACGAAATCAACACCTACATATTTGGTGGACAGATCACTTCCTATCGTATAACATAATGTGTATTTGGTTTTTTTTTTTCACTGCAATGTGAAACGTTTTAATTTAGTATTATTGCAGTGGAAAAAACACTGAAACCAAAAAATGTCATTAACAACATGACATTAATACTGTGCTGAAATCACAGCCCAGATTTAGTTCGAAGGAATAAAACCATTTGTTTGGTTACTATTCATCATACACACAAGTCAGGAATTGAGTTTTAATTTATCATGTTTCAGTTGTCTTCACTAAGTGTCTTTGTGTTTCACATGTAACACTATGATTTTGTTTGTCAGTTGCTGTTCAATGTTTGGAGACGGCGTTTGAAGTGTCGACTGATGACCAGAGCCTCGCCATCCCCATGACGTTACCAGAGATCTTTGCCTCAGCCACAGACACACTAGACTTGGTATGAAACCCTGAGCTGCAGACTTCACAGAACTGGTGAATTAGTTGCTGTAACACAGAATTGCTGTGTTGACATTTGTATGCATACAGTGTCTGATCTCCTGCCTCATTCTGTGCATGAATGACTGAACTGAAAGTAATTATGAGTCGTCACTTGTTTTTTTTCTAATATTATAAAAGTGAACTGACTTTCAGTAACCTGCATCAGTGCTGGTGTTGAACTGCAGTTCAAGAGTCAGAACAGAATCTTCTTGTAGGTGCTTGAGCTGAGTCAGTTTCTAGTCAGCTGAAGGTCCAACAGTTCATAAGTGTGTTTCTAAGGAGCTGCGAAAACATTTGGCCAAACTGAGAAGAAGGGCCATGATCAGGATATTAACCAAGAAAACTAAGCGTAAAAGTTAATCTTGCATAAAAAAGCAGCATTATTTTAGCCTGCACATACAAGGAATTAGCTTCTGGCCGTTTGTAGCGTGTGCGCGTGCGCGTGCCCAGCAATTATTACATTTGAAGAACAGCACGCATGATATTTCTGACTCTGTTTATCTGTCTGTGGCAGAATTCAGGTCAGTCACAGGTGAACAATAACTCCACCCCACACTCCCCTAGTGAGGAACAGAGAGCTGAGGCAGAGCGACTTAAATCTGATGGTAAGAACTCAGACATCAGTCACATTACATGAAGCAGGGGCTTTCATGTGTTGCTGTCCCCTTTAGGCTCTTCTCTTCACTTTAATATCACAGTAGTAAGTTGATGTGTTTTGTGTGCACTGCAGGTAACGATCAAATGAAGGTGGAGAACTTTGCAGCTGCTGTTGAGTTCTACTCAAAGGCCATCGCCATGAACCCTCAGAACGCCGTCTACTACTGCAACAGGTGAGTGGTGGAGTCTGTGGTGTTAAAAGGCTTAGATGAGCTACTAGGCCACATGTTGTGTGTGAACCAAAGGATTATTTGACTAATTGTTAATTGCCCTGCTAATATTTGTGTGTGTGTGTGTGTGTGTGTGTGTGTGTGTGCACGCACAGGGCTGCAGCTTACAGTAAACTGGGGAACTATGCGGGAGCAGTACAGGACTGTGAACAGGCCATCAGCATCGACCCAAACTACAGCAAAGCCTATGGCAGGATGGGGTAGGACACAGTACCTAAGTCTTCTTGTGTATGTCACAGTGTAGAAACCTGGAGATTACGAAAGGATTGTGAAACAGCATGTGCTCACAAATGTCTCGTTTCTAATTAGGACTGTCACATTTCTCTGCTGAGTCTCACTGAGCTTCAATCTAAGCTCTATTGTGGCCACTCATTCACCAAACTAACTAAAAAGACTGACTGGTCATTTCTCCAGTTTAATCTCTTCTCTTTATTGTTATTTGGTTATTGTAGCCTTTAATCAAATTGTAATAGTTTCTGACAGTGGACATAAAACCTGTCTCTTTTTGTTGTCCTGGGCTCAGTTTGGCGCTGGCTAGCCTCAACAAACACTCCGAAGCAGTAAGTTACTATAAAAAGGCTCTGGAGCTGGACCCCGACAACGACACCTATAAAACCAACCTGAAGATCGCAGAGGAGAAGATGGAAACCTCCAGTCCAGTAAGAACAGGCGACAAACACTTTTTCTGGCCGGTGCTTCGGTGACGTCTTTGTGCTTACTTCTCTCTTCTCTCTCAGACAGCAGGAATGGGAGGGGTTGACCTGGCTGGTCTACTCAGTAACCCCGGCTTCATGAACATGGTAAGACCTTCAGCTTTTTTATCTCTCTGTCGTTTCAGACGGGCACCAACAGGCAGAAATACGCTGGAAATTGAACCTGGATAATTTACAATAGAACTAATGTTGTTGATGGACGCTGAATAAAGATTTAGATGATTAACCTGACTGTGTTTGAAATGTATATAAAACAGAAATCTGTCTCTGCAGGCGTCAACTCTGATGAACAACCCGCAGGTTCAGCAGCTGTAAGTTTGGTTTACTTCGTCTACCTCTGAGTCATCCTTCGTTACCTGAGGTTTGTTTGAATTAACATCAGTCTCCTCCTCTTCTAGGATGTCGGGTATGATGTCTGGAGCATACGGGGGGACGGGAGGTGGTGCAGGACCCCCCAGAGGTGCTGGACCTGCCGCCGCCGCTGCCTCCGCTGCCTCCGCTGCCGCTGCTCCTACTGCTCCCACTGGAGACTTATCAGGACTGATCCAGGCGTATGTACCTCAGACAGGGTTTAGGACTGTATAGCTTAACGCTTGTCGTCCGTCTACTTTAACTTTAATTTACTGCTCAGAGTGAAGCGAGACTCATGCTTTGGACAAACCTATATTAGAGACAGACTTCTATTCCTGTCCTAATGTCCTGTCCTGTATAGTTGTAGAACTACTCTTGATACATTTGATGTCCAGACTGACTTTGTTTCTCACCTGTTCTTGAATTTCTTTAAACTGCAGCATGATGTGTTGCTGCTTGATATCTCTTAGCTTCACGTGTGAATTCGACTGGTCAGTAATCAGAGCTGGATGTGTCAAGTGAAACTGAACTGTCTAAAAATGATTTGGTAATCTGAATCATGGAAGGGGGCAAATATTTTCTCACAGCACTGTGTGCATAAGTCAGTTTGTACTGATTGATTTACACAAAGTTGGTTGATGTTAATGTTGATGTGTTGCAGAGGTCAACAGTTTGCTCAGCAGATGCAGCAGCAGAACCCTGAACTCATTGAACAGCTCAGGAGTCAAATACGCAACCGAACGCCCAGCGCTGGGAACGAGGAGCAGCCCTGACACCCAGATACAGTAAATACTGTGCACACAGCAGCTACTGATTAAAAGTAGATAAAGAACATTTGATCCAGGTTGTTCCAGTCCTGTAGGGAATCTAAAATATGACCAACCAGACAGTTACCGAGGGTTTGGGTGATGACACAGCTGACATTATGTTTCTAGCATGATCATATCCTTTGTATTTTACTGACCTAAATAAACGTGTCCACAGTGAGAGTTGCACCCTCCAGTTCACACACTGCACATTTAATTGATCAAGAATTTACAGTTAGAGTCACAGTTTCTTTATCAGAATCAGAAATACTTTATTAATCCCTGAGGAAATTATGAATTAAATCAAGACCCAGTTTGTTTCTGTCACTGGCCAGGTCTACCAACATGTGCCACAGGATACTGTTGTACTCGTTCTCTTTAGCAAGTAGTTATAATCTTTGGACGAATTCTCCACTGTTACAGCTTCATCTTCTTTATTCCAATCCAACTTTATGTATATAGCGCATTAAAAACAACCATCACAGGACCAAAGTGCTGTACAGTGAATAAGTTAAAAACAATAAATAAAATGAAACACATGATATAAAATCAGCAATATTAGACACAACATTAAACAGTATAAATGAACCAAAAACGAAACTAAAAATACAAATTGAGTAAATTCCAACATCTCATGAAGTGTCAAAAAGTGAGAAATCCTCTTTCTCTGTTATAGGTTGGACAGTTTTGCGTGTGAAGAGACATACAGACTGTCTGCCCTTTCTTTCTAAATTTGGATCACTATAACTTGAAGGACTAAAAGGAAGTTTTTGTTTTTCCATCACTGAATAATTCCTGCATGAGAGTGAGCGAGCGAACGCAAGGCCTCCCATTTCACTGAGGAGCTACGTCACCAAAAGCTGCACCCACTTCTTTTTTGGATTTTAGGAAGAACATTTTGATGTAACACTTTGATATTAAACGCAGATTAATTCTAATAAATCCTGCTCCGATAGCAACATGGAGCCTGTGTTAAACAACTGCGGTGATGCAGCTCAACTGAAAACAGAAGCTTAGTCTTTTTATTTGTCTGTAAAACTACACAGTGTAACTTTAAATGCAAGAAACAAGTGTGTGTGTGTGTGTGTGTGTGTGTGTGTGAATGAGTGTCTGGGTTAAAATAGAGTAAATGAAATAATCGTGTGCAGCAGGAGAAAATCTGTTTGAAGAGATGTTTAAGGATTAAAAAGAGCATCTCAACATTTTACGCCATCCTGTCTGGTGTCTATTGTTTAAGCTCTGCTTGAGATTTTAGTCCTTTAAGATCTCACTTTACTGACAGCTGGAAAGATAAGAGCGGCGCCGAGACCACGTAGGAGGTGAGACAACACGACTGGTCACAGGACAGGACAGGTAAACTCTGTTGAATGCCTCTTGAACAGAGTTATTTTAAGGTGTTAACTTTGAAAATGATGCAAATACAGTGACTGTGTCTAGATGGCTGTAAGTAATTTGAACAAACCTAGTGGCATCAGTGCAGTGTCGGATATTAGACTTCCATTGTAAGCAAAGAGAAGCCCTTTCTGCTACAGTGCTACATCTTTATTTAAAAACCATCAAATGTGGTGGAATAAAGTAATTAAAACAATTCAGTGCAGAAGAGTAGAACAGAATTCCCCCACAGCGACGTAAAAGCAGAGTATCAAACTGTAGAGTAATGACATTTAGGGGGAATTTGTTTTTCACATAGGACCAGGCAGGTTTGGACAGATTATTTCCTTTAATGTTTGAAATTATGTAAAATCTACATTTTGTATTTACTTAAAATTACCTTTGGGTAATGCGAACATTTGTTTGACGATACACGATACTAAAAACTGTCCACTAACTGCTGGATCAGTTGATCTTAACTCTCTCTTAAATCTTAACAATTTTATTGTAAATACTGACGTTATCGCTAAAGAACTTCAGCTAGCTGTCAGGCTAATGGCCAGTTCAGAAGTATGCGCGTTTATAAATGAATTAAAACACTGTATTCTTAGAAACGAGTATATAGTAGAATTAATGACATTTAATAATTATTTTTATATTTCTTAGTGGCTTTTCCATACTGTATTTTATTTTTTTTTTGCCATAAATGCCAAAGAACATTTAACGTAAAGTTTTATAAGCTGCTGTCGGAAACGTTTTTGTACGTGCTGGATTCATTCAGCTATGTTTTGGAAATGTTTCCTAATAGTAGAATACTAGCTACTAAATTAGCTACTGTATAGTATAACAGGTTCTAGCGGCCTGGTAGCAGAGTGGTTAAGGCAGAGGGCTGGGAAGCAGGAGCCCCGGGATCGATTCCCAGCTGAGTCACCCAGCCCATCCCCCACACCAGGTGTTTTCCTGAGCGAGACACCCAGCGCTAGCTCCCCGAGCGCCTCCTGTGGCTGCTCACTGCTCATTTGTTCTCCGCATTTGACCCATCCCCACTTGGGGAATGGGTCTCTGCGGAGGAGGGGGTTGTATTTTCTTTCGACTTTCTCAAGTGGGGATGGGACAAATGCAGAGAACAAATTTCATTGTAACATGTAAAAATGTGTCAATGACAATAAAGCGGATTCTTCTTTATTTCTGTTGAAGATACAAAGTGAACAACAAAATGTTAACTACAAAAACAGAAAGCTGCAACAGCCTAAATGTAGCATTAGCATTAGCTCTGTAACATAGTCTTACTAGAACATTGCACAGTGGAGAAAAAAACAGGTTGAACTACCCACATCTCCAGGGCTCCTTAAAATCTGGGAAAAAAATAAGAGTAGCTAAAAGCTAACAAAACTAACATTGGCTTATCTAACAATAATCAACAACATAAAAGCTATGTTTCATAACTATGCCCAGTAGGATAAAGTTGTGTACACTGAACATATGTATTCATTAAAATTATATAAACAAGCCCAGATATTAAGCTAATGTTATAGCACCCTGAGTGAGACTACCTAAAGTTACTATTCCATCTTCACGAGGTCTCAGATCACAGTCTAGTCTTTTCTCCTTTGTGGTTCCTGCTGGTGGAACAAATTGCCCTGACACATTCAACTGGCTGACAGTATCACCACCTTTAAAAAACATTTAAAAACTCACTTGTTCAAAAAGTACTTTAAGTGAGTCTAACACATACACACACACACACACACACACACACATTACGTTGTCTAGCACTAAACAACTCCTATGCATGTTTTTGTCTTTGATGAGTTAGGCCTTATCAGGGTGCTTTGTTGTAGTATCTCAGTTTTTCCAAGAACTGAATGTCAACTGCTGGAGTCTTCTCCTTTGAATAAAAGCGTCTGACCAGTAAAGTAAAGTACTGTTGGCTAGCTAACTAATTGTAACATGAATAGAAAGGAAAAGTCTAATTACTTACCCCTGATGTTCATGGCTGCTTCTTTTCAGTTTAAATTCCAGCCTCAGTTATTTTTTAATTAGTTCAGAAAAACCTTTCATCTCAAGTCTACAGCAGAGCAGCAGCAGCTGTATTTAATCACTGATTTAATTTGCTTGTATCCTAAGCTTGTCAGAGGAACAATGATGTACCTTTGACTGACAGTAATGATTTTGTACCTTTAAACTTGAACATCTGTTTAAGTTTAAACGTTGTCACATCAAGGACCATCTCTATACCTTACAGGGTACTTTGCTGAAAAATGTACCTCTGGATACAGAGTGGACACACTTAGTTTTCTGCCTGCAGCCGACTAAACCTAAAGCAGGATAATTAAGAGATGGTTCAGAGTCACCTCATCTATATTTTTTTTGCATGAAATTCTCCTACATGAAATTGCTTAGTCCTCCCTTATAAGTTAATATAATCAGTAGACGTATTTGCAGTAAACCTCAAACATGAATTTCTTAGTTGCAACATTGTGTAATACTAATACCAATAACATACAAGATTTTATTACAGATAATACTTTCAATGCTGACATTTACTACAGTCCCAATTTTATAAGCATTTGAATCACATTTCTCACAAATCATATTTACTAAATTGTAATTAATATGTGGTGGTTTCATCCAAAAACTACAAATAAAAACAATATAGAATAAAATAGGTTTTAGCTATAACTGGTGCAATAAGTTTGAGTTTGTTTATCATTTATAATGGTAAATAAATAAAATCACATTTCACAGTCAATGTAAAATTATTAAAACCGAACCTTAACTTTTTAGAGTACTGCCAACACTAACTGCCTTGATATTCCAGTAGTTTTAGGGGATTATGTACTGAACAATTAGTTAAAAAAAAGGTTAAAAACTTAATAGTCAAACAAAAACATGTTAAATCACCTTAAATCAGTATTTAAATTTGATATTCTCCAGTATATAGGATCTGAGAATTGAGCACAGATAATAAAATAAAATGTAAATCAAAATTACAAAGATAAATGGCAAAAAATGTGTGTACACCTACAGGACTGGGATTTGCCATTGAAATCTGTCTTTTCATGTGATGTTTATAATTACACACACTTATTTTCATGCTGTTTAGTTCATTGTTAAACATAATATATTTAAACAAGTAATTACCCAATCCCACAGGCGCTTTGTCAGTTTCAATGACTTTTTTTAGTCCTTGAATAATTTTCTCACCTCTTGTCCGAGAGGTTTCATCGGTTCCGACTGATTGGTTGGAGTAGCAGGCCTATAAACACTGAAGTAACTGGGTTTTTATGACTCTGGTGGTCACTCATGGTTGTTGATCCACTAGTGTGTCCTTGTGACCACCTGAGGTGAAGAACAAGAATTTCAAAAAAGTCCAGCTGCCACTGAACCGCATCTTAGTGATAACTTTGACCAGGATGACTGAGATTCTTGACAAGTAACCACCCTAGTTTTCATACTGAATATCATAAGCAAGGGGTCCATCAATAGCAAACCCAAGGTAGAATGAAACCTTTTCAGTGCTGAAACCACTTCTTGTGCCAGCGATCAGAGCTGGACGTACAGGTATCTTCAGTTTTCCATAGTTGGCGAACACCTCTCCTTGCTCAATGATACCACTGACTCGCTGAAGGCGACTGATAATTTCTTTGTACTTAAATATGTCTCCGTTTCGCCAAAGTTGTGCCAAGGTATTGCGGGGCATGTCGTTAAAATTCTCATCTAGTTTGGGTTTAGAAACAAGTCTTTTGAGTTCCTCTCCTTTCCCCAAGTAGAGGTGGGCAACAGTGCTCCTATTTCGAAACATTAAACTCAGACGCTTTCGAGATGAGTTTCGAATTGCTCCCACATATGTGCGAATTTCTGTGTTTTCCTGAGTAGGACTTGGCCAGAATAAGAGAAGAGCCAGGTAGTAGGGGTCTGGGAAGGAATGTTTAAGTCCTACATCTTGCAGAGTTTTCAACAGTAGAGAAGAGAGGTAGCTGTGACTTTTCACATGCTTAGATTTCGGTTTTAAAATGTAAAGAACTATGTTTGACAAAATGTAATTGATTGTTTCCTTTGTCTTCTGTCTTTTGTTGACAAATTGCTGCTGTTGTTGCAGGAATGAATAGCATTCTGTGATTCTCTCAATCTCTTCGGCAGGTTTGTCCAAATGCTGAAGAATCCCTGCAAATATATCAGCACGTTTCTCTTCAAGAAACAATCTTCGTTCCTCAATATCAATCTTCAAGTTGAGATTAGGGTTGTTTTGTCGTTCTTTTTGAATTTCTTCAGGTGCAGTGCAAAAAAGTGTGACATACTTCTTGAAATGGCCACTGGCAGTCCAACGATTCTTTGAATCAAATTCTGAATTGTTCCCCTTTATATACATGAAGTAACATTCAAGAACTTCAAATGTTTCCTTCGCCTCAGTTTTCAGGTCACATAGAAAGGGCTCGTGGTCTTTGATGATCTCCACGTATTTGTTGTTGATCTCATTGTTCTCCTTATACACGCTGGTGATTGGGATTTCTTTTTGGAGGAAACTCTGCAGGTACTTTTTCTTCATTGGATCATTTTCCTCAAAGAAAGGCAATTTCATCAATATCTCAAAGACCAGGAAAGCAATTTCCAGCACACCCACATAGCCATAGACATTGTATGATTTTCTAGGATAGTCCTCAGACTCGCCATCAGCTGCTTCATCATCACGTTCATCCTCTGCATTTGCCAGCTCCTGGGCCCGTTTAAATGCTCTGATAGCATTTGCTGCTATTTTAAGGTTTGTGTTCAAGTCTTCTGGATTTAGTGACGTCTCCTGCTTTTCTCTGTGAATGTTTGATTTTAAATTGCTTTTGTGAATCTGCCCAATCGTGTCAAATGTGTATGGGTTTTCTTTGATGTTCTTAGCCTTTTCTGCCCATTTCAGAGCCTCTGGGAAGTCACAGTCATTGAGGTATAAATATCTTGCCAGTGCCTGGGGAATAGATGCACTTGTCACAAACCTGGCTGATGCCTTAACAAAGATTTCTTGAACAGTTTGTCTTCCTTGCTGGTTATTAATTTTGTTAATGAGACGAGAAAATTGTTCTCTCCCCTCTCCTTCTTTCTTTTGCTGCCTTTCAATCAACATTTGTTGTATTGAAAGCTCAAATCTGTGTTTGACAACTCCAAAACTGAAGAACAGGTCACAGTGAAGAATCTCCATAGTGATGTCACTTACTTTTAGGTTGGAGCTTTTCTCCAATTCTTCTACACATGCAGAAGCAATTGAATGATGTAAGATTCTGATTCCTTTGTATCCTCCCCATTCTTCAACTGTGTCTACGATAAGAAAGTTTGAATATGGCTTCATTCTATCCAGTACACTGTCTTCTTGCCAACGAATCATCTTCATCCCCAAATAATCCTCGCAGAGAGAGAGAGAGATTTCTGACTCTGCCACGTTTGTATTAAGTAAGGCTAGAAAGGCAAACAGTTTGGCCTCCTTTTTGCTGAAATCAAAATTCTCCAGTGTGTTACGAGCAAGACCATTTATGTAGTCTTGGTCAAAATTACTCTTCATGATCATGAAACTGTAGAAGTTTTCAGGTTTTTCATGAGTTTCTTGGAGCTCTCTTAGCTTTTTTTCAAACTCGTTTTTTTCTTCTTTCGTCAGTTCAGCACTTATGTACTGACTTTGTGTTGGACTGGGCTTTCTGTACTGCTCCTTGGGGCTATTTGAACGAACACAGTTGAGGATGATGACTTTGCTGTTTGGTGTGTCATCCAGATTTATGTTTAAACTGTCCTCTACTGTAGATTTACGTATCCAGTTCACAAGATCATGAGCATTCTCTGTTTCTTTTGAATCATCAACTAACAGCAAAACTGGAGATGGTTTATCACTTTCCAGTTTCATGAGCCAACTAACTTGAATGGCAACTTCTTTCTTTGGCAGTGTGTTGTCTTTGAGCACAGCACATCTGAACTCATGGCGAAGGTCCCACATCACATGCATCGCCAGTGTGGTACCACCGCATCCGGGATGGTGAAACAGATTGAGAAGAACACACATGTTGTTTGAATCTCTCAACTGAGACCTAATCATCTTCTTCACGTTTTCATATTTGTCCCGCTTGACAAATGGCTTTGTTTTGTCTTTGTCACAGAAGTAGAAATTCCACCATTTAACTTTGCCACCTCTGTAAAATTCCTCCTCAACTTTGATTCTGAGATCATCAAACTCTTCGCTGTTTTCATCATAGATGTTTTCACATTGGTTTTGGCCCAAAATATCCAGAGCGGTCATCATGTCTTCATCCCTCTGTTTCAGAACAACAGCACTTGAACCAGAAGAGGGCAACAGTTTTCCAGATGACTGATTGAATGGCCCCAGTGCCATTATAGTGCCATTGATCTCACTGAGGGTTAGTTCATTAATGGATAGAGGGTTGATGTCAAAGTCACACTTCTCTTGTATCAGCTCCCTCCATTTTTCATACATGGTCTGAGATACACAAATGCTTATTATGCCCTCCTCTTCAGTATGTTTTATGAAAGACTTGTAGGTGTCAAAGACCGGATCTTTCTCAGTGTCAACAGGTGAAAACAGAACGAAGATTATGAGACTCTTGCCACGTAGGAAATCTTCAGTGTTGCAAATGAATGAAACTAACTGCTCTACATGTTTACAAGAGTTCCTCAGCCAGTTCTTATAATCTAACTCCACCAACTCACTGTCAAGGTCAAGTCTGCCATTACAAAAGACCCAGCTAGTCTGTTTGTAGAGGTTAAGGTTCTTTATCACTGAGTCAATCTGCCCATGATATTGTGATGGAGTGTGCAGGTTGGCCACTCTTGACTCTCTATATGAATGACACAGTCCACCAGGAGCCGCGGAGTTCGGATCAAAGTCTAACACACAGAACAGTTTCAGCTTACTTAGAAACTGTATATACTGCATTTGTTCTGGACTGCTCTTATTTACAACAACAACAAATCTGTCATAGTTGTCCAATGAGTTCCCACCACAAGTTAACAGATTCTTTAGTTTGTCTCCTTGGTTAGCTTCTTTCTTCAAAACATCTTTTGACAGAAACTGCTGCTCGTGTTGACCTGTAAAGAGTAAAATATTTGCAATAATTAAAAATGTTATACATGAACATACATGAAACCACCACATACAAAAGTAAAACATTAAATATTATTAGATAGCTTCTTAAAAGGTTTTTATTTGCTATGAGGCGGTAATGTCCATATGTATGTGTCAGCTATATCTTTTCTTTAAGAGAAGAGTTTGATTGAACGCTGGCACCTAATTAGCATAAATACAACCTAAGCCATGCAGGTGTAATTAGGTCATTTGGTCCCAGTGTCTGTTAAGCTCATTTAACAGTAAGGAAAACATTTCTTTAAAATGCATCTTTAGGTGAAGTTATCTAACATCTACTATAAATGGTTTTCTTCATTACTAAAAAAAGATTAAATAAGTGCAACTAAAAAGACGGGGAACAGAGCAGACCAGGGTGAACCGTGACAATAAGATCTGTATGCCATACAAAACACTAGACAACATAAGCCCTTCTGCCACGGCAAAGCCTCAATCCAAGAAGGGACAAAACAACACATAATAATACAAATGGTCTTTTCTCCAAAACTAAATTCAAACGTGTTAGTTTAGTGTACTTACTCATGATCTTTTCCATCTGACAAGCAAGCTCACGCTGATTGATTGTCTTCAGAATGTCTACTGTGACCCGCAAAGCTGCTTCATTTCCGTAGTAATCAGTTATTAACTTTGCTGTGTCCATGGTGTCCTTGTCCTCCAGTTTACCTGAAGGAATGGGTTTTAGCTTAGCGTCTCTGTAACCTCTCAAGACGAAATGAAAATATTTTAGGTCTTCTTTTAAAAGGTTGGCTAGGGTTTTCTGGATTTCCTCAGTAATCGAGGGTGGCACAACAGCGATCTGCAGAAAGAAACAGAAGTTAATATTTAAGGCAGACTTACATTTTAATGACTAATGGCGTCTGTGTTTGAAAAAAATCCTTAGTTTAAACGTGTAACTTTTGTAAATCAATCAGCTGCATAAGACTCATGGTCTTTCAGCTCCAGTCACCCTCCTTCCACCTGCTTCACCCAGCCCTTAAGATTTTATTCGCAATAAAATTTAAAAAAGTGAAAAAAAACCCAGAAATATTCTGCCTTTGATTGTTTATTTAGGGTGAGCATATAGCCCCAAAACTTCTGTTGGAATGTCTTTGTACTGTTACCAGGCTTTCAATGACTGGGACACAGGAGGCCTAATAGCTTAGTTTTTTATGTTATTTATATGTTATGTAATGTAATGTATGTAATTATGTTATAATTAGAAGTATAAAACAAGCTATATGAAGTTACCACAACCGTTTCTTTCCTCTTGTCTGCCGTGTTTGGTGGTTTTGGCTCCAGAGCCTCTTTCTTCTTCGAAGCCTTCCCGAATGACTGACTCTTTTCATGTTCCACCTTTCCATCTTCGGTTTCGCTAGTTGATGGTGGTGGTCTGGTTTCGTTGGTCTGGGCCAAACTCAGGTCAGGGTGATTGGATTTTGGAGCTTCTTTTTGGTCTGTATTTGTATGAAGGATGGGTTGTAATGTTGGCTCTGGTTTCTTGTTCAGCTGCTGGAGTGCTGTCAGAATCTTTACAGCCGGACCACTTTTTATATCCATATCCAGAAGATCTTGCTTTCTTAAGCAAACGACACAGTCTCCTGAAACATCTTCCTCTAGAAGACGATCTGCGTATTTTCTGTATACATTTACATGCTGCAGTAACCACTGGTTCACCTGCTCCTTTGTCCAGTTTTTCCACGTATGCCGGGAACTGTGACCATTGCGATGCATCTTTAAGTCTTTCTACATGACATCTGATTTTGACAGCAGGACCATGCTTTAATCCCAGGTCCAGTATATCTGTCTTTTCAAAAACAACCAAAATCTCTCCAGAAACTTCCTCTTCAAAGAACCTGTCGGCCAAAGTCTCATGAACTTTGACTTCTGTCACCAGCCACTGGTGGACGTCTTCCTTGGTCCATTTTTCAATCAGAGGAGGGGTTCTTGAGCGTTTCATTTTGGATCAGCTATAAATGAAACAGTTGAGTAAAAAATCAAATAATAAGACATGGTCGAATTAGAATTTTTCACACAAAGGTTACTGCAGGTTAACACAGAATGTTTTTATTACTTATAACCACAGGATGTATTTGGCAGTTCAAATGTATAGTAGCATGTAGCAGTAATGTAGTTCATACTTAAGAGACCACATACATGGTAAACGTTGATGTTTACAGCATAGTACTGACAGATAGTAATAATCTATATAACGAAACATAAAGAAAAACACACTTTAATTGATGTCAGCAAAAGTGTCATTTTAGCATTTTTTTTTACCTAAGCCTCAAAGCTGTCTTTACTTTACTTTACTTTACTTTACTTTACTTTACTTTGCTTGGCAGATGCTTTTATCCAAAGCGACGTACAAGGAGCTAGTGCTGGGTGTCGGCTAAAGGACACACCTGGTAGGGGATGGACTAGGGGTCAGACGAGGACAGAATTCTATGATTTATTGGTGTAGATGCAGAGATCCTAAAAGGCATAAAGATATGCAGCCCTAAATCTGGGAACTTTTTGGATAAACGTGCCAGACACTACAGCATTGAGCTGAAAACGGAGGAGGTTCTTGTTCCCAGAAACTTTCTTGCACACAAAACAGAGGCTGGATGTCCACCACCCTGTGATATGTTAGCTGTGCACAACCTCCTGCACCCAGACATGTTTCCTTCTCTGAAGGAAATCATAATATACAATAATTCTGTCATGTTAAAAACACAAAGTCTGTCTGAAGCTACATGTTTTAATGTACTGTACAATAACAGGTACATTTATTCTACATCTGTCCTGAACAAATGCACTGAGACTGGGATAAGAGTTAGTTGGTACATTGGAGTTTTATGTTGTATGTATGTCTTTATCACCTACTATACTTTGACTGGTTGTTGTACAGTATTACCATGAGATCTGTTAGGACACTGTTGTTGCTCTAACTCTTATCTTAACAAGCTGCTCCGTAAAATAAAAGTTTAAAGGTCGAAACCTGTTTATCAAGCAATGCTAAAAACTTTATTTCAGATTATTAAATAAAACATACACGTTTCACCCATCTACGCATTTTATGCTCTGAAAGACAAAACCCAATGAATTCCTCACCTCCTCTCCTCAGACTGGAGTTGGCTGCTGGTCAAACCCACAGATTCTCGAGTCCGAGTTTTAAAAACAAAACCGATAATAAAGCAAACTGGAAATCTAAGCGGAGACAGTTTAGTGCCCTGAGGTTCCAGGAAACGCAGATGTTACTGCCGTGGGTGCGGTCTTACTTCGTTCTCTCTCTCCTCTGTAGTTTTTCCTCGGTTTGCACATGAACTCAGTAGAGCCGAGCTCCGACTGTAGGCACAGCAACGAGCGCGCGCCCATAGCCACAAATGGCTGTGACAGCGCCCGCCGCCCGAAGCGCGAGCAGACTACAGACGGATTCCTTTACGGTAAAGGTTTTGCGACAAGTCAATGCCTAACTGGTAAGTATTGTTTGGGCATTTTAAGAGCATTTGTGCTAAAAAACTCTTTTCATCATTGATTTTAAGTTAATGGTTTGTCGTGCTCCGTTTTATCACATTGAATGATTACTAATTGTCTCTTTTAGGAAGAAGATATTGTCATTACATACGTAAACACTGCAGCCAAGTGGCGTTGAGGGAAAAGGTTCCAAAGAATATTTTTGGTTATATATTTCATTTCAGGATAAATAACTCATATTTGGTGTTTTTGATGTACTTGTTTTATCTTTACAAAATACAGAAGTCCTAAAACACTTCTGAATTGTCCAGGTTCATTGTTGGCCTCAAAAGAACTGTAAAATGTCTAAATGATTTTATATTTTTCTTTAGCATCGTGTCTTTGCAGAGATTGTGTTATTTTAGCTAACACAGATAAAGTAATACCATGCAGAACTAATCAGGAGATACTGTGCAATTTATGTAAACTTAAATTGAATTTCAATTTAATTCATCTTTATTTTCTATCACGCCAAATCATAATGAAAGTCATTTCAGGGCAGTTTACATAGCAAGGTTTAGGACCTTTCAAAAATATAGTGTGTATATATAAACAAAATAATGCAGAAAACCCAACAGTCCCACTTGAGCAGCACCAAGAGACAGTGGAGAGGAAAAACTCCCTTTAAGAGGAAGAAACCTCCAGCAGAACCAGGCTCAGGGTGGACAGGTAACCATGGAAACTGCTTCTGTGTTGCTCTTGGCAGCAGGTAGTTTTTTATTTCATCATCATGGACACCGAAACCTTTTCCAGATTTTTATTTACTCTGGTATTTATTAACATTTTAAATCACAACAGAAAGCACTGCCATACATTCATATACATCATCGATTAACAGTCAAACATGATGAGTTAATGGGTATTGTTCAGTGATACAGGTTAACGTGCCCTTTTTATCATGTTTGTCACAGACTTTATTTAAAACCACAGCCCTGAGTCATTCACTTCCCCTGGGAATAATCACATTATGTCACAGTTAAAAGCAACGCCGAGGAAAAACTCAACAATAATCACACACTTGACTGTACTGATGCCCCCCCGCACATTAGAAGGATGTCCCCATCTCCATGAACAAAGGAAATAAATATTCTACAAACAAACAGGACTTTACAGCAAACTGCATCATCAAATGATGATTTTCTGAAACATCAGATGTAGGTTTTACAACTGTAAATTATGGGTAACTGTGATTCTCTATTTATTTTCATCTTATAATTCTGGACACTGGCATGGAGACATGACGATCTAGATGTCCTTCGGTGTGCTGGAATTTCGTATTCAAACCCATGAACACACCATAAGAGTCGTTTTCTGCAGATCAGCTGAGAATTAATATTATTCCATAAACTCATTGAATTGATCCAAAACTTAAACTTGCCCTAAAATCCGAGCTGAGCAGAACCTTCTGTTAATCCTTGTTTTCCCACAGGCTGTGAATGCAGCATTATTACAACTAAACACCTCTGATCCGTTCCTCAGGTTCTGTCCACGCTGATCCGATATCGGCGCTCGCTGCTGATTTATTCTGACGTAGACGTGATGTGTTCAGGGACCTAGCTGAGGATTTTGTGGTAGGGGTGAAGGGGCAGTGGGGACGTGAACGCTCTGATGTCGGTGATGAGCGTGGCGTCCTGCAGTGACGGCGACGAGGCCGACAGGAAGGTCAGCTCGTTGACTTCACCGTAGGCCGAGGGGGGGGGGTTGTCGGGGCAGCAGACGGCGCTCTGATCTGGAGAGTTGTTCTCCTCCACCCCGAAACCAACCACCTGATGGAGCAGAGGAAATCAATCCCTTATCAATCCCACAATGCAGTGCACCGTTACTACCTGACGATTAGTCACATCACAAACGTACATGAACGCTGAGCTTCCTGCTGCTGTTTCTGTGCTCCAGGAACCAGGAGACCAGCTCCTCCCGCGTGAACAGCTTCAGAGCCTCGATCTGCGAATAGAGACCGAAATCAGAGACCAGAACCACAGACCTGCAGCTGGCTCCGCCTCCAGCTCGCGTGGGTCAGATGGTTTCATTTCTAGCAGGGTAGTTACACAAACTGAAGCTGCTGCTGTATCTACAGCATCGTGTTTGTTCTCAGAGCAAATAGCCCAGGATCCGGATCTGATTAGTAAACATAATGTGTGTCTCACCTCCTTGTTCAGGCGGTCGAACACGTACTGCTGTGTGACCACCTCAAACCAATTGCGGTCCACCTCCTCTCCGAGGTGAGCGTCCTCACACTCCTTGAGCTTGATGAGAGCCGTCACCTGGGTCCCGAAGGCGTCCTCGCTCAGTCCTGACAAACGCTCGCCGAAACTGACCAAGAACTCCTCGATCTTCGCCTCGACGAACTCGGTGCTGCAAAACACACGAGACGAGGAAATGAAGCTCGAGTCTGTTCAACAGAAACGTCTACAGGATTCAAACGGAGCTCGTCTCACCTGAACTTGGTGGCCTGAGTCTCCACAGTAACAGAGAAACCCAGCACTCCAGACGTGTTCCTGCAGGTGGGGTACACCTGATACCTGAAGGTGTAAAGGAAAATATTTCATATTTAGTGGTTTTGGTGCAGAAGTTAGTTTTGTTCTGGCTTTGATGGATTTAAACTGCTTTTGTGCTTCCTGTCTGCTGGATTGGCTTCGGCTGTTTCATGTGATGCATTTGATTCATTTTGTTTCACATACGTGAACCATCTTTAAAATAAATACAGGTGGATTGTGTTTGTTGGACAATGTCTCCAGCAGCATCATCTGTTGGACGCCCTGAGGCTCACCCCAGTGTCTCCTTTGTCCTGAGGAAGTCGAAGCAGGGCTCCTCCATGTGCATCTGAAGCCAAAACAACACAAAACATCACACGTCAGCTGCACTAAATCTTTTCACAGCAGCAGCAGCAGCATCACGTGAAAGTATGAACCCTCACCACCATCAGCTCCATCAGGGCGTGCTCTCTGAGCCTCTTCAGTCCCGTCTAAAACCGACACAACGGACAGTTAAACATGAAGCATCGCTGCCTGCTAATCTGTGGTGTTGGTGGAGTGTTACCTGGTAGTAGACGGTGACCTCTGAGTTGGCATCACCCTTGTTCAGAGATTTGACTTTGCAGAGTTGATGTTTCTGAGGCAGCTCCACCACCCGGAACAACACGGGGACCTCTGCTGACAGAGGCTGGTACTGCAGCTTCCTGACGCGAGACGGACGCGAGAACAACACACGTTCAGCTTCATCGTATAAAGAGAAACACACACACACGGTACAGTGCCGTGTTACAAACCATCGCTTAATGCAGTAAAACCGTGGACAGCGAGTACTCACTCGGTGAAGTACTGCAGAAACTCCTTGGACTCCTGTTGGAGGAAACACGAGCACCTTTCAAAATGACGTTGTACCGTTTGTGTTGGAGAAGTGTGATCTGCAGACGAAACTTACCGCGCTGGTGAAGTTTCCCTGCACCAGCCCCTCAGTGTACAGCTCCGCCTTCAGCGCCGCGACGAAGGTCATGAGGTCGCAGACGGTCAGACCCTTCGTGACAGCCTGATACTTCTGAATGACCGACCAGCGGCAGTGCTCCAAGATCAAGAGACGAACGTCCCTGAGGAGAGAGAGCGAGGACAAGGTGTCATTTTGAAATGAAGACAGTGTGTGTGTGTGTGTGTGACGTACTTTCCCAGCCTCTCCGGTTTGATGAGGATGTTGAAGTAAGTTTTCTTCAGCTGCTCTAAGAACATGGTGAAGACGCCCAGCTCAGCGCTGAACTCTGCCAGATGCTCCACGATCAGCCTCAGCAGCAGCTGGAAGTAAGACGACAATCACCGAGTCTGAGAAACGAGCTTTAAACGACTGTCTGTGCGTGTGTGTCTGTGCGTGTGTGTGTGTATCTGTGTGTGTGTGTATCTGTGTGTGAGAGAATCCTCACTGGCAGCTTGTGGTTGAAGCCTTTCAGGCGGATCACTAGTCCGTGTTCTCCGGCCACCAGTTTGTACTCCAGCTGGGCCACGTCGGCCTCGTAGGCCGGTTCTGCCAGGTTGTGAGCCAAGATGTTCACGAACAGGTCGAACAGAACCAGACTGAAATGACAGAGTGTTTGGAATAAGAAGATAAATTCAGCATTGTTGGCATCGACGTTTAATTAAATGTAGCTTGTTTTTAGTCATTAATTCACACTGGATGATTCGTGCACTGTGTGCACAGGCTGCACTCATCTAACCCTGACCACATCTCTCTACTGGACTTAGTTTAATCGTGTGTCTCTTACTTGTCTGGACTCCTTTGAATCATCGGGGAGATCAGGTTGAAACGAATATAGGCTGCAAAACAAAAAAATATTCACATTCACATTTTCACAGCAGCTCGTCTGTGAACCTGCAAACAGAATTTAAAAGCTTCAGAGGTTGGTGTTTCTCCTGCAACACGTCAGGGCGCCTGGCTGGCGCGGGACCTCCGCTCACCTTTAGGGATCTTGAACTTGTTGTCCTTCTTGTACCACAGACAGCCTCGCTCGTTGTTCACTATCCTGACGGGAAACTCTGTGTCCGGACAGTCGGATGTTTTCAGGGTGAAATCCGTCGCTGCAGCAAAAAGATGAATAACAAAGGTTTTAATCTGCCTCCGTGGACTCTAAAGGTCCAAACCTGAGCGATACCGACCGATAAATCTGTTCTCAGCCGGAAGGTGGAGGTCCGGGTTCAGATCAAAGTCTCCTGCCCAGCGAAGAGCCCACTCCTCTGGGACATCTGAGGAGACAAAACCAACTCGCCCCGTCACCCTAAAAACATGTTTTATCTATATTGTGCTCACGTGTGCACCCTGCCCCTTTAGGAAGCCAGTAACCCACAGTCCAACAGAACCATGTGCAGCTGCAGAGACACAGCTGCTTTACTGGGTAACCTGGTTGTGGAGTCCTGCCCCCGGAGCTGTCAGCACCACAGCCTTACGTCGTGAACAGAACACACGCAGGCTGAAACAGATTCCTGGTAATGTGTGCCGTACCCTCCACACTGTAGCAGGTCCCGAACCATTTCTCTCTGAGCGGACAGTGACCTTCGTTTTCTGGCGACAGCAGCAGCAGGTTTGCTCTGTCGGGAGTCAGCAGGGACAGAGCTGCACTGATCACCTGAACACACACAGACAGCATGTTTTCACAGACGCATCCTTCACTTCACAGTGTTGCTCGGAGCAAGGAGCACATTAACTGATCTAAAGACTGGTTCTGGACCCGATTACCTGTGGGTCATACTCGAACATGAGCTGGTCTCCGGTCAGAAAGTCCTCTTTGGGAAACAGCTGCATGTTCTCACAGATGTTCTCCACAAACTCGATGGGATCCGTCTGTCACACAAAGACACAGGAGTGTGTCAGAGGTTGGAGCTTCCCAATGTGTGCAGAGTAAATCCAAACTCATGTCCCATTTCTCTGTTAGTGAATCTTTCAGCTGAACATTTGTGTCATTCTGTGGCTGTAAGCACGTGTGTGTGTGTGTGTGTGTGTGTGTGTGTGTGTGTGTGTGTGTGTGTGTGTGTGTGTGTGTGTGTGTGTCTGCGCTGCTCTACCTGCTCCTGATAGTGGAACTCGTTGGCTTCAATCTTCTTAATTTCTTCATAGATTCTGTCAAAAATGCAGAATGTAGTTATTAGACTGATGAAAATGTGTCTTTACTACAGAACTGTGTGTGTTGGCTTCGTTAAACCAAACAGGACTGAACTAATGTTTGTCTGACCTCTGCTGAGGGCCCAGAGTCTGGAGCATCTTCAGGTACTGGAACACAAAATTAACCACCTGCACAGAGGAACATAGGGCTGTTTGTGAGTCAACAACTTTTCCTCCTTTTCATTTGTTGCAGAGTCAAATGTGCAGTTAGTGAGTTAATTCCAGCAGCATCGTTGCAGCGAAGTGTTTGTGTAATTACCCCTAACAGCCACTAGATGCCCCCGTCAAACATTTTAACTAAAAAAGAATCTTTTTATTAATGATAATTTCATTTCTGCTAATTACTGTTATGGATCGATAAACGGTTTTATTTACTGACACTGAATTTCTTATTCTTAAAAATAACCTGTTAATAAGTGAGTCACACCTCCACACCTCATTTAACCAATCAATTTTAATTCATTCTTAACAAAACGATCTCTGAGAGTAAATGTGTGTGTGTGTGTGTGTGTGTATGCGTGTGCGTGTGTGTGTGTGCGTGGTGACCTGGTAGAAGTTCTGATAGCCCTGGTCGGTGAGGGTGATGGAGACGGAGAAGATGGAGTATGTGGTGTTCTGGTCGAAACCTGTCTCACTGTTTCCTCCAAACAAAGCCAGCGCCCAGCACCTGCACACACACGCGCGCACACACACACACACACACACACACAGACACACACACACACACACACAGTATGCACCAGCATCCTCTGCTGTCTTTTGTCATCAGGGGGATTTTTCCAGCTCTTACTTCTTCCTGAGCAGAGAGAGGATGCTGCCGGTTCCTTCGTGTCCAATCAGCCAGGAGATGTAGTGAAGGGGCTTCACTCTGACAGAAAACACCAACACACACAGTCAGTCTGACCTAAAACCTTTTATTATCATCATAGGATTTATACACAGGGGTAAAATCAGGAGATCTACAAAAACATACAATCCAGCTGAAAACATAAATGCAAATTCACTCATTTAATATTAATGTCAGGACTTCTACGCTGTCTGTTGCAGTGTGTGGTGGTTCTATGGTATAAATACCTACAGACCTGAGAAACTCTGTGTGTGTGTGTGTGTGTGTCTAGTGTACAGGTGTTGTCAACATGTTATTTCCTCTATTTCCCAAAAAGAAAAGTTAATAATAAACTGAATATTTCCTACACTAAGAGTGGACCTTAGAACTGGACCTACTATCAGAACGCCGCCGGTGATCGGACTCACCTGTAGTGTTTTCCCTGGGGGGGTACGGCCCAGCTGATGGTCAGAGCGTGAACCTTCCTGACAGGGACCACTGCAGTGAGCAAAGTAAACACATGCAGGTCTGTGAGCGGCTCTGCACACAAAGGTTGGACAAGAAGAACGACGGTATCTGACCTCTGTAGAGTTTGTTGAAGGCCGGCGTGTCGAACGGCTGCTGGAGATGACAGAAGTCTGCTCGAGGTTCTCCGCTGAAACCAAACACGCCATCATTACTACCGCGTGTGTACATGATGACTGGATCTGACTGTCTCTATCGCAGAGAGTCACGCCGTCCAGCCGACACCACAGTCACACTAACAGAGCAAGTCGTCGGTCGTCTTACTTGTTGGGAACGTCGATGAAGATCTCTCTCACCCACTGCTCCAGAGTGTCCAGGGTCTCTGCACAGTAAAAACACCGTCAGCTCAAATCATCGTCTGGTGTGACTGAGCCTCGGCACATTGACCGCCCGTACCTTTGGACTGGACGGCGAGCGTCATGTAATGAGCAGAGTAATATCTCCTCCAGAACTCTCGGAGCCGCCGGTAGGTGTTGATCTGCTTCTCTTTGGGCTCATGTTTCAACGTCTGAGCGTTGCCTGAACAAACATTCACACAACCAGCAGGAAATAAAAACTATTCATTACTGAGGTGGAAACTGAAAGACAATCATCAGAAATGTTTTTTTCCTTCTCTTTTCCAGGTCTGAGTGCAGATCGAGCATTAAACTGGTTTAGTGTGTTCCTACCCCAGCAGAACTTGCTCATAGGATGTCCGGCTTTAGCCAGGCTCCCAAACAGCATCTCCTTACGGTGCGAGTCAGACGGCCTCGCTAACTGGTACTCTGAGGAAATGAGACACGAGTGCGACTGTAGTTAAAAGTCAGACGGCACTTTCTGCAGACACAGCTGCCGTTTGGTACTCACCGCTGTCCACGGCCTCCACCTCTCTGTCGATGGCGTCTTCAATCATCAGAGGACAAATGAAGAACTGAGCCCACCTGAAACACACAAGTACAGCTCACTGAGACGGAGTCTTCACACAGGGGACATGACAGGGACGTCTGGAAGTGGCTGGTTACTGTCACCTGTCCAGCGCCTCTCTGAAATACTTCCTCTGCACATCAAACTGGAAGATGGTCCTCTCACAGTCAGTGGAGGCGTTGTCGCTTCCGCCGTGCTTCTTCAGGAAAGCGTCGAAGCCGTTCTCTGCTGGGTATTTCTCACTGCCCATAAACACCACTGGACATCAAATGGGAAGAAGAGATTATCAGCACCAGCTGAACAAAGGAGCTGCTCATCGTTAAGACCAGTGTCTGTGCACTGATATTAACACGGCTACAGACGCACTTCCTGCCTGTAAACCTACCTGTAGCTGCAGCCTTACTGAAAACTACAGAGGACAATAACAGAAACTAACACTGGAACAGTGGACAGGACACACAGGTGTCCAACAACAATTTCCCCAAATATCTTTGATTACTTTTCTTGGCAGATGCTTTTATCCAGTGCGACTTACAAGGAGCTAGCGCAGAGTGTCTCGCTCAGGGACACTCCTGGTCTGGTGGATGGGCTGGGATTCGACCCTGCCACCTTCTGCATCCCAGTCTGATGCTTATCTTTATACTGCTGAGCTAGCGGTTTAAAAAACACCAGCTGCTGTCAGTATTCTTTCTAACATTACATTACACAGCAAATCCTAAACTATTGACACAAACGTTCCCTCCGTTACAACTAAAGAAAAACATTTAGAGCCACTTCACCTGAGTGCTGTGCACAAAACATCTCATCTACTGGAAGCTTCGTGCAGCTACAAAGATTTCCTGTGAGATCACCGTCTACTGATCTCATACACATCACATAATGATGAGGCGTGACTCTAATTATACAAACACACTGAATCAAAAGGTCCAACGTCACTATGCTGGACTCACTGTGTTCCAGGAAGTGGGCGAGACCGGGAAGGTCGTCGGGATCACTGAAGCTCCCCACGCTGATGCACAGAGCTGCGGCTGCCTGGAGAACAAGTCAAAGAAGAATGAAAAGAAGGACTTTTGTCTGTGAAACATTAAAACCAACATGAAGGTTTTAGATCAACCGAGACGCAGGCTTAACACAAAGAGGGTTGAAACCAGTTCTGATCGTAACCAGAAGTTAAAACTGATTTTAAATGTTCCACATCACATGTTTCCATTGATGATTCGCTCACCTGCTTCTCAGAGGACCCTCTCGTCTTCTTTGCTGCATTCTCCTCGTCCAGCTCCTCAAAGTCGCTGTCCTGCTCTTCTTCTTCATCTTCCTCCTCGTCCTCCTCTGACCCTTCTCCAGAATCCCCCTCTTCCTCCCCCTCTTCCTCCTCCTCTCCATCCCCTCTCTCTTGATTGTCCTCGTCATTTTCGCCGTCTGCTTTCTCCTCTGTCCCGCTGAAATCAGAGATGAGAAGCACTCGGAGACCGTTAAGCAGCTCGATGTATCTGCAGAGAGACAACACCAGTATGAGCTCTGTATCTCTGGAAGCTTCAAACCCTGTCGATATTCATGGTGAGTATTTTCATACTATGCTATGTCTTCTCCAGCATGAATATATTGGACTTTTTATTTCACTGCATTAATTTTAATTCTTTATTTAGCAGGTACGTCACTTCTTCTTAACTCAGGCCAGGAGCCACTTTTGTCTAACTCTGACTAAAAAAAAATATGTCGCCACCTGTATTTCTTTGAGTCACTGGGTGATTTGACGATCTCTGTGTCTCCATTGTCTCTGGCAGTGACTCCATCCCCAGCAGCCACCTGGGCCTTATCTTCCGCTGATGCTGGTGGTGGTTCGCCCTGATCTGGAGCAGACACCTGACCTGGCACACAGCCACTGCTCACTGACTTATTGGTCTGAGGCATTTTGACCTGGCAGCTGGAGCGACAGCGCTAGACGTAAAGAACAACGAAAGACAGAGATTATAAAGTAAGCATCCAGTATTCCCTCACAGCAGCAGCAGCAAGAACACACAACTCACAGTGTTTCTTTGCTACTGAAAAAAATCTGTAAATGTGGGAAGATTGAAGTGTTTTAAGTCAGACTGCAGAAGAGTCATTTGACTTTATTTTAGGGATCTCTTAAGGTAAATACAGTGGCTAATAACTATTTTATTATAGCTCTGAACTTATAAGTAGTGCTTTGACATAAACTTATAATCGAAACATTTCGCAAAATCACCTGGAGCCATATTTCAACACGTACTGATTTTCCGATGAGAGAGGCCGGATTAAATGTCACTATTGTTAAATGCAGATTGGTGTACAGTGTATCTATTGTACTGACACTGTGTAACAGCGCAGAACTATATCTTAATATTTACTGATTTTGGCAGTTAGCGTAGCTGTCAGGAAACGATGTTATGCTAGCAGGCTAACCGTCGGAGATAACTTTAGATATTCACAAATAAAGCTTCTACAATACTGGAACATTACAGGCGGTGGGGTAGTTGAGTAGAGTCAGTTAACCGGCTGGTAATTTAGTAAACACGGGAACAGTGTCATGAATTAGCTGCTCGTTATGCTAGCTTTCACTGGGATTAATGCTGTTGTTCAGAACATCACAACACCGATTGTAAACAGGCGGTTCTCTGCAGCAATCACTAAACTAATAGTCGCTTTATTTTCTATGTATCTAGACTCAGATATTACCTCTGAAATACAGTATGTGTACATAACATTTCACATTTTGTTTAGAAGACATACTAACCTTTGTTTCTGTTAGCTTCGTGCTAGTTGAAGTTTGGAGTTTCAGTGTAGCAGTGTGGGTGGAGCCGCGCTGCGTCAAGGCCAAAACAAAGCCTCTGATTCGTTGAGAGCACAGACGAACTACGGAAGAGGATTAGGGTCACTGTAAAAATGTTATTTAATCTCAGAACCTCAGAAAAAAATGACGTTTGGACATTAATGTCAGATTTCTGAGAGTAAATACATTTTGACAAAAGGTCAGAAATCCGACTTTAATATCAGAATTTTGACTTTTTGGTCAAAATTGTTTTTACTCACAATTTTGAAAAAAGTCATAATTCTAATTATATTTTCATGGTGGCTCTAATGCTCTTCCGTGATTGTTCCCGTGACCTTTGATTGGTCAAACATTCAGAAGCATTACATTCCATTTGGTCATTCTTCTTTAAATAATGTTCAATTATATAGTCTATTTTTTAGAATAGGCTTATAAGATAAGACATAATTCAGATTGTATGGGGCAATAGTAGAAATAGCCATTATTTTAAGGTCCAGATGTACAAACCATATTCTGCTTGAATTCATTGTTGTTTTGTTGTTGTAGTATTTTTTTAGTGTATGGAATATGTAATATGTTGTCAGTGAAGGTTTTGGAAAGTACTGTGGTTGTGCAGTTGAATTGTGAGAACAATTATATGAACAATACATTTATGTAAAAATAAAGTGCGAAACTGTCCCAAAAGTCACAGAAAGGAAAATACATCCACATATAATCAGATTGTGATTTTTATTATACTAAATTGCATCTATAATATACAAACATTCACAATATTTTGTACAATCACTTTGTGCTTCTCCCCAGTATAGGAGTGAACTGTAAGACAACAGGTTTACATAAACTCTCTATATAATTTGTCCATGGTATACACAGCATAAAAATAAATCCATAATTAACACCATTATAATATCTAATTCTATCATTTACAAATTCACTTAAAAAATAATCATATGAAGACAATGTCAATATTATTGTATGTTTCTACCAATATGAAGACACATGGTGGGGAGTCACACACAAAAACGTGCGCTGTGGTAGCTATATAACAATTTAATTTTTTTCTACCTTCGTAATATTTAATAATAAATGCACACATTTTTCTTCCACTTCTTCCCTTTTTCTTGAAGTTATTCATTGACACACATACTGTATCTCAGCTGACATGACATTATTAAAATATCACACTTCCGTCAAAGATACTGTACACAAACACAAAACCCTTACAACTGAACACGCAATAAATATCATGATAATATCGTATGCAACAGTAGAACATGTCGGCTCTAGTATCATACACTCACGCACACACATTCATGTAGGAAACACTGCGAACACGACGGTTACGTGACTATACCTGCTAAAGGGGAGGGACAGAACCACATGCTCTTCACTCATCAGCTCTGCTCACATGTGTGAGTATAAAACAGCTTCAGTATGCCGTTGGATTGTGTCTGCCAGTGCAAAAGCTAAGCCACCATGAAGCAGGGCTGCAGCGGGGGTCTGGGCTCAAGTCTCTGGCAGTCAGTCTTGGATCTGATCAGGGCATGGTTGGTTTCGTTTCAGTTTAGAATTTTTCTATAGTAGTGCTCTTGGAGAACTCTACACACCTTATGTAGATGTCTGTTAATTACAAACCATGAAGACACAGAGCAAACACGTTGTACTGTAACTAAAAGGATGTCTTTGATTCTGCTTCCTTTGAATTCTGTGCAGGACGGAGCTTAAACTTTGTGGTAATTTGATTCTCTTCACCTCATTCACCAATCTCCTCCATGTGGGAACAAAATAATCTAATAAAATAAATTTCTAAAAAATAAAGATCGAGCCCTAACCCCTCCTCAGGACAGGACCAGGACCGAGCTTAGCAGTTACTGAACTTCAGTGGTGAATGACAACTGAGATCAGCACCAGCTCTCCCTGCACTATTAACAAAAACAGCATAATGGATAATTAATTTAAAAAAATAATGGTTTGAACATAGCACAAACCAGAACTGCCCAGCTTTCTTTTTGTGTTATATGTGGGGTTAATATAACGAGTCATAAACAATCTGCAGTGTGCTTCTCTTTTACATTTATTACAACTGTGGTCACTAAAGTCATTCAAGTCCAGCACACTGCTCCCACAGCGACGTGCTCAAAGTACTATCGTTCTTAAAAAGGTCCCAGGTGCACATTTAACTTAACCTCACAGCTCTGATGGCGAAGCTTTTTCTCTCTGAACACAGTAGGCCTGTTCAGTAATCCTTCCATACCTGCAGAGCAGCAACAGTGCAGCAGAAACGCACTGAACTGAGCATCATCTGAAAGCAACATGTCTGCATCTCATTAGGTTACTCTCCAGCCTGTCCTACACATTTAACACACGTTATTAAAGTATACACAGAATCTAGAGGAGAGATGGAGCAAAGTGTGAGAGCTGGGATCAAACACTGTGCCCATCATTTGTTTTAATAAACCTCAGTGACCTCAGATCCTGACATGGGAATTTTGTGGCACTGGTTTTTGAGTCTTGGTCTTTTTTAGTCTTGGTCTCAGCTGCAGCCCCACCTGGGAGTTGTGCATTGGTGGTGTAGCCCTAAAGCATCTTTTAAGCCAAAAACAGCACTAGGCAAGGCCAGTAACAGTTACTGGGCTATAGGCATATCTTATTAAAGTGGACCTCACAATTAATAGCTATCTCAGAAGCAGTCTATTAGCGGATGACTCGGTGAACGACTGCACCTGTAAACTTGTGGACATGAGCAGCTGCGACGGCGTGAGTTTCTCTTGTGCTACACTTTGAGGAGAGGCAGTGCTGTGCTTTCCTATGGACCCTGCTTCCAGCTACTTACAGCAAAACTTAGATTTGGTGTATTTGTAACACTACAACGCCAGAACAACCACTATCCTTTATTCTATATATTCTAATATTTTGACCATTTTATTTTTTTCCTGCCTTCATTCTGTACGTCTATGTTGTACTGCCAAGGCAAAGACAAGAGAGTCAAAAGGCGCCATCATTACCTTCTTATGCTACTGTTGTGCCATGTTCCTGTCATTGGCCCACAGGGCAACTGGCCGTCATCTTGTTCTAGTCATTATCAGAGATTCCAATCTGTGTATCAATGTCCAACAAAATAATAGAAAAAGACACAAATATTAGCTACGATTTTTACAATGCTAGTCATACACTAGCAAAAACACTATAAATACCTACTATAAAATGTGATTTGAACAAAGTCTACTAACATTAAGTGGCAGTTTATTGTAGACATTGAATATATGTGTAAGTAACAGCTCTAACAATTAAATCTCTGCAACGTTTGACTTTTCCAGTCATTACAACTTTTTGGGAACCTGCTAATTATGGTATCTCTACTAGGACATGAACGTAGCATCGTAGCCCAGCTTGGACAGCACACGGCAGGCAGCAGTGGTCCAATCATTCTTATTTAGCTAAGAAACGTGGATAGAGTTGGTTGTGATCGAGCCTAAAGTTGTAGTTAGCGTGCTAGCATTTTAGCCTGATATTCAGCAGTGGTGTATGGTTCATTTCAAACACACCAAATTCAGTTTTGTTTGGAGGGCACTGCTGCCCTTCATCCACCTACGTAAAGGCCAACCTCCAATACTTAGGAAGGGAAAGGGGAGGAAAGTGGCTAAATAGTTGGTTAGCAGAAACGGCAGTAGGCATGGGGATTATTGACTGCTCACAAACATGGACTGAAGCAGAGAGTGTGCTGAGGAATGTTACAATAGTTAATCTGTTTTTTTCTTTTTCTCGTGGGGAACTTGGGGGCCGGACGGGGCGACAGCAGAAGGATGGCGCTCGACGGACGATCAACAGCACTTCTGAGGTAGCTGGGCGGGCTTGTCAGTCAATCTGGTGGTCTTGGAGCCTGGAGCCGCAGGAGCCTCAACGTCCACGCGCTCGGACATCTTCACGCAGATGATGTCCACCAGGCGCTCGAATACCTGCCGCACGTTGATGTTCTCCTTGGCGCTCGCCTCATAGTACTCGAACCCTGCCGGTGGAGACAGACGGTCTTAATGAAGATGGCCAATTTTTTTTCTTAAACTTAATGCGTGTGCATCCATGTTTGTGTTGAGGTGATTGTCCTGAAATGATTGTGGAACATCACCTGGAAACTTAATTTAACTACCTTCTGATTGTTGAAGATCTTGCAGCTCTTTGTGACGCGGCATGTTCACTTGTTATTACTGTGCGTAATATTATTTTAGTACAGCGGGCGTCTCTTAATATTTCAGTTTGTATTTGAGGAATAAGTTTTTTTTTAACTCACATATGACTCACAGATCTATTAAATCTACGGCAGTGAGTCACATGTCGCACTGTTTTGAGGACACACAGCTCTGCTCTCAGGCTTTTACTGCTTTAGGACTTAATCTATTTGAGCATCTGAAGGTGTTTGTTGTGTTCCCACTTCACAAACATTTTCTAAGACTTTTTCATCAGCAGGTTCCCAGTCCAAATATTTGAATATGGTCTGATATGAAACCGGTCCTGTCAGTGGCTCAGTCGCCTACGATCTCTCAGCTTTTTCTGTAGCCGCTCACACCCCTTTGATTTTCTAATGGCCTTAAACGAAATCTCTTCATAAAATATTTTTTTCTGTAATGAAAACCAGACTTCTTTCAGTGGAACCTGTGGTCTGTACAATTATTTAAGTCTTGCATCAGTGAATAAACAGCTCGCAGCAGTAGAGCTAAACCAGCACTGTGCATTCGTTAAACATCGTACCGGCCCTGGAAAAACAGGCAACACGCTTCACCCTTCTTCAGTACACACCCCAGGGATGAATTCCCTCTGTCCTGGCTTAAAACACGAGCAGGTGTTTGTTCCCACAAAGAATATCAGACTAAGACCTTGAAATTATGAGACTGTACTGAAAAAATTTAGCTTCAGCTGCTTTAACTTTGAGATTTTTCTCCACTACAGAAGTTACTGTAATATAGAAAGGTAGGAGGCAGTCTGGGGATGTGAGGAGCCCTGGGACCCCCAAGAGGGCGAGGGTGAAAGTGCAGAATAGGCATAAATAAGCACACTTTAGGTGTGGACCCTGAAGCTGAAGGTAGAACAAACGATGTTAGACACTTTAGATCCGGATTTGTGGCTCAGGTTTGGACATAATAAACCTTTTTATACTGACTCTGCTTGGTATTGAAACAAGACGTTTTTAAGGACATTTCATCATCTTAAGAGCATAAATCTACAATCAATACAAAAAATAACCAACTAATAACTTCTGATGTATTCTCATAGATTTAGCTCCAGTGAGTAATGTGTGCTGCACCGTACCAGCATCAAGCAGTATAGAAAGTTAAACTGCAACTTTAGTGATGTTCATTCATTAATAATTATGATACAGTAGATATTTCTATATTCTGAAATGACCCATTGTGTAGAATAGGGTGCAACCCAATCCAGACGTTCACCTATGTGGCGTCGTGGCCTTGATACTTCTCCCTATCACAGTCGTCATGTTTCGAGCATCAGAAACCTGAGCTGAACACTCGTTTCCTTAATGTATTGTCTCACCCAACTGGTCGGCGAGGTGCTTTCCTTTCTCTGGAGGCACGACTCTCTCCTCGTCCATGTCGCACTTATTGCCCACCATGATCACCTGAGCGTTATCCCATGAGTACGTCTTAATCTGAGTGGCCCTGAAAAACACACGAACAAGCACAGAGACACCATCAGCTGCACCTGAAGTTTGCCCCGTGTTAAACACAAGCTCTGCGCCAATCACACACCAGTCCTGCACGGCGTTGAAGGACTCCTCGTTGGTGATGTCGTACATGAGGATGAAGCCCATGGCTCCGCGGTAGTAGGCCGTGGTGATGGTGCGGTACCGTTCCTGACCCGCTGTGTCCTGGTGATAAAGAACACAGCCAGTCACACAAATAACTCTGCTCAGAACCTCAGTGAATGATGTCATCGCCGGCTGCTTCTTTGAGCTTCAGCCTGACGGAGAGAGTTGGTCCTCTTGATATTTTGGCTGTTACGTCCAGGAAGTCACCATCATGCTTCACACCGCTCACGGTCAACAGGCCTTGGACAGCGTGTACGCTGGACCATCATCTCCAGTGGAGAGAGAAAAACATGTTTGTCGTATTCTCTCCAGTATTAACTTAATATTTTACACAGACATTCAGCAAAAAGAAGGCAGAGCAGGAGAAATAAAAACACATGGCTCTGGATTTGATCTCCCAGTCGGACTCATCTCCGCTCAGACCCAAAGCGCTGATCGATCCACAGCCACCAGTGCCGACTGTTCCTTACATGCAACCAACCAGTGGAGCCTCAATGTGACTTTCACGCCCACTTTTTCATCCTCTCTACAGCTGGTGCAGACATTCTCCTAAATTTAGCTCTGTTGTGCTTCTCTGCACTCGTTCTGCAATCACCGTGTTTCTCCCCTTTTCCTCAACGGATACTGGAGCTTCTTCGCACTTAATTACCTGAGATCTGATGTGGAGCATGATAATACATACACGGCTCAAAGAATTAAGGAATACAAGAAAACACATCAGATGTCAACTGGAAAGAAACCCCGCTGATATCCGTGCTGATATGGAACAGGTAACGTTAGATGAAGATGAATGTCATTCCTAATTCAAGGTCACCATAAAAACTTCCCCTCCAAAGAGGGAGTCATGCCTGCAAACGCTGACCCTAACATTCATCAACGTTAAGCCGCTGCTCTGACAGCCTCACGTTTCTGGGTTCAGTCAGATCTAAGACCGGCTGGAGGCTCGAGCCAAACCAGACCCCGAGCACACAAACACAACACACAGCGAACAAACTGCTGCACATGCAAACACAACCCCAGTCTGTGCAGAACTATAACAAGGTCTCTGTTACAGACGGCATCTGTTTGTCTGTTTCCTACACTTCTGAGTCTTTGTCTCTCTGATTGTTTTTCATAGATCAGAATATAAGATGATAGAAGAACAGTCTCCAGCTAAATTCCTGCTGAACGTAGTGTTTGACAAATTAAGCTTTCATTAAGCTCTTTGAGTCATTGTTTATGTTTCCATTTTTACTCATCACATTAAATCCATCCGCTCTGATTAGCTTTAATGTTCAGTCAGCGTCCCCCCTCCCACCACCTCACCTCCTCCAGGCCCCTGCCAGGTCGCGACGTCTTCACCCCAAGAGGTCTCTTTAATTGCCACCGAACGCAGCAAATTTATTGTGTGTGTGTGTGTGTGTGTTGGCGAGAGTGTGAGGGAGCATGAAGAGCCGCTGCCATGGCAACAACATCACCATTGATGATACAAGCTGTAGCTCTTTTCTTCTCCTCCGAGCAGCTTGTGAGTGATGGATCGAACATCATGTCACACTGATGTGTTAAAGTACAGTAGACGATGGTGCAGCGTGTTCTGTCACATTATATTATGCTGCAACATGTTTTATCACAAGTTGCTGGATTATATTACTGCACCTACGTCGCATTGTGCACTGTACAGTGCAGCGTATTATTCCACCATGACTGTCGTATCTTAGTCGTCTGTTGTATCTGAGCTCTGTATGTTCTGGCTTTTCTGCCACATTGCTGTTTAAAGCTTGCTTCTGTTTCACCCTTTCACACAGTGTGGAGCTGCCATGAAGCTTTGACAGACACACCGTGGGAGTTCAGTATCTTTCCCTAAGACACTTCAACACATGACGGGAGAAGCCGAGAATCAGACCACTGACCCCGCGACACCGCGCAGCCAGCTGGGTCCTTATTGTGGTAAAATGTGGTGTTACGTGTGTTTCTCTTGTTGTGTTTCATGGTAACTGCACACGTTACCCAGACAGACCACGTCCATCCACGCTTACCCAGATCTGCAGTTTGATCCTCTTGTCATTGCGATACACCGTCTTCACCTTAAAGTCGATGCCCACGGTGCTGACGAAGGAGTTGCTGAAGGAGTCGTCGGCGTAGCGGAACAGAAAGGACGTTTTCCCCACGCTGCTGTTCCCGATGATCAGAAGTTTGAACATGTAGTCAAAGTTCTGGTCGGAGCCATCCCGCTGGCCAAAGCGCTGGTCTGCCTTCGCCATCTGCAGGTTTGAGCAACAAGCAGTGTAAAACAGGTGAGCAGCACAGTTTTAAGTCTTAACACGAGGCCATGTTTGGGTCGACCACAGAGAAATCAGTAAAGCAGACTTACACCTTCCAAACAATGTTCAACTAATCCAGACTCTGAACAGATTAGGTCTGATCTAAGTCAAAGCATGTGTCCTGAGCTGGACAGCGTAGGAAAGACAGCTGACATATGAAAAGTTTATAAGCAGCTACGAGCAACGAATGTGATTCAGCACAAACCCACAGCGAGTTCAACAAACCAAAGATAAAGTGTCTCACAGGTGGAGACAGGTGGAGGTTCAGCGTGCGCTGACTGAATGAATGTGAGCAGCAGATGAATCACAGCTGAACATCCTGCTGGGTTCAATCTCCAAAGGATGGTTGTGTGAGTGGAGACTCATCCTCCCTGTCAGGGACCGGGGGAGGAAACAACGACGACAACATGCACCTGACATGATCCTTCTTGCTGTGGAGAGCGATACTGTGACACAGCTAATCTCTGGATGTTAACGTGACTCACTCGGGAACATTTGGTGGAAAATTCCTGACTTCTTTTCTATATGTCAGATTCTTCTGCTGGTTCAACCCAAGCAGTTAATAAACCAATGAATGACGTCTGCTGCTGGTCTCTGTCCTCATCACCCTTTGATTTGGTGCGACGTCTGTCAAAAGGAGGAACAAGTCATGGTTCATGGGGAGTGAAACAGTTTGAGCAGCGTTTGACTGTTTCAGAAGCATCTGGGTAAAAAGGTTTAAAAGCCTGCAAACAGATTCAGATTCAGCTGGAAAGCCGCAGCTTTTTAATGCTCATCCTTTGTCTTTCGCAGCTCTCGTGGTGGTGTCCAGTTACTTTATGTCTCTGGGGGCCCCTGACCTGCTGGTCCAGGAGCTGTGTTGCTGCTAGGCCTGTGAAATCATCTGCTCCTTTTTAATAACCGTTTAGAGATTTAATTGGCGCGGCCACAACTTCTGCAGCTGAGCCGTAAACATGAAGTTCAGCATGCGGCTGCAGCTAATCACCGTTTTAGTTGCTGATTAACTGGATGATTATTTTCTTGATGAATTGTGAAAAAAGGCCTGTTTAATGTCTCAAAGCCCAAAGACGGCGTCTTTAAGACTCAAATTTGATCCAACATCCACAGAAGCTGATGAATCTGCACATTTAAGGAGCTGAAAACAGGAAATATTCTGTTGATTGATTAACGAGTTAATCTGCAGCTCCACTAAACACTATTATTGGCTGAATCTATTTGAGTGCAGACAAACACAGTTACTTTAATTACTGGCTCCTGGTTTGCAGGCCTGCATTTAATTACCCAAAGTGTTGTATGACGACACTGTATTTTAATCTCGTGCAGATACAGACTCCAGCTCAAACATGGAGGAGAAATCCTACTTTAACACAGCACCGACTGACAACGTGCTGAACACACCTCACACAACATGTTCACCATGTTAGGACAACGTTGTCGGGCTGAATGAACTTCACTGACTTTAACGAGGCCTTAGTGTGAAATGTGTGATGGCTGCTCATAAAGACGACGACAGACAGTGGTGTAGGACACGTTTGTCCTTATTTAATCTCGCCACTATCCAGAGTAATGAATCCTGCATCCAGGTTCCAGCGTCTTAAATCTGAGGATGTGCCGTTTCTTCCTTTAATCAGTAAAGTCTTGATGTGAATGTGTCAACATTTCCAGTTTAGTTTTGAATCATCTGTTGATCTGTAAAAATGTTACGATTATAAAAAAAAGCATTAGAACAGCAAAACCCGTTTGAGTCAGTAAAGAGGTTAAAGCTTTATAATCCTGTTCCAACAAACAGCAGCAAACATGCTAAACTTTCCATCAGCGTGTTAGCATGCTACTGTTAGCATTTAGCTCCTGCTTCTTATTTATTTCATTTAGAGGCTCCACTGATTTTCAGGTTTAAAATCCTTCCTATAAAAACATCTCCTTTGGCCTCCGGACCTAAAGGCTGAGCTCAGTCTCCTCTTTTCCACACCTCCCTGCGTTCTGATTGGTCAGCGTGTCAAAGTCTTCCTGTGGGCCTAACTATGTCCAGTTGGAGCAGCACCATCCAAACCCGTTCACCTCTAGGTCTGGGCCTCTGAACAAGTGTAGCCTGGACCCAACTACACAACACGGGCATCGTCACGTGACCAGTTACAGCTCCCTCAAAATACTTCATTCATAGAGAAATCAAATCACGTCGTCCTCATGTCTCCAAAGCAGCAGCGAGGCCACTTCAAGTGTTTCCCAGAGATTTGAAACTGGAAATAAAAAGTAAAGTCGCCAGCAGAGACTGAAATCTCCATGATGTTAACCTACACTCACACAGGGACGCCGTGACATCACTGGTCCTCACACAGACTCCCCGCAGGAAACCGAAACCCCTCAGACCCAGAAAGAATCTGCTCTCACTGGATTCAGCAGAACCATATGGAGCAGCGTGGGAACACTATACATTCCTATAGGGAGCAGTCGTAGCAGACTGAGGCCAGCAGAGGCTCCGATCCCCACAGGGACACAGACTGTGTGGCTGCACCTGGCACATTATCACACACACACACACACACACACACACACACACACACACACACACACACACACACACACACACACAACAAATACAGAATGAATGGAAGGAACAAACGGTCCAGATGCAGGATGTGATGGATGCGCTGCAGACCACAGGAACACGATCTGTCCTTTTCTCCTCTGATGTGTGAGCAACGACATCCTAGTTCTAACACGATTAGATGGAGATCACAGGAGTAAATCAGCGCCGCCGTCGAACCGCTGCAGGTTCTGGATCCGCATCAGTCCAAATGATCCGGTCTGCGTGTGTTGTAAACGGTGTCGTCCGTGTTTTCTGTGTGTGTGTGTGTGTGTGTGTGTGTCTTACCTCTGCTGGGCGGATCTGATGCTCTCTCTCTGCTCTGCACCTGAGGGGGGGGGCAGCTCGCTCGCTCGTGCTCCAAAATGATAATGGGAACAAAAACCCAAATGTATCGTGAGTAGCAGCTGATGTGGTCCACAGAGGAGGTCAGCGCTGGTTCCTCCCGGAATGAACACGTCCCCGCGGTCTGCGCGCAGCTTCTTTACGCGCAGCTTCACGCTGACATCCTGCGCTCATTCGAGGTGGAGCGAAGCGGGGGGAATATTCGCAAAGGCGTCTGCTGCCTGTCGCCTCCTCCTCCTAAAAATAGCCTCCACCGGCTTCTCTGTGAATGAAGAGCGTTTTCTTTTCCTCCGCCCTATCACACGCAGATCTCTGCAGACGCGCACTGCGATGACTCATAACCGCGCGCTGAGGCGCGTAATGGGTCCTGCCACACACACACACACACAGAGAGAGAGACAGAGAGAGAGAGAGAGAGGCGGGGCACAGGTGTGTGTCCTGCTCTCTGCAGTCTCATCTCACATTCAGCACACTGACCCCTGACGGAGGCGTTTTCACGCTGCAGCATCTCAGCTCCACAGTGGTCACCTGGATGACACGCGACGCTGCAAACAATGACAGCTCATCATCCACTCATCGTTCTGCTTCTAACACACTCAACATTCAAGCTTCAGTCCTGTTATTAGTCACACTGCTGTAATGGGACCTACCCAGCAGCCCAGCAGGGCCCGGGATCAGGAGGCGTCCTGGGTCATAAAGAGATGCAAAACAATCCCTAAAACATCAGGTAGAAACAGCCAAACCAAAGCTGAAATGACCTGTCGCACCTGTCCGTGCTCTTAGACACAGAGAAAGAAGAAGCTGATGATCTACCTGAAGAAGAGAAGGTTCAGGCTGAGAGAAGGAAGCTGTCACACAGACAAACACTGAGCTCTGCAGAAGATTCTCCATGCAGAGGGGCTGCAACCAGACCACACCTGCCAGGAAGAAGAGCAGGAAAGGAAGGCTCCAAAACAGATCACAGCAAATATATGGATGAATATGAAATTTAAAATCATTCGTATATTTATTACCGTAGAAGGTCTTAAACCTTAAACTGTATGTTGTGATTGGGAATGTTACCAATAAAGTTAAACTGATTGAGGAAGATACACAAGAAAAACACGATGGCGACATCTGCTGGCTGAGACGGAGAAACGCAGCCAGAGGCTCAACGGAAGTGTGTTCAGATTCAGATTCAGATTCAGATTCAGATTTTATTTGTCACGTGCACAGTCATACACAGAACAACATGCAGTGAAGTGGTTGCACGACTGACAGCGACCTCAAACGTTAAAAAATAAAGAAACAAGGGGAACAATAGAATGTCTAAGGTGGAGTGCAACAATATACTAAGTAAAGTGACTTGGTGGGTGTAGTGATCGGTTGTCAGAGTCTGGGGGGAAAGACTCGGGTGTGCGGGGGGGGGGGGGGGGTATAC